>JAWWES010000030.1:1751328-1767564 GCA_035583135.1 Lophotriccus pileatus | reverse complement strand
CAGGCTCCCCAGGGCAGTGGGCACAGCCCCAAGGCTGCCAGAGCTCCAGGAGGGTTTGGATGATCCCCTGGGGCACAGGGGGTGACTCTTGGAGCTGGGCCTGTGCAGGGCCAGGGGTTGGACTGGATGGTCCTGGTGGGTCCCTTCCAGCTCAGCATATTCTGGGATTCTGTGCAAAAGCAAGAGCCTGGACTTGGGCTTCTTCTGGAAAGCAGCACTCATGAGTGTAATTTCTCGGGAGCTTTTACTGTGCTTGTTAGCAGGAGCTAATACCCATGTTAATGCTATTGTTCCTGTGCCCTAGAGCCAGCATGGCTACGGCAGCAGACACTGCAATCACTCCTTCATTTGGCTGTGGAGGCATGTCTGCTGTTTCACTTAATAACCTCAGACTTGGCCTTAATTCAACACAGCCAGGTTGATCAAGCTTTTGACGCCGTCTCCCCTCAGCATTCTCATTTGGAAGCTAAGGAAGTACTGGCTGGATGAAAGGGCTATTAGATGGCTTGAAAATTGGCTGGGCCGCTCGGCTCAAAGCGTGGTAATCAATGGCTCAACATCTGGTTGGCAGCCAGTAATAAGCAGAGTGCCTCGGGGGTCAATACTGGGGCTGATATTGTTCAATATCTTCATCAGCTACCTGGCTGATGAGCCAGGGAGCACCCTCAGCAAATTTGTGGGCACTACTAAATGAGAGAGGATGATTGACACAGCAAACAGGAGAGCTCCAGTCCAGGGGGACCTTGAGAAACCCGAGCGTGGGGCCAGCAGAAACTCCGTGGAGTTCAACAAGAAGTGCAAAGCTGTGTGGATTGTCATCATGCCTGGCACCAGGCCAGGCTGGGGCTGGGGGGCTGCCAGGGCAGAGGAGCCTGCAGCACACTCCTGCTGAATAATGCAGAGCTCACCCTGCCTGGGTGAGCAGGGCCAGGAGGCTGCAAGGAGCTGCCGGGGGAGGCCACACCTCGTGCCAACACCACTTTTGGGCCCCTAAGTTCAAGAGTCACGTGGGAAAAGCAGAGATGAGCCAACAGAGGCCATTAAAATGATTGGGGTCAGTGGTTTATGAATTACAATGCATATGCTTTTCTTTCCCACGTCCTTTCCATGAAGAAAGGCTGAGGGACACAGGCCTGGGCACAAGCAGGCTCAGGGATGGTCTGACTGTGTCCTTCACACACCTGGAGGACAGGCAGGAAGGTGGAGACACTTCCCAGAGGTGTCAGATGATACTGGACATTGCAGCCTGGAGGCACACGCTGGACCTCGGACGATCCACACCCCCAGGAAGGTGCTGGGCTCCGAGGGATGGTGGGAACTCCTTCCAGAGGCTTCCAAGACTTGGCTGGACAACACCCTGGCCTGATCTGGCAGGAGCAGTGGTCCCGCTCCAAGCAGTCAGAGATTCCTTCTCACCAACCCCTCCACAACTAGTCTAAATTTCTGAGTTTTTGCATAAAGGTGGAACATTACTGTGTGGACTCCTGAGAACATGGGAGTACCCTCTTGCAGTGCACCATGCTCACACATCATCTTAGCTTTCAAAAGTACAGTCAGCTTTCTGCTCATAAGCCTCACCTAAGTGTCCTCTACCAGCCTTTCTGCCAGAAATTGGGATAGTAATACGCTGTAATCACATAATTCCTGTCAGGAAAAGTAAACAAGAATGGCTGAGTGATTTCCAAACAACACACTAATGGCCAAAGTAGGGGAAAAAAATTCTCCTGTTTCACTTCTCCTCAAATTTTTCTTCAGCCAGTCTTTTGCTGCTCATATTTATTGTCGGTTTTCTGCTCATTTTTAGGTTTATTTACCCGGAGCTAATGAATAACACTGTGAACATATGCTATAAACCACCATTAAGATGAAATTTGGAGAAAAGAAAATTACTTTGGTGGGAGAGCTGAGAGGATGTATAACTATTAAATGCCCAGCACAGATATTTGAAGACTTCTTAGGAGAGGTCTCTTGAGATTTCTCGGTTAAATAAAATGAGGTATTCCGTAGGAATTCTCTCTGCAAAGTTATACTAATTTTTCTAAGAGCCTGATGCAGATGCTGCTCAGAAAAAAAAGAGTCAACTATGGACTTTTTCCACATTGAAGTCTTTGAATCTCATCTTTCCTGATTATCACAGCTGTTAAAGGCAGCAGGGTAAGCAGCACCAGCAGATGATACCTTCTCCACCGATTTTAATGGGGGCTTTGACCATCCTTCAGCAAACTCGTGCGTGCAAAGACACAGATGTGGAAAACATTTGGGGGAGAATTTCATACAGCACGAGCACAAAACTTGCTGAAAACTTGGGTTTTCAGAGGAGCTGTGAATGACTCTTTGTCGGAATGAAGGACACCAAGGAGGCTTTTCCAAAGCACATCTGTCCAATGTTATTCAATTTTTCATTAGTGACCTGGCCGCTGCCCTGCAGAGGATGCTCATTAAATTGGCTGGTTTAGCCCGGAAGGAGCTACAAACATCTTGAAGGTTGGGATTAGCGCCCAAAATAAGTCTGAGAAGGATGATTTTTTTATGAAAATGTCACTATCCAACAGGATAAGTGAAATATTCTCCTTTGTGCTTGCTTAGATTACCCTCACCCCTCAGCAAAGGCTGAATAATGGAAGTACAAGCAGGAGCTGAAGTCCATTTCAGCAAACATCTGTTGACTTCCAACAGACCTTGAGAACCTGGTGGCCATAAAGGAAAAAAGAACGTGCAGGAGGCAGGTAGGGAGAGCTAATCAGCTGCAACCAGCTCCTGAGCCTGCCAGCTCTGGAGACAGCCAGGGAAAATGTTCCAATCCAGGCCCAGGCATCTGAAAGAATACAAAATACCACGGGGACGAGGGACTGGGAACGCCAGGAGCAGCAGGAGCTGCACATTAACTCCGGGAGCAGAGGTGAGGCCGCCACCAACCCTCTGGAAAACACCACGAGGAAGCAGCCAAGCGCCAGCAGCACGTGTCAGAGGAGGTGAGGGTGGAGTGCTTGCCCTCAGAACTCAATCATCCTGGCAGCAACAGCTTCTGCAGGACGCCTGGAGGCCTCTGGGCACAGATCAGGCTTTTGGACATGTAACATTTTGATAAAAGATCTGAAGGGAGTCCCCAGACACAAGTCCTTTGCCTCCCTTCACAAGTGCAGCACGTTTGAGCACACAAAAACCTCTCCTGACAAACCAGAGGCGTTTGCTGGTTTTAGGTGGGGAGGTCTGAGCTGGCCTCATAACCAGCTTTAGAACAAGTTATCCCCCTCTGTTCCTGGTGGGGAAAAGCAGTGGAACCTCTGAGGCTCTGAAAGGACAGGCTGCACTTGCCTGTTGAATTCAGAATGTATTTTGGTATGATCTCAACTACTGATCAGTTTCTTCAGCCTGATATTGCCGCTCGTGATCCTGGAGCCACATCAGGCACGGAGCAGCAAGCGCCTTTTGAACAGAGCTGCACCTGCTGCCGCTGGAACTGCAGCACAGGAGCTGGGAGAGGGGAGAGTCCCAAAAACCTGCATGTGATTCAGGTTTCCTTGGGATTCCAGGTGGCAAAGCACAGCAAGTTAAACATGTTGGACAGCTACAGGGGGGCTAAATGGAAGAATATCTTTTTGGAGAAACCAATGGTTTCTCCACAGTTTAAAGGAGATGCCAGACTTAACTCCTGAGGTTTAAAGGAGATATCAGACTAGTTTTGCTTACTGCCAGCCCAAGCCAATGGCCAGTCACTTCACAAGGGTGGGTTTTGCCATACTGCTGGTAAAAATAAAAGATAAAGTAACTCAGTCCAGTGAAAGCATCTGACAGCACCCTCAGGGGGATCAGCAGCCTTGAGCTTCAGCCTGTGTGAAGTCCAGTGACTGACCTTCAGAAAGTCAGGGACAGCACCACAGAGCAGAGAGGCTTTCAGGAGCCTCCACTGCAGCCCCTCCGCTTGCTGGGGTTGCTGAGGTAACAGGATTTGAAGTTGCCCCTTCCCAGGTCACTGTTCCACCACACAATCCATGTATTTGTCCCTGTGAGTTCTCTCCTTCCCTGCATCCAACAGATACTCATGTTCCCAGCCCACCTCCCACTGCCTGAGGCACCTGCACTTGTCTGCCTCAGTGCCCCAGTGTTTCCACCCCTTCCCTAGACAGCTCAGCTGATTTTTGCCTTTCAGAGCACGTTCTCAGGCCACCTCTGGCTTTGTTTATTGCAGTGAGAGTCAAGTCCAAGGATAGAACAAGTGACTGTGAAACCTTCTGTGTTTACAAAGATGCCAGAGCTTTCAAACAGCAAACCCAATTTCAGACATCTCTGCAGTCTCATTTGCTTTATGTCCAGCTATGATGACTGTAGTACCAGCTGTTTGTGTTTCAAAGTTTATTTCTGCTAGCATTGTTTTCTTGTCTTTTTCCTCAAGCAATACCATAAAAAGCTCTAGTTTCATTTTCTCCCTTTCATCCTTGCATTAGCTCTGTAAACAGACTCCTTGCTTCCTACTCAAGTAAACTCTTTGTCTAGAAACCTCAGCTGTCTGGGACCAGCATTTTGTTTTCTCTGGTCACAGTTGCTGCTTTGTTTGTTCATTAAAGACACTCTGCTCTCTGCTGTGATCCCACATCACTTTCTTCTTCACCAGCAGGGTCCTAAACTTAATGACTGGGGAGTTCTGTCTCAAGGCTGAACAGCAGAGTCATGAAAAGCATCCAGCTCAAGAGGTGCTTGTACCTGGAGAGGCATTCAGGAGTGCAGGGCTGGCTGTTCAGGCAGCTCTGAATGGCCAAATGATAAATAATTTCTTGGTTTACTCTCAGTGATGGGGAACTCAGTTTTCCCTCAGAACTGCTGTCCCAGCTTGCACATCTTACAGCACTTCTCTGCTTTGCCTCAAAACATCTCGTCCTCCTCTTGTCCTCCTCTTGAACCAGAGAATGGTTTGGGTTGGAGGGGACCTTAAAGACTATCAAGTCCAATCTCCCTGCCATGGACAGGGACACCTTCCACTAGACCAGGTTGCTCCAACCTGGCCTTGGACACTTCCAGGGATCCAGGGGCAGCCACAGCTTCTCTGGGCAACCTGTGCCAGGGCCTCTCCACCCTCGCAGGGAACAATTTCTTCTCAATATCCCATCTAAACCTACTCTCTGCCAGTTTGAATCCATCACCCCTGGTCCTGTCACTCCAGTTGCTGAGGAACTGTATGTTGAGTGCTCTTTAGCCTCTTGACATCTAAGCTCCAGGGACACCGTCAGGTCTTTGTTAGAGGCAAGAGCATTGGCAGCAGGAAGAGGGGGAGAGGCACCCCCAGAGGTTCACCCCCAGTCTGCAGCTCCTCAGCTCAGCTTTCAGGGACCCCAGGTGTCCCCTCAGCCCATGCAAATAGCTCCCTTCTGGTCTATAAGCTCTGTGAACCCAGTTTGCCCCTGCTCACATCTGAAAGCTAGCCTGACCTACCACAGCTCTCCATTAGGGACATATAGTGCTATCCCATGGAGACACCCATGGAGCCTCCTTCCCAAGTCCTCCTCCTAATGTGCAGCATCCCTTCCAGAAGGGCCCTTCCCTTCCATATGGAATCCTTCATCAGCAAGTGGTGCTCCCTCACCCCTATATCTCTACTGCCTGGATCTAACTGTAGGTAAACCCCACCTTGGCAGCTTTCCTTGGCCCAGAGGGGCAACCACTGCCTTTTCCTGGCTTGGGCCCAGAGCTGGGAGCAAGGGGCCCATTAATGTGGGCAGAAACCCACAACACCATCAGTGCCCAGCCCCTGCACTGGGCAGTGCCACCTTCCACTTCACCCAGTTCCTGTGGCACGTGTGCCCACCGCGGGCTCCTCCTGCGGTCACACCTCAGTTCTAGAGCCAGCTAGTTCAAAACACCCTGAAGTCCTCACAAACACCATCACCATCACTGTGTCTTCTCGTCACCGTGGCACTGGCTCCCACCAAGTCACCCCAGTGAAGGACATCAGCTGTAGCTGCTGCCCTGACAAATGTGATGTACCTCTCGTGCTGTGAAAGCCAGCCAGGTCTCACCCAGCAGTGCCCAGTGCCCCCCAGTGAGCCATGGGTACCACTCACCCCCCAGCTGGTCCTTATAACACACTGCTGCTCTTCAGACAGTGTAGGAAAAAACTCTCCACCAGGTCTCCCTGCTGTGGAACCTCGAGGCTCTCCTCAGGCTGATGTGCTGTGTCTCGTTTCCATCAGCCTCATCCCCAGCCAAATTCCCATTGCTATGCAAGCAACAGCTTAAACCTCCTGCTGTCCTGAAAGGAAGATCAACATCTGCTGGGTCATTATCGAGCCTTGTAAACAGTCCACCTGGAACAAGAACAGCCAGACCCTCCCTGCCACTTCAAACACCTTCAGGGATTGGTTTTAAAACCTACACCAGAGCCGAGTTATCATCCCAGCCTCTGCTACAGGAAGAGTCTCTGCAAGTCTCCTGTCAGAAGTCCCATCCCTTGGGTCTTGCCTCAGGCCTGGCACCTCAGAAAGGCTCCTGCAGTCCCTGGAGAGCACTGCTGTCACCCCCAGTGCAGGCACTGTTCTCTCACCCTCAGCAGCACCTGGGTGTCACTCCCAGCTGCCTTTGCCTAAGCATGAGCTGTTCTGTGCAGAACTAGCACTTAGGCTGAAGTTTGACTACATCACAAGCTCTGTTAAACCCTTTACAACTTATTAACTCACTTGAGTTTAGTGTGTAGTGTTGCCACAGCTCCATTTCATCTGCCTGCCCTGGCATGAAACCATTGGACTAATGAATTCCAGCCAGCTCTGGGAGATGTCCTGCTTATCCCTGCCTGGCCCTCACCCTTTGAAACACTTAGATGCCAAGCGGGCTCTGAACAACTCATTAGTGTGGCCCTGGTAAAGAAACATTGCCCTGGAAATTGCAGCCCAAACTGATATTACAGGGATAGAACTGCAGGAGCTGAAATGCCCTTGGCTCCCATTTTCCAAAGCCAGGTTAGAGATCAGGCCCTTGTGCTCCTGAGGTCGATCCAGTCGAACACACCAGTGTCCTTCAAGTTCAAATAGCTACAAGTTCATCCTTTCTGATACTCCCAGCAGCATTCCTGCAAAAAGCCTCCAGAAAGGCCAAAAAGCCTCATCACCCATTAATTTGCCTTGTACTCCACTCCCAGACCAGTTTTTTTCCTTCAAACACTTCCATACAGCACCTCCAGCCCTCTGCAAGGCACCTCCTCCCTCTGCCAAAGGGTTGCACCTTGTTTCCTACAGTGGCCTTGTGGAAGGCACCTCTCTGTGTTCTTCCCCATCCCCAGCACTCCCTGCTCAAACCCCCACCTTCCAGCCACTGGCCAAATGTGTTTGCCACTCCACTAAGGTGTTCAAGATCAGTAACTCTCTCCTGTAGGGGCTGGACTCCTCCCTGTCCCACTGATTCCCACCCACTCCAGGTCCAGCATGCACTGGCTTTCCCAGTTATCCTCTACCTTCCCCCCTTCCAGCCTCTGAAGTAGTGCCCACTTCCACAGCCACCCACCCACCAACCCTTCAGCCTGTGCCTGTTCTGGTGGCTCCCTGTTAGCAGCACCACCCAAGCACTGAGGTGAGACACCAACTCGCTCAGTTCTCCAGGTTCCCTCTCTCTCCCTGCATCAAGAGGTGCTCCGTTTCTGTCTCCCACCTTGTTTTGCTGCAGCATCCTCCCAGCCCAGTGGGAAAAGCATCTCAGTGTTCAAAGAGCTTCTTTCTGGGGCCCATGAGCCCACCAGCTGCACTTCCTTCCTCCACAGCCTTCAAGAAACTCCAGGTAACAAGAAACTCCAGTGTCTCTCCTACCCATGCAAGACTTTCAGCCCCATCCCTCTGCTTGCAGGTCCTTCCTCACCCCCCATTCCATCCAGGCTAAGAGAAATCAGATAAGGAGACCCTACGGACCTACTGCCTTCCCCCACCCAAGGAGGGTGGGAAATCACAGAAACAGAGAAAGAGAAATCCCATTGCCTCCTGAAACAGCCTGGGATGCTTTGGGAAATAGCACAATTAGGCTCAGGCAGGTGAGTGAAGAGGGTCAGACACCCTGAGTCACTCCCAGGGGATGGTGAGGTGGATCTGGGGAGAAATACAGAGCAACACAAGCTGTGAGGTGTGGGACCTGTGGGCTGGCACTGCAAGGTCTCCAGGGAGATCAGACATCCTTGGAGACTCTGCGAACCAACTGCAGGAGCAAAGCTGCTCTGGATCCCACCTGCTGCAGGCTCAGGGCAGGAGACTTATCCCCGCCAGCAACCTCTGTCCTGACAACACCTTCCAAAACACCATTCCCCATCATTCCACAGGATTTTGTAGAGCCCAAACAGCTGCTCCTTCCTAGGGCCTGGGTATAATGAGCCTCCCTTTCCCAGCCCAGTTTTCCTCTCTCTTTCCAGCAGATATCCCTCATGGTTCACCACAGTAAGGTCACCCTGTCACCTGTGGGTGGTTTCCTACACTGCCCCAAGCCCCCAGGAGTGGGGAAGCAGCAGGAAAGGCTCCCACCTAGCTTGCAAAACAAGTGGGAGTTGGTGGCTGTTCTCCTTCTCCTCTTCTCTGGATATGTGCTACTGGAATTTTAAACAGATTACGTAAGTGGCTCTCATTTAATCCATCTGAACTATCCTCTTTTAATCACATATGAGATCAAAGCAGCTGCCTGGGAGATGAGGAGGGAGCAGCAGGGGCTCTCCCCTGTGCATCTGGCCTGCAGTGGGTGAGGAGGGGACAGGCTGGGGGGAACACATGCCAGGGAATCCCACTTTAACAGTTGCTTTTTTAAAACACTCAATATGGGAAATTACAGGTGCTGCTGTCCCTTCCTATATATTCCTTGTGGCCCTTCCTTTGTGCCTCTGCACCTCGGAGATGCAGAGGGACACGGACATGGGGGCATGGAGAGTTCCTGGGAAGCTGTTCCTCAAAGAGAGAGCATCTCCCTCTTTCTCCCTCTCTGCGATTTATATAGTTTACCTTTTCCCTTCCTTCTCCTGAAGTCTGACATTTAAAAATGTGTAATTGTGTTTATCCCTGGCAAGCTGTGAATGGCTCCCCGGGCTGCCCGTGCTTCCTGCACCGCTGGATAAATTACACTGACAACCCCTTATTACAAAGGGAAAAATAAGTTAATGGAAAAGCAAAGCAGAAATAGATGCATAAAAATCCCAAAGTGCCCGAGTCAGCAGAATTGCCCCCACGTGACAGTCATTGCCAGTATTTAATTAAACAGAGATCGATCGTGTGGCTGAGTGTGAGCTGGGGGGTGTGCACGTGCAGGGGGGGAATTGGCACATTTAGGTTGTATTTATTTTGTTGAGAGCAAGGAGCTATTGATATTTCACCGAAGGCTGCCCTGGCAGGGCTCAGCGAGGGAGGGGCAGGTTCTCCATCCCTCCCTTCAGCCCTGGCAGTCTCACCTGGCTGGCAGGGAGCCGAAATGCCCGGCTGCCCCTCGGGAAGGGCGCTGGGTGCTGCAGAAATGCCAGGGCTGTGTTTGCTCCGCGCTCTGCCAGCTGCAGAGACTTGAAATCCGTGTGCCCCAGGGCGTGAGCAGCAAACCTGCGCGGCAGCAATGAGAGAGAGAAAGCGCTGGCAACGCGGGTGCTTCGGGAAATGGCACGTTCGGGGGCAGAGGAGTGAAGGGGGGACACCCCGAGCTGCCCCCGGGGGATGCTGACGTGGATATTTGGGGAGAAACGCTGAGCAACACAAGCTGATGTGGGACCTGCAGGCTGGGACTGGAGAGGCTTCAGGGAGCTCAGACATCCTGGGGGTGTGGGAACAAAGGGAAAGCTGCTCTGAGCTCCGGGGGTACCTGCAACCCATCCCTGCTGAGCGCTCCTGGAGCGTTCCAGCCGGGTCAGGGCTGGGGAGCTCTGAAGGGACCCTAAAACCCTGCAGGGTGGCTGGGAGGGGGCAGGGTTGGAGGCAGGACAAAGCTGTCCAGCTCTGCCTAAGGTTCCTAATTCGGATTATAAGGAAATGCTGGGATCTCAAAAGCTCCTGGCTATGGGATTGGAAATTGCCTGTTACTCATGGCTGATCTGGGTCTCTCCTGAGGACCAGGGGACTATGAAAGGCCCTCTATTTCCCCAGTAGTCACCCAGACCATGACTCTGGGATAAAATGCCAGCCACCAGGCCATATCTGAGCAGGCTTCTGGTGGGAATCCAAACCAGATCCTAAAAAAGTGCTGTGTTTCCAGCAAAATGACCAGGCAGAGTTGGAAATACTCGGCTGGAAATGCTCACCTCTGCCAACAGGAGCTGGAAATGTTTCCTCCTGGGAGCCTTGCCCAGGAACTACAGCTGCTGAGTCCCCTCCTCTGACCCATCCCTCACACGGGCAGTGGTCCTTGGCCTTTGGGCTTTGGCCAAAATGTTTGGTGAGGCACTAAGTGAAGATGTTCAGCCTCGAGCGTGGGCTCCACAGCCAGATCAATTTAAACTCAACCATCTTGGGAGCAGAGCAAAGGAGTTTTAGCAGCTGCTGGAAATTACACACAGCTCCTTTCATTTCCACACATTTTTCTTGCCTAATTGGAGCGAGGCGAGCGGTGGGGAAGGAGCTGGGAGAGGCTGGGGAGCCGGACACGAACGTTCCATGACTCATTCCTGAGGGAAGGAGGGAGGGCAGGATGGCTCCCCGGGGTACCAGTGGCACCAGTCTGCCCTTGCTGGGTCTAGAAGAAGAAACCCCTTATCTCATGGCACCCACACGTGCCATTTGGACCACGTGGGATAACAAGTCCTGGTGTTTCTGCTCCCAGCCCTTTCTCTGGCCGTGCTCTCATGCTGATTTTCCATCCCTCCCCCTCCACAGCAGGTTTGATGCTGTAAATGTTACCCAAGAACTCAATGCCAAGCAAATAAAACCCCCAAACAAAACAAGAGGAATAACTTCTATTTCTGCGCTGTTTTAAGATCGGTCTCATGGCCATGACATCTTCCAGATAATGAGTGAAAATCCCTTTTCCCTGCAGTCTGGACACCAATCAATACTCCACCAGCAATTTCCAGTGCTCAGCTCACTTGTTAAAGACCAAACATTCCCTTTCCTCGAGAAGTGGGTGGCACAGTGAGTCACAGAAGGCTCAGCAGGATGCTGCTTCTACCTGCTGCAATGCTGAAGACAGGCTGGAAATCAGAAATCACCCAGAAAAGCCATTTTCTCAGCCTGGGGCTGAATCTCAGTGCTACACTGGAGAGGCTTGAGGGGAGGTTTTGGAGGTCCTGGCATTGCAGCAGCAGCAGGGACAGGATCACAAGTGAGTGAGGAACTCGTCCTGATCTCCAGGGATTTCAGAATGTGCTTGGGGCACGTGTCCATCACAAGTGGCTGCTCCTGCCCCTGTTTACTCCACACATATACGCATTGTGGATGTAGATAAAAGGGGCTCCAACATCATCCATCCATCCATCCACCAGCCCTGCAGGAATCCTGGCCCCTTCCTCACCCCCACGCTTGGATAAGGGGATAACACCCTTTGCAGGAGGCACCAAGCTGGAGCAGGAGCTTAATTGTACTGTCAGGGGTGGTGGGTTCATCAGCTGCTGTGGGGGCTTTTCCAGGCCCCAGCCCTGGCAGACGGTGTCACAGCTGGATGTGGCTGTGGCAGGGAGCCTGTAAAACACCTGCCTCCCTGCTGTGATCAGGCCAACCTTCTCCTCAGCAAAGAAGCCCCCACAGGAGCTCCTCAGACTGCCAAAATGCCTTTCTTTTAAAATTGCTTTGCTTAATTACTCTGGGACACGTTTAAAAATATGATGTGCCATGAGCCTTTGAAGTTCAGAGAGACTTTAGCAGGTGCAGTAATCCCCTTATTCTAATCCTGATGGCCAAGATACGTTGGCTGCCCTTTCCCATGGTCAAGGGGGACTGAGGTGGTTTCAAAGCCGGAGTCTTTGCCTGTTTTCCTCGGATGAGAGTTTCAGAATCCCCCTGACCTTGGGTGGACTGAGCACCCTTGGTGTTTATGTGCAGCTTTGGTTGCTTGTTTACAGCTGTGGTTCATTTATATCTCCCTGGAAATCTTATGTGAGCACCCAGATTGTGCCCTTTGTTCTTCCAGCTCTGCTGGATTTTGCTGAAGGAGGAGAAAGACTCCATCCATCCCTTGAAGCCACCAGAGTGGCACATCTGGGGGCAGGTTGGGGGCTGCAGCCTGGAGAATGCGGGGGCACAAGGACCTTCTTGCTCCGTGAATGGTCAGGAGAGCACTCCAAAAGCTGGGAGTTGCTGCCATCCTTCAGTCAGAGCGAGCAGGGAAGGAATTAATTTCTCTCACAGAACCGCCGGGAGCGATCGCCCAAAGCAGGGGCCGTGCGGAGAACTAATTAAGGACACGGAAGAGCTGCAGGGCTGGTGCTTCGCCTGAGAGGTCTGGGGGCTTCTCTGGGGCTGGGGAGGCACAACAGAAATAATCAGAAATCCAAGGGTGGCCAAAGCAACACTGTGCAGCCTTATGTTCTGAGAAAGCAAAGACCGAGGGGTTTGGGCGGTGTGTTTGGGAAAGAGGCTCTGAAGTCTCGGTGGCACGTCCGTCCTGCCGGAGCTCCGGAGAAGTGTCACTCCCAGCCGTGCTTCTGCATGGCAGGTGGATTCCACCAGAAATACCTGGCTCTTTTGCAAGTTCCCTCCACACTGGAAATAGCTGCCAAAAGTCGAGGCTGAATATTAGCTAACAGCTTCCATCAAATTCCATAACTGCCTGATGGTGAATAAGCTGAGAAATAAAGTCGATTGTGGAGTAACGAATGATGTGTTTACTGCAAGAGAGGTGCCCGAGCTTTCACAGCTTACAAAATGTCTTCTCTGGGCTTTTTTTTTCCCCCCCAAATTAAATTTCCTTGAAATCAATGTATTCCCATGGAAATTCTTTATTACAATAAAATGCCATTTAAATGCCATTTTCTGGTGGAAATGCTCTGTTGGTATATTATTGACACGGTTCAATTACTGTACTCGCAGTCGCAATGTGCCAGACAAACGGCACCCAGGGCACATTCCTCCCTTCCTCCACACAGTTCCTATGTCCCCATATATTCAGCTGCAGGAGTCCAGGCTGGCAGGATCCATCTGGCATGTCCTGGCACATCCTGGGTGCAGAAATCCCTCTCTAGGGAGTCTCCAGACTCCTGAAACCTCTTGCATTGGTTCATCCAGGATCATTTCCCTGAGAATGTCACCTCCTCTCCCAGGACCAGCTGTGCCCACCTTGGACCCCATGAGAGAGACGAGGGCTCAGTCCAGCCCTACTTAAGCAGAGGTTCCCAAACCTGTTGAGTTCCTTCTCCATGGGAATTCATTTGACTCACATCTCATGCTCCTCTGGCAATGGATTTGCATCTTCTGCCTTTGCACTGCAGCCATGAGATTCCTCATGCACTGGGGATCCCAGTGAAGTTGTCACTAGACTGGTTTATACCCAGACTGTCTGGTTTTGTCCCAAAATACCCTGGATCTGTGGGAATTACAGCACTTGCACATGCCAGGCTGTCCAATGCTCTGCAGCTTCAAGCTTAAGGCAGTGCGTCCTTGTGTCCTTTAATCTGGTAAACCTGGATAAACGCAACACCTTCTCTGAAGGGCGTCACCCCAGCTCCTGTCCCAGCAGGAACCCATCATCTGAAAGACCCTGCTGTAGCTGTGCAGGCAGAGAAGTCTCCAGTCAGGTCACTGTCTCCTTAGTATGGAAGCTGTTGCACTCGTGGCTGGGAAGAACAGGAGCAGTGAGAGAGCAGAAGGTGCCTGTTCCCCAGGACAAGGGGAATGGCCTCAATCCAAAAAAAGGTAGATTTAGATTAGATATGAGGAAGAAACTCTTATGTGAAGCCCTGGCACAGGTTGCCCAGAGAAGCTGTGGCTGCCCCTGGATCCCTGGAAGTGCCCAAGGCCAGGGGCTTGGAGCAATCTGGGCTAGTGGAAGGTGTCCCTGCCCATGGCAAGGGGTGGGATTGGATGTTCCTTATGGTCCCTTCCAACCCAAACCACTCTGTGATTCTATGATATACCTGATGGACAGATTGTCTTTCAGAGGGACATCAGGCTGGAGAAATGGTGGGAGCCCTGTGGAGGTCAGTGAAGCTTCTCACTGTTGCCTAGTGACAGGCCAAGAGGCAACAGGCACAGATGGAAATACAAGACATTCTGTCCCAGTGTAAGAAGATTTTACTGTGAGGGTGTTGAACACTTGGAGTTCATGGGGTGCCCCAAGAGTTTGTGATGTTCCCATCCTTGGAGATATTTAAACCCCACCTGGATTTGGCCCTGGACATCCTGACCTGGGTGACCCAGCCTGTGCAAGGGTTGGACCAGGTGATCTCCAGAGGTGTCCTCCAGCCTCAGCTCTTCTGGGATTCGGGGATTCTGAGTGACAACTCTTTGGGCAAAACCTGGCCCCAGTAGGGTGGGCAGCCAGCTTAATCTCCTGCAATGTTTCCAAGAGGCACCCTGTCCTTCCCCATCAGTGAAGGCCCCCCAGGAATCAGGGCTGGGCTGTTTATCCCCCATTTATCCTGGAAATGCAATCCCTGTTCTCCTGCAGAGTGCTGCCAAGGCAAACTGCCCTGGCTTCTCGGGTGCCACCAGCCCTGTGAGGTGCCAGGCCTGGGCTTTGGCTGCTGTTCCTCCCTCCTGCAGAAACCTGCCCAACCTCCTCTGCAGCCCCCAGGATTCAAACCCAGCCCTGCAGCCTCCTCTGGAGCCAGGAGACACAGAGGGATTCATTTTACCCACCTCAATAATCTGCCTGAAATGGTCAAAACTAGTTTTTTCTCTCCATTTCCCATATTTCCCCCAATTCTCTGTTGCAGCACTCTTTTTCTTGACCACGGCTCCTGTTGGTGAAGAAGGGGCTGGAAGTTTGTCCTCACAAATAAACTGAGCAACCTGTAGACCTGAGGCAAATTGCAAGCAGCTCTTTAACTATGCAGATACACTCAGCTTCGTTTTTCCCCTCTCACGTTTGGCAGTTCATTAATAACAGCCCAGTGGTACAGAGAAAAATATCACACCAAGCAATCAGCAGCACACAGCGAGGGTCCTGGGGCTGGGGCAGTTCTGCTGAAAGGAAAAGGCAACAAAACAGCCACTCTGGGCCCCAGAAGTGCAGCTTTCACTGCCAGGCAGCCAAGCAAGTCTCAGTAAACACTTTATTTGATTCATTTAGCCCCTTCTCTCCTCATGAAATATTTGCAGGCTTCTTTTTGATCCACGTGTGTTTGTTGATGACCCAGCTCTGTTAATCACTCGTGTCAAAGCACTTCAGCCCATGTGTTCCTAGCCCAGGGTTTGCTCTGTTGCCTCAGGAATTGGGAATTCAGCTCTGCAGGATGCAGGTGACTTACAGCTCTCTTTGCACCCCCCTGGGCAGAAAGATGGGCTCAAGCCATTACTTGAGGGACAAGAATGAAAAGGAGTCGAAGGCAAAGATTACAGTGGGGAATGACTGATTTTTATTTAACACATTAACCAATATACTTTTTCAAATATAGGCTCAAACCTACTTAAGGCAAAGTTCAAGTTAATATTGATATTTGAAGGAAGAAGCACTTTCAAATTAATCACCTAGCTATTAAATGTCTGTTATGAGACAAAGCTTATGGGCTACGTCTCCAGACACATTTTCAAATGGTTCAGGATAACTTTGATCCTTCTTAATGACGGAGAGCAATTATATAATGGGTTCAGAAACACTTTTAATGCACAACTTGCACAGGGTTGCTTTTTTGTCGCCTTTTTTTTAATGTTGCCAGATAATATCTCAATAACATTTCTGGGAAGCAAAAAAATGACCCTCCTTAGCTCACCCTGCATTGTTGCTCTGCAGTCTCAGGTTTGCAGCACACCAGAGGCTGAAGGTGAAATAGTGACAAGAAGTGCTGCAGTGGTGCAAAACCCGGAGGGTTCTCCCTCAGCCAGGGGTGTAGGGAGTTGTCCATCATGGGTAGGAAGGATCTGGGGAGGTTTTCCTGCACAGGACCTCAGCTCATGGATTGCCATGGCAACTGTATCCCATGTCAGCAGGGATGGGGAGAAAACCCACCTCATGCCAAACCCAGCACAGGCTGCGGATGCAATGGGGCCTGACACTGTGGATGGGGGGAGATGGTGACCCAACAGCCCCAGTGCTTCTCTGGGCAACCTGTGCCAGAATATGCTGAGCTGGAAGGGATCCCCAAGGATCATCCAGTCCAACCCCTGGCCCTGCACAGGCCCAGCCCCAAGAGTCACCCCCTGTGCCCCAGAGGATCAT
>JAWWES010000030.1:1663620-1694588 GCA_035583135.1 Lophotriccus pileatus | reverse complement strand
GGCTGCCAGAGCTCCAGGAGGGTTTGGATGATCCTCTGGGGCACAGGGGGTGACTCTTGGGGCTGGGCCTGTGCAGGACCAGGGTCGGACTGGATGGTCTTTGTGGGTCCCTTCCAACTCAGCATATTCTGGGATCCTGTGATTTATTTCTGGGGGAGTTCTGCAGCTGTGAACGTGTTGGGAATAATTGCCATGAAATCCTCCCAGGGGTCTGTGCACACAAACCATTTGTAAGGGCAGGACACACTGGTGGGAAGCCGAGGGACTGCCTGGGATCAGCCACAATACTCCTCAAAACTCACGTGATAAAAGCATTGCTTGGGTTTCTCAACTAATTTGTCTGCTGTTGGCTGTTTACTCAGGAATCTGCTCTCAAACCCTATGTGGTAACATAATTGACTGAAGAACCATGACATAACCAGAAAATGAATCAGAAGGAATTATTTTACAAACCCACCACTTAAGTGTGAGGCAGCGGCAATCCACAGTGGCCCTTTTCATCTGCTTATCTTCATTAAGGCATTAGAGATCCTGTCTGCTCTGCCAGGCTGCTCTCAACCCCACACTCACAAACATCCCCTTTCTCTTTTTATTTTTTTTTTTTCTTGAAAGAAATAGAGTTTTCAATTTGTATCTTTATTTCTTAATAGAGAAAGTAAATAATTAACTGATGCTGAAGAATAAATAAAAGTCTCTATAATCCTTATGCTATTCTTGTATTGAAGGTGGGGAAGAGGCGAGGTAGGAGGGGTTTTAGTTGGTCCTAAGCTCAGCTTAACACAGCATCAGCCATATAAATAAAATAACACTGTTCTCTTCGACCTAAAAGCCTTTTTCTTGGCTGTGCTGTCCCAAGGCTTTAATCACCTGAACTGCAGTGAAAATTGCTGGGAGCTGCCCGTGCCAGCCAGCCTCAGAATTCTCAAGTGCTGGGGCATTACTGGTAGGAGGCCATGTCTGGGAAATCTGGGCTTCACTGAAAAAGGGCAGGATGTTCATGTTCCAGAAATAATTTGACATTATTTTTGCTAACCAGAATAATATGAAAATAATGGGAAAGAGTCCTTAGTGTAGGCAAAGGTGTTCAACGTAGATGCTATCTTTTGTCTCTTAAATGGGAAATGTGTGCAAAAATCACATTTTAAATCATAAATTATAGTGGAAATGCGTTTGTTGGCTTCCTTTTATTTAAGGCAGGCTGGTTCAGCTTAACTCTGTATCTAAGCTGAGACTTTCAAACTGTCTTCACATGCTGCCTGCCTGTCACTGGTGGTGTCTTGGGTGCACTATTCTGGGTGACTCACCAACACCATAAGTGTCAAAGCCAAATATGCTCTCTTTTTAAATTATGAATCAATGTTCTTTATCTCTAATTGCCCCAATATTTTCACACTTGTTCCTCTGGCCTACTCCCTAAGTGTTTCGTGGGCCAGCTGCATGTGTGTGTTGTCTGCCAGCATTTCTCAGAGACAAGAAACCACATCTGAATTTGTTCCCTGTTCACACCATCACTTGAATTCTGCTGGGAATCAATTCTGAACAGTTACAGATAAATCCATGCAAAACTCGGGGGGGGAGATCAGATTTTTTGAATCCAGAATTAATACTAAATAATGTCCTATTGTATTGTTGATGTAAGATTTGGATAACTATAAATAGATCAATAAACACCAAATAGAGGCTCAATTACTGTGATTCACCAGTTTTTATAAGCTGTATTTCCATTCATTTTCTCTGACTCAGATTTGATATCAAAATTCAGAGTCAGTGTTGTACTCTGAATGTACCCCCTCTCCTGACAATATGATGCTTTTGTCAGCAAAGGGAATGAGAATAGAGACTGATGTGAAACTGAAAACCTGATGTGTTTTCTTGAGCTGTGCAGAGAACTTTCTACCATTTGCTAAGTAGTAAAACCCGTTTGCTAATCTGTTGCCATCTGCCTTTATTGCTCCATCCCACTCAGTGAGACACTGTGACAGCCAGTTTATTAGTGAGTTATATCAACTTCAAATCATGCACTGAACAACTTCTTTTCAAGGACACCCATGTTTGCCATGCTGGAAAACTTATGGATCCTGGACATTTAGCATTTTTCTGCAGATGTTGTTCTATTTTCCAGTTTTTAATTTTTTTTTTTTTTTATTTTTTTTATTTTTTTTTTAAGATTCCTCTCGTTACCAGCACTACTGGAGGCTTCTTAATGTAATCAACCCACTGCTGTCCCCCTTGAGTTTGGAGACCAAGAGAAACAACAGCACCAAGAGGTGTGAACTTCCCCCCCTTCATCTTAATAGACTGTGAAATTCGAAGTCTAGGTGTGACCACTTAAAGGCTTAGTGTCAGCCGCTGCTGCAGGATGTCCAACAAATGCACGGCTTGTCCAGCCCCATATGGACATTCCAGATGTTCCTTCCACCGAGTGGACATTCCAGAGGGAGTGGCCCAGCAGCAGGACAGAGGTTGGAGGCAGCAGTGGTCTGGGGTGTGCCGGTAGTGACATCCTTTCTGACCTGCAGATGGAGGATCTGGGAGCTGTCTGCTGCAATTTCTCTTGTGAGTTAGCACTTAGAGCCCTTTACCCGGGTTTCATAGGGATGTTGTTAAAGTTGCTGAGAAATTGTCACTCATCTGCAGCCAATATTTCACACGTTAACAACTTGTGGAATAATTTTTCCTCCCAGGCAGAGAGCGGAGAAGATTCTCAGGCATATTTTCCTCTTTCTTTCTGTAGGAATGAAGGCATTCACTCACTTTTGTGCCAGGCTACCTGTTTAAAACGGATCCAAAAGGACTTTGAAACATGTAGGCAAGAATAACCTTTTCTGAATGATACCAAAGATACAAGCTACACACTCTTCTTTCTGTTGTGCTCCATTTAGCTCTGCTTTGCTATTTAAAACACACTCATTTTGCTTGCTTGCCAGGTGCCAAATGAGAGCAAGTTACTTTACCACCTATATAAACCTTAGAACTGATTTTTATTTATCAAGAAGAATTCTAGTTGTCATACTGAAAGTCACTGTAGATTTTCCAAAAAAAGCATGTCTTTGCACTGGTTCCATCTGCATAGTCCCAAACACCTCTCAGGAATTTCTGACTTGCTGCTTTTGCCTTCCTCTTGTTAGAATCACACAATCATTTCGGTTGGAGAAGACCTTTAAGATCACTGAGTCCAACCATTAATCCAGCACTGCCAGATCCACCACGAAACCACGTCCCTAAGTGTCACATCTACATGTTCTTATTCATGACCTTGCTGATAAATTCAAAAATGACTGAACAATTACAGGATGATCTCTTCCTCCCTTTGGGGTATCTTTCCTTCTCCCCCTTTAAAGTCTCTTCTGCTTCTTTCCTGACTCAGAAATTGGAGCTCCAGTTTATTGTCCTCTTCTAAGCCTTCTTTTTACTTCCATGGTACAGCTTTATTTCTCAGCCTCCTTTGGACAGGAGCAAAGATTACTCTGTCTTCTACCTTTTCCCTCTTAACTCCTCACTTTTCCCTGCCTATCAACATTGAAGGCTCCTTATATATTTTGAGTTCCTTTTCATTCTGGCCTTTGTCTAGTCAGTTCCAGCTTCTGCTTGTACACTCTCCTATCTTTAGAGGTCACTTTCTGTCTGACATTTAGAGGCCCATCATCACGCTTCTTCATCTACCATTGGACTTGGTCCTTGATCAGTCTGTGTTATCACTCCAGGTCTCCATATTTACATTTGCCAAAAGTCATGCAGTTTCCCTCTGTAGAACATCTCTGTTCTACAGATACTGCCTGGCAGCTACTTGACTGCACTTTGGTCCATCCATACTGGGATCCGTGTAGGATCTTCTCTGCTTGTCTTTGGAGGACACTGCAGTTCCTCACACCCTCTCTGACTGCAGAAAATGCCTTTTCTTTAGTGCTTACAAAACTTCTAAGAATATTTATCAATGCACAGTGCAACAGCCTGTAGCAGTGAGTGATATCATCCATCTTGTTTCCTTGTGCTTTCTGATCTATCCTTACTTTTTTTTGTGGCCGTACCTGCAGTCCTTCCTAAAATAAGTCACACCAAGGTTTGGGAGCTCTCCTTTCTCATGGTGTTGGCAAAGCCCAGAGCATGACGGAGAGGGATGAGGTGGGTGCAGCTGTGCTGACAGTGCTGCTGCCTCTGGCTGCCTCTGCTGCCTCTGTTCCTCTCCCAGCATCAGGAGTGCATGGGTTTGGCCTTCCTAAGTCTTGGGGAGTTCACTGGAGTCCTGAACTGAAACACCGTTCTGTAGGGATCATCAGGCTCCCTCAGATTCTTGGGTAGCCAAGAGTTTCTTGGTCCCCGACATGGGTGGATCCCACACAAGCACCATCTCATTTTAATTCTCTTAAAAAGAGCTGTTATTATTTGTAGTTAAAAGGCAGGAAGATCACAGACTGATTCCTGTGAATGTGGTTGTATCAGCCAGTCTGGCAGTTAATTGCCTGTTGACCTGGAGTCATTCTCAGAGAATACAGAAACCCACCAGGTCCTTTTCCCAGCTCCTCTGGCTTCCCATGGAGTGTCCCCTCAGGGAGGGGTGGCAGAAGGTGTCAGGTGTGGGGTGCCATAGTGACAGTTCCAGCTGGAACTGCCCTGTATTCCTGAAATTGTTTTCTTAGGAGTGGGTGGCTTGTGCAATTTCTTCCTCTTTTTCCTTGATGGTTATTTTGCTCTCTGTTCTGTGTTTATAGTGACGTGTGTTTACTAATAATGTGATGCCATGCCACTGCCAAGCTGCTTCTGCTAACAATGAAACAAGGGAAAAGTGATATTTATGGAGGTTTGGGGGCTGGCTGGGCTGCAGGGCTTGATTTTTATTGTAGTTGACTGCACACTTCTCAGACACGAGAATCTGTGTCTCATTGAGCAGAGCTGGTTTCCATTTCAATCTGGGTCCCATTATTGGGGTTTGGTTTGCATTCTGTTAGGTTGGCCATGTGTGGATTCACACAAACAAATATGGAATTTATGTCTGTAGCTTTCACTTGTGGGATTTAAACCTCCACCTATTTGAAAATGTCTCTGGAAGGGGATAAGAGGAACTACAATGTTCCTCTTTCTAATGGAAGGATGTGTTGTATAGCAACAAGCAGGCCAATAAAAATAGTTTGGATTAATTTCCACCCTCTGCTGAGCCACCAGGGCACGGGAGAGCTGTGTTAGGGAAGAGCACAGCAGATGTGACTCGCCACTGCTCACACTGTGTATCTCTTGTGGCTGTGAAACCTGTCTCCAAGATTGTCATCAGCCCAACACACTTCCTGGAGGTGCCTGCAGGGAGGTGTTCAAGGTATTTCATGTTTGGAGAGCCTTTGCAGTGATTCCTACAACTGTAAGAGAAAAGAGAAATTCCCAGAAAAGTTCTCTGAAAGCAAACCAATTCCACTTCAGCAAAGATTTTCCCCTGGATGATGTCTGTGTTGACAGAGATGGGACACTGGAATGCGAGTTGTGCCTGAAAATGCAGAGTGTTGGGGTAGGGGCTTCTTTTGAAAAAGTGTTTCTAAGAAGAGCTGCGTGTCTGTGGACAGTTGACTTCCTTTGGAGGAATATATTATGCCAAGGAGGTGACTTGGCAGACACAAAGCATTTCTAGGCAAGATGCCTGGAGAAAGGCAGCTGGCACTCTTTGCCTCTGAACTGGGGCTCTTCCTGACAGGACAAGAGGAGCTGTGCTGAAACCAAAGGGTCTCATTCTGTCTTTCCCTTCTGTGAGCAGGGTTCACTCGTGCTTGGGAGAGTCTCGGTCTGTTTCTTCAGTGCTGATGCAGAGCTTGGTTCACTGCCAAACTGCAGCTTCCATTCACCTCTCAGTTGTCACTAATGGTGTCTCCTTCCTTCTTTTTATTTTATTCTTGTTTCAAATTACATGCAAGCAGGAGTTGTGTAACTCCAGTCTTAGCTTTTCGGTGTCCCCTGTGACTGCAACCCTAAATAGTCATAGAACAAATGGCGACCTGACCTTTGTACCGACCAAATAGGATTGTGAAGGCGACGACCTAGAAAAGTATCTTTTTTTCTGGAGGAAAAAGTATTTTCATTAAACTTTGTGGCCATAGGGGGTTTGCTTCTCCTCCCCTGAGTCTCACACCAGGGCCAGCCCAGCCTTAAGCCAGTCACGCTGCTGACACAGAAAGAGGCTCTCCCAGGACAGATGCTTTCAGGTGCAAACTCTCCTGCTTCAATGTCTGTTGCCCCCTGCCAGGCCTGAGGTATGTTTATATCTTCTACCAGTTCATCTGCATAATTCAAGTGATAGAAACCAATTCTTTTCATATTAAAAGTTGTGCCAATGACATATTATCCAGTTATGAGTTTGTTACCCTGAGTGTCTCAGGTAGTCTCTCATTAGGGGGAAGAGGAGCTGATATTTTAGGAGTTGTCTGCCCAGCAATAAATCTGTGCTACTAGTGCATCTTACACACAGGAAAATTTTAACAGGCTTAATGAATTTAAGCTGACTTCTGGAGAGCTTGACTGTGCAACTCTATAGTCTCTAGACAAAGTTATATTACAAGAACATGTAAACATCATATGTCTGATTTGTCCTTTTCCAGCCCTACATTTTCTCAATTACATGGGTGCAGAATATGTGATCCACTTTCAGTTCCCATGCAGTTTCCACTGAAACCACCTCATAACCACATGGAAAAAATGAAATATGAAGTATGTCTGTGTTTGGAAAGGTTCCTGGTTTTCTTACCTGGATTCATAGTTTATATACACATGGATACTAACCATACTAAAATAATAAAAAATGATCATGAAAACCTTTTCTATTTAGGGAAGAAAATCATGACTCAGCCCAACAACAGATGAAACTTGTGGTTTATGAAATGCAGAAAATTGAGTGTCAGTCAGTTCAGAGATGGCAGTAGCCCCTAATTTTGAACATTCACCATGGTAAATTGTTCTTCCTATTGTCATAGTGAACCAAACAATCAGCTTTGGTTTTCATCTTGTGCTAAGACTTCAGGGAGAACTCTGCTGAGAAGCATGGATGCCTCTGTAGTGTTAAATGCAGCACTGCTTTTGGTCCTGAACTTCGTGTTGCCTCTCAAACAAGAGCTTCACATTTGTATTGGGTGCAAACTATTGTTAATATTAACATTAGATTTGAAAAGTTATGCAGACCCTAACTCCTTCGTGACAGTGGGGGGAAGTGTTGGCTCACATGGATCCTGACAATTTGCTGCCTCCTGTTCTATGAACTGATCACAGAAGGAGCTGCTTTCAAGAATCGCAGCCTCTCCACCAGCTGCACTTGCCATGGCCACCAAACCTGTTTCATGGATGTGTTCAGTACCTCTGGAATTTGCCTGTGTGGTGGATTCAGGGATAGGACAAGGAGGAATGGCCTTAAGAGGGAGGTTAGATTTAGATTAGATGTCAGGAAGCAATTACTCCCTGTGAGGGTGGGGAGGCCCTGGCATAGGTTGCCCAGAGAAGCTGTGTCTTCCCCATCCCTGGGAGTGTCCAAGGCCAGGTTGGACAGGGCTTGGAGCAACCTGGGCTAGCAACAAGATGGTCTTTAATGTCCTTTCCAACCCAAACTGCTCTGTGATTCCGTGGATCTAGGTGTTGGGCCAACAGAGGAGAAACTTTTTCCGAGTGGGGGTAGCGTATCCCCTCCCTCCCCCCGCCTGTTCCCTTGCTGCTTTATGACCCCTCTTGCTATGAAGTCTTTTTGTAATGTTCATACAAGAGCTGCTCCCCTGGGGCTGTGACTCAGCTCTTCAGGGCTGTTGGCACCTTCTGCTGGCAGGCAGAGGAGGCTGATGGAGGGGAACTGCTCCTGCAGACAACCCTCTCCAGCAAAGCCATGGTGGAGAGAGTTCATAGGAGGGAGCGGATTCTGTGTTTGGAAAAAAAATTAGAACATTAGCTTGCTGCTAGTAATTTATTACACTCGGACTGTGTTTTTATTGCAAAACCTCATAAATAATATTGAACCTAAGATTTCCAAGGATTGAGTAAGGAATTTTAAGGACCAGACTGAAGAAAGCATATTGGTATCATGACCATCTTTAATTCACTGCTCTTTGTAAACCAGCTGAAGACCGTGGGTTCAGAGATGACTAATAAATACAGAGCATTGAACTAGGCTAAGTTTAAAACCCCAGAATTTTTAGTACTTTAGCTCTAACACCTTGGGACGCTCTGAGGGTTCAGTTTTCAGTAATGTAGGTAACACATGAGAGATATAAGTTAAAGCCAATCAGATAGAAATTCTTGTGGTGGAAGAGTGATTTACCTCAGCAGATAATCTGGCTTTTGGAGAGTAAATGACAGCAGCTCCAACTCCTGAGCTTTCCTGAAGTGATGAGGAAGATCTTCAGCTGGAGGACTGGAGGCTGTTTAGGTGGGGTCAGGAGAGCCACGGGCATTTGCACAAGCTGAGGATTTATCTCAAGCTTGTCTTCCACGTTCAATGTAAACCGCATTGCATAGCACCTTTTACCTTCAGGGACTATTAGTACAACTCCAGCTGCAGCTGCTAAGAAACAATTGAATGAATCAGCCTCCCCATACAGAACAAACTTCATCCTGTGGTAGGGATGTGTCCTTCTGCATCCAAGGGACATCCCAGTGCAGAACTCTGGATCTTTAGGATCGAGGTTAGGATCGAGGTACTGGGTTTACATGGCAAGGGTTTGGTAGTGGGAGGGGGACTGCCCAGCAGTAATGGGGCAGTGCCCCAAGGATATTGTGTTTAAGAAGCAGAAAAAAGTTACTGGGCAATGGCAGCTGGGGAGAGGAGAGATTGTGTGAGAGCAACGACTGCACCACCAGCTCAGTGAGGAGCAGGGGGAGGAGCTGCTGCCAGGGCTGTTTGCAGTAACCAGGCTGTGATCTCACCTCCTCTTATCCTGACCCACAAACCTTTCATTACTTTTCTTTCCTCTGTCCAATGGAGGAGGGCAGTGATAGAGTGGATTTGGTGGGCACCTGACATCCATCCAGGGCCAGCCCACCACAGGTGCCTCAGTGGAGGAGATTCTCAGAGGACTGAGACCACGAGGCAGCTGGGCTTCCATGGAAATGTGACTCCCTTGCAGAGAGATCAGTGGGTATTTAAGAGTATCTGATGCTGTGAGTCCATCTATTGCACAGGGTTTAACCTCCTGAAGCTGAAAGAGAGGAATTTAAGAGAGAAATAACAGAATGGTTTGGGTTGAAAGGGACCTTAAAGGCCATCTGGTTCCAACCCCCCACTTTTCCAAACAGCTTCCTCTTGGAGAAAAAAGAGAGTTCTCTGAGAGCAAGAGAAAATGAGACCCTTTGCTCCTGCTCAGTAATTATGTTTAGCTCAGAAAAAAACTCACGTGGGGAAAAAAAGTAAGAGTAATTCAACAGGGCACATCTTGATGTCCTGGTGACTTTGAGATTGTTGGCCTATGAAGGAAATCAGAGTTGTTGGAGAGCCCCCAAAGGACTGAAAGGTGGGTCAGGGCCTGACTCTGCTGGTGGGGACAGCAGGGTCTGCTTTGGACCACATGGAGAGACACTGGGCTCTATTTCTACCACACTGTGGTGACCAACATTAAGTACTGTAATACAGAAAAACTTCTGGTGTTGAAAGACAAGTCTTATCCATGGAGCTGGTTCTTCCCAGACGGAGTTGAGGCCCACTGGATATGAAAGAGGTGACACTATCCTTCTTTTTGTGATTTTGTTCTCTTTCTGGAAGGAGCACCATCATCAACTCACTTAACTTACCTCCAAAAGACAGCTTTTTGCTTCACTGAGGTTTTTCTCAAACCTTTTACAAGCATGTCTCTGTCTGAGCTCTGCAGTGGGTGTCTGTGCATAGCAGTGGACAACAGTGTCAAGCTATGTTATGATTTTAAACATGGTTCACTTTAAAAATAGGAAAATCCATTGCTAAGGTGTTGGGATTTCTAAAGGTTTGTTTGACTGAACTTTGAAGTGTTGAGTACATGGTGGGATGTGCTGTTGGACCCAAATTGTCTTCTGTGAAGCGCTGGATATGCTGAGACATCAAAAGCATATAGAGAGTATATGTTGAGTGTCTCAGTTTTAATCTCCTAGAACCAAAAGTCAAGAACTTACTGAAATTAAAGGAATGGAATGGTGTCAAATGGGGGAACACAAGTGGGGGAAGGGAGACTTTGTGTTTCTTTTTCTTGTTAAACATGAATTAATGGCTTTTACTAACAGAAAATCTTCCAACCTAACACAAATCCAAGCACTTTGCAATCTACATTCTGTCTTAAAATTATTCTTCACTGGAGGACATTTCCATGCAGAAGTGTAGGTGCAGCCTTAGGGTGCCATTGAGCTGCCTGTGGTGAAATTATTTAGCATACCCCTGGAGGTGCAGCTATAACAGAGCTCAGGGCACTGGGTCCTTCTTTGTGTTTGTGCACCTTGCACTGCAGCCCTTGTTGCACCCACTGCACTGTTTGTTCTCTCAGCTGTTGGAGCAGAATGCCACCTTATATAGAAACACATAGGAGTGGTTCCCAGCAGATTAGGCTGGGAAGGATTGCATCTGGAAGGGGTTTGTTGGCCAGAACAAGGCTTCAAATAAATTGGTGGGTTTTGCTTTCACACAATGTAGTGGCATGTATGTACATGGCTCTTGTTGGCAGAGCTCTGGACTGGCTGGACTGTTTGTCTCTGTGTCAGAGTCTGGCAGTAGGTTTGGTGCAACCCAGTGTAGCATCTCCTGTCACATTTTTCATGTCCATATTTATGCAGTAAACTAACATATGCTTTGAATGAGTATCTGAGGGAATATAAAGGTAAGCCCAATAGTAGCATAAGGACAATCAAAGTGAATTTGTAAATCAGGGAAAAGGAGGGGGGAGGGGGAGAAAATAATGTTTGCACTTCTTGCCATGGCTGTCAGATGTTCATTTGGATGACATATGTGAAATGTAGTGGCAACCTGCATCTGAACGCATCAAAATTAGTTGGAGAGACGTGGCCAAGTGCCAGGCACTGCTCGACTGCAGACCCACCAACTGCACATCTGCCTCACATGTGCTGTGAGGGGGGGTGGAGAGGACCTGCCAGCACTGAGATGGTTCTCTGGCTTTCCTTTCCCAGGCTCTGGCACAGCTGGGCCCTCAGCACTGGAACACTGCATTTTGTTCCTAATAATCTACCTGCCTACTTGGTGCTCCAGCATGTGGCATCAATTGTGATGGTTTGTGTGACTCTGAGCACATGAGCATTTTTAAGAGCATCATCTATTCTCAGCAACATTTTTTAAAGTACCTTTTTTACTCTTTTTTACTCTTATGTTATATGCAGTTTGGTACTGGTTCTACTTCCAAGAGACTAACAGAAACCTCCCTGCAGTTCCTGGGATTTGGGATAATTCTGTAGTGTAGTCTTGGTGCAGTTCCATATAGAGCTTGACCTAATAACCATTTGGCTGCACTGCCTGTGACTGTCAGGAGGCAGGTCCCACAGGCTCTGCAGACACTTCCCAGTTCAGATAGTTACAGCCTCGTGTCTCTGCTGCCAAGCTCCCGGATCCCTCCCGCACCGTTCCTCTTCGTCTCTGTAATTCTGAAAACAGCAACAATTAGTACTTGTATTTATAGCAGAGCCTCCCACCCAAACTGAAGTGAGGATTCCCTTCTGTTGGTCACTGTAAATGGCTGGTTCTCAGCCCAGGGAGACTTCTCAGGCGGGGTCTGTGGTGGGACAGCATTCCCGCAGGCACCACTAACACTACAAGAAGTTACAGGTGTAAAGAGTCACCACGTTACCTCCAAAACACTTCCAAACATCTGTGACTCTGCCCTGGGTAAGGTCATTCTTGTTTATGGATTTCTCTCAAATTAAATTAGATTTCCCCTGCCATTTTCAAAGCTAAATGTTACCACGAGAGGCACAAACATGGAAAAACCCAGTATTCTTTTGTCTTCAACAATCCCCTGTGTACATGGAAAAAAGTCAGCCTAGAATTGTGCTTCCTATTTGCCTACACCAGAAATATTCCTGGAGGAGAGACAGTCATGGCTCTGTCACAAAGACTGTGTTTTTAAAGAGGTGACATTCCTCTTGGCAGTGAAATTGCACTTCAGGACCTGGATGGCTTCCACAGAAACCTAGAGAGGAGGAACCTACTGAGAGTAGGCAAAAGACTTCTGGGATGATGGAAAACGTCTCCTTCACTTTGCAGGATTGCCAGAAATGAAAAAAATTCTTTGGAATAGTACATATTTTAGTGCGGTGAGTGCCCTCCTCTTCCACATAGAAACTGCGCTGTAGGCAGTTTCGTGATGTTCTAAGTATGGTAAGTCAGGTTTGTTTGTTTGTTTGTTTGTTTGTTTTTGGTTTTGTTTTTTTGGGATTTTTTTGGGTTTTTTTTGGGGGGGGTGTATTATTATTATTATTATTATTATTATTATTACTATTATTATTTGTTTTTGTTGTTGTTGTTGGCAGTTTGAGAACTGGGGAGAAACTGGCAGGAGCAAGGATGAAGATGGGAAACCATTTCACCTTTCAGAGAATCATAGAATCAACTAGGTTGGAAAGACCCCAAAGATCATCCAGTCCAACCCTTGATCCAACCCCGCCGTGGTTCCCAGCCCATGGCACTGATGCCACATCCAGTCTCACCTTAAACACCTACAGGGATGGAGAATCCACCCCCTCCCTGGGCAGCCCATTCCAATGGCTGATCCAATTTGATCCAGTGGCAGCCCATTCCAATGGCTGAGCACTGTCTCTGAAAAAACTTCCTTCTTAATATTCAACCTCAATCTCCCCTGGCACAGCTTGAGACAGAGCCCTCTTGTCCTACTGGTGGTTCCTGGGAGAAGAAACCAACCCCCACCTGGCTACAACCTCCTGGCAAGGAGTTGTAGAGAGTGATGAGGTCTCCCCTGAGCCTTCTCTTCTCCAGGCTGAGCCCCCCTCAGCCTCTCCTCCCAGCACTTGTGCTCCAGACCCTTCCCCAGCCTCGTTGCTCTTCCCTGGACCTGCTCCAGCCCCTCCACGTCCTTCCTGCCCTGAGGGCCCAGAGCTGACACAGCACTCCAGGTGTGGCCTCACCAGCACCGAGTGCAGGGCAAGAATGCCTTCCCTGCTCCTGCTGCCACACTCTTCCCGAGCCAGGCCAGGATCCCTTGGCCCTCTCGGCCCCCTGGGCACACTCTGGCTCCTGTTCAGCTCCTGGCACCCACACTCCCAGCTCCCCTCCTGCCTGGCTGCTCTCCAGCCACTCTGGCCCAGCCCGTGGGGCTGCCGGGGCTTGTTGTGGCCAAAGGGTAGACCCTGCCCTTGGCCTGCTTGAACCTCATCCCCTTGGAATCAGAGCATGGATCCAGCTTGTCCAAGGCCCTCTGCAGAGCCCTCCTGCCTTCCAGCAGATCAACACACCCCCACAACTTAGTCATTTGCAAATTTCTTGATGGTACACTCCATCCCCTCCTCCAGATCATCAGTAAGACATTAAACAGGACTGGGCCCAGCACTGATCCCTGGGGGACACCCCCAGTGACCAGATTCCAGCTGGATGCAGCACTGTTCCCCACCACTCTCTGAACAGGTATGCTGAGCAGGCAACAACCTGGAAGAGATAAAAGCAGGCAAACTGAGGATGTGATCTCTGCCGGCGCCAGGCTTGCAGGTCCTTCTCCACGTCAGAATTGCTCCCTCACAGCAGCAGCTCCTCTCCTGGTAAATCAAGGGCAGCATTAAAACCTGAAGTCCCTTGCAAGGCTTTAACTAAGGTATGTGCTTTCAGAGAAGCATTTGGACACAAAGAGTTGTCTTGTCACTTGGGTAAACAAGACACAACTATCAGGCTCAGTTCGGGGCTTATCAATTGGAACCAGCATGAAAGTGAGTTCTCCTCTCCGGCTCGCAGTCGCAGTGACTGGTTTCTCCAGATAAACCAAGAGTGCATTCAAGTATTTTCTTTCAAAGTGATAGGAAAGTCACATTGTTGTTGCTCCACATCTCACGAGGCAGTTCCCTAAATAGGATTTCAGAGGAAGTTATGGGGATGCTCGTCCTGGATGGGATTTAAGGCATTACCAGATGGATTGATGGCTGCTCCCCCTCGCTGCTCCCTCAGCTTTCACTGGGATGTTCTGTGCTCCAGGGAGCGCCAAGAGCAAGGGCTTTTGTCAGTCTCTCCTGGGCAATGCCTGTTGTTCCTGGCACTTGTTAATCAGAGAGGGATCAGAGGGGTCAAATTGGGAAAATGCCCCCCTGGGATACATCCTCTCTTTGTCCTTCCCAGAAAGGGAATAAAGCACGTGCTGCATTTTGGGTGCTCTGTGTTTCTGGGAATGTGAAAGGAGATGCACCCTACCATCTGGGTAAGACAGCTCCAGCCATCTCTGACCTCTGATTAATTGTACAGCTCCAAGTTATGCAGGAATGGCTGTTAATTGAGGCACTGACCAATAATGATCTCTGCAAGGTGCAGCCTTGATGACCTGGGACATCCTTCTGACATTGGTACAGGCCCAGGATCTCCATTTCAAAGCCATAACTATGTCCCCTGATTATTCTCTCCCTGTTTGCAGGGATCCTGGAGCTGAGTCTGCCCTGCTGCCCCTTCACCTGCCTGTTAGACCCAAATTCTTATTAGGGGTAGAACAGGAACATCTCTTCTGTGGAGCTACAAACTTGCTGTTAGTCTGATTACAGCCTTAACAGTCTAATCAAAATATAACAAACAGTTATTAGCCCAGTTACAACAATACCAGCACTCTGAATTAATATGGAGAAGATCATTAATAATGTAGCCATAAAATCCCTGGTTTCTGCCTCAGGTTATGATCACCCTTCTGCTGTTCCTAAACCTGGTGGCACTGGTGCTCCTGGAGCAGAAAATGGGTCTGGGTGTCAAATGGGTGGATGACAGCTCAAGAACTTCTCCAGGATGAGCTCAAGGTGGTTGCAAGAGCCCCTTCCCTGAGGTTCTTGGAGTCACTTTCACACAAAAGCCCCCTGAGGTTAAATTATTGTATTTGTTGGTTGCTATGGAATTACTGCAGAGGTTTGATGTGCCCTCTGGTAGCATTTGATTGGGCAAGGCCGGGTTTGACAGGGCTGGGAGCAACCTGGGCTGGTGGAAGGTGTCCCTTACCAATGGCAGGGGGTGGAATGAGGTGGTTTTAAGGTCCCTTCCAATCCAAACCGCTCTGATTCTGTGATTTGCAGAGTTAAGCTGAAAGCAGTCAGGCAACAGCCACTGATCAGTGGTGACTGCAGCCCAAACCAGCTCGTGGACCAAGCTGAGCCCAGCAAGTCCCACACATTCCCAGACATTCCCAGGCCCTGGATAGTAAAAGACATGTTGGAAAAGCCTGCATTTGGCCATTTCTGTAGCAAAAGTATTAGTGACATTTCTTTATTGGAAAGCTCTTTGCAGTAAACCAGCCCTTTTACTGAGCCATGAATATCCAATGCTGCTTTGGATATTGGTCCTTATGCTAATAATAATATAATATTTTAGTTCTGTTTAACATTTTATTGCTCATATTTAATAGGTTATATATTAAAATTAATATAAGCACTTTATTTTCCTGCCCTTTTATGAGTTCTCAACCATTGGAGCCAGTGAGTTTTTAGAAGATATTTTTCCTCTCAAAATGCTGTTTTGCCAAAAATGAAGCTTTAAACTGGAGTAGGGCTCTTTAAATGCTGTGAGGATTTAATCAAGCAAAACCACAATGATGACTTTGGGGTTCCAAAATAACCTTTCCTACCATAACTTTTTATTTGTGGCCAACAATAACACGAAGAGTTTTTTACACCGAAATTGTGACGCGATGATTTGTTGCGGGTGGTTTAATCCAGTCCACGTTTCGGCTTTTAAATATGACAAGTACTGATGATTTAAAGGTGTGAGGACATGATGGGAACTGCCTTTTGTCTGAAGTTCTTCTGCCTTTGGGCCTTGAGTTTGCAGCGTTAGATGATGCTCTGCAGGGACCGAGCTCAAGGGATACAAGAGAATTGTGAAATCTGAAAGGCCTCCCTGATGTCTCTGCTCTTCCCCTCCTGCTCTGAAGGCTGCAAGAGGGATTAGCTGTGGCTCTGCACCAGAATTGTCATCAGCTCCCTGATTTTAATGCTGGAAAATAACATAGTCTGGAGTTCCTCTGCTCAGGATCACAAAAACTTCCAAAAAAGCACGAGAAGTGGGACAGAAAGACTTGTTTGGAGCTATTTCAGAGCAGAGGGGTGAGAGCTTGTTTTAATAATATATTGCAAGTGTTCACACTACCCAAGCATCTGCTAACTGCCCTCCATTTTAGGGAAAAAATAATGGACTTTTTCCAGGGAGAAGTGCATGTTTATAACTGCAGGCACTAATTAGAGGCTGGTGATTCAAGGTACTGCAGGAGGAACAGGGAAAAACCAAACCTGTGGGGAAAAGGAGCTGAAAACTGCTCAAGTGCTTGTTCTAGGAAAAATATAACCTTCCTGAAATGGATCCAGGCTGAGCTTTTCCCACCTCTAGAGAGACACCATAGGGTTGTCTTAAGCCAGGGCCTGTTCCAATGACTTGTCCTGCCCTGCTCCCACCTGGACCAGGTGGATAAACCAGCCTGTTGGGCAGCAGCTCAATTAGAGATGACTTTTCCTTGTCTCCTTGGCAGCTGAAAGAGGTGGGTGCACCCAGGGACCCCCACCCAGCCCCTCCCAGAAAGAAAGAGCTCTTAGAATTCACAGGATATTCGGAGTTGGAAGGGATCCACAAGACTCATCAACCCTTAAGGGGAGTCATGTCCCCAGTGCCTTTGGCCTTGTCTCCACCATGAATGTGGGAGACTCCTGGGATGGAGTCCCCAAAACCTTGTTGGGTGGATCCTACCCTCCCTGTTTTCTCCCACAGATCACTCAGTCCCCAGGAACAAGGCTGCCCTTGGGCTGTTCCTGTATGCCAGACACTTCCAGCCTTCCCTCTCCTCCCACAACAACATGTTCACAAGTTTCCTACAAACTTTTAATAGCTGATCCAAACAGCCTGGCAGGAAGGTTTCTGAACAAGCAACCAGGCTTGACCAGCACTATTAAAGAGTGATTTTATCCATGTTCACACAGGTGTTGGAGGAGGGAATTGAGAGTACATAGCAAAAAGAGCCCAGATTTTTGCTTTTTACTTTACAGGAGTTTTAGATTAAAGAGGGTTGTGGAAGCTGGTGGGACAAATTAGATGGGAGCTGGTGAGAGATAGCAGGGGGGATTAGTGGGAACTCAGCAATAATGCAGAGCAGGTCTGAGGTGGGAATTGTCACCCAGTAAGTTGGGGAGAGCACACCTGACACTAAGGTTGGGGAGGGATTAGCCGAAAGGTAATCTCTTTTCTACATGAGCAGTGCTGGCCACCATCTGTTTTGCATATCAGTGTGGTGGTAACACCCATGTTCCACTCTGCACCCCGAAATTCCCTTCTCTTTACTTTTTCTCCAGTGATGTGGAGAAATCCTGCAAAATCCTGCTTGGTAAATCTGTGAAGAAATCCAGGCAAGAACATTAATTCTGTATTTCTCCTCCTCATCAGATCACTGCCCTTTAAGTACGCTCATAAAATCATTTTGTTCTTGCATTTCTTTGCAATATCTACAGTGAGAGGCACTTAGGCAAAACTATTCCTTTTTCCCATGCACTCCTCCATTGCACTGTTATCATTTGCACATTAAAAAAGTGTTTGTCCCCTGTTTCTCTTTGTATTTCACCTTCACACTTTGAAGGAATTTCTTCAGTCCTCTCTTTGCTCAAGAACATTCTTGTTTTGGGAAGAGTCCTCACTAATCCTGCAGAGGTGCAGACCTTTTTTCCATACCTATTCTTCTTTGGCTGCCCCTCCTTGACCTGGCTGGGCAGAGCAGACAAGTCACTCTAGGTTGTCTCTTAGCTGCTCAAACTCATTTGGGGCTGGTTAAACAGCTCTGAAGAGCTGTCTCCCTGCTGCACAGTTTTTCTCGAGGAAAGTCTGCCTTTCCCAAACTGTCTTCCCTTTGACTGTAACATCTGTGACAACCAGAGCCATTTCCTAAGGAACACCAAGATGTGCTACAGACCCCTCCATGCCTCCGGGCTTGCTTACGGCCTTGAGCGCAGGGACCTACTTCTGTGGTGGGGTAGCTTCTTTAAAAAGCACTAAAATACAGCAGACAAGCTGCAGAGTGCTTGCATGGACAGCTAATTGGAGGTTTATGGTGCCTCCCAGTCCCTGCTGAGTGCTGGCAGGGTGACTCGGTGCTGGAGCTGGGTGGGGGTGACTAACCCAGAAAGCCATCGCTGCCCTGCTCTCTGCTGTGGTAGGAACTGCTCACAGGGGTCAGGCCAAGCCTTGATCTTACTGAGAAGGTGTTTGCTCTTTGCTAAGTTGATTTCTTTTTTAGGCTTGGTGTATCCAAACAGCCCAAAGCACAGCTGGGTCCTGGGGCCGGGTAGTGCTGTGGCTGGGTGGGTGACCCAACGTCTTGTGTCCCTCAGCATAAATGTGCTGCAGAGAGGGTGGCAGTGGCATTGCTCCTCCCCACCTACAACCCCCACAGGAACTGCCTCCTACTGGCAAGCCTTGGTTGACCTGCCTTACTGCCCCAAGTCCATAATTCCCATAATTCTGCGAGGACACATCCCCGTGCTTTCGAGTTGGCAGTTGTCTGCACAACACAGGCACAGCCCAGAAATAAAAGTGCTTTTACCAGTGCCCAGCACCTCTGTGTTCGTGCTGGTGGACCCTCTAACCCTCACCCTCTGCTCTTCCTGGGTCATGGTCACAGTGGTGACGGGACAGGGTGTCCCTGCAGAGTCTGAACATGGAGACTCTTGGCTGCGTCAGTTTTCAGTGCAGCAGTTTTGTGATTACCTTGATTATCAAGGGTATGTAAAAGCACTGGTTTGGGCTTCCAGGAACAATATGGCCAAAGAGTCGTATTGTGCGGTCCCTTTTCCCAGATCCCCCTTTGCCTTTGGCAGAGGATCTGCCCTTGGGGAAGGGGGTGGGGGGGGAAGAAAGCCCATGTGATAAATGGAGAGCAGTGAGGTTTGTGGGTAGAATCACAGCTCCACGGCCATGCCTTGACACCAAACCTTCGGTTTTGCAGCTCTCCGAGGTGTTACTTCAGCAGGGGCTGCAGGAAAGCCCCTCAGACCTCTCCATGTGCAGGTATTAATGCGGGATTCCCAAAATCTCACCTCCTGGAGCACCAACGGGCACGACGGGCACGACACCAGCCTTTTTCTTTTCCTGGCACTTCTCCCTGCAGGCTGCCCTGACAAGCTGGAGGACAGGAACTATTTTGGGTGGTGAAAGGCTGCCTTGACACATTCCTGCAGAGACCCTCCCCCAGCACCCCTGGAACTGTCGGAAAGGAGCCGCTAATTAGCCCAGATCCTCGTGTGCAGCCGGGAGCGGGAAGGGTGGCTCTGAGCAGCTCTGCTCCAGCACTGACAGCTCCAGCTTTGCTCTTGTCCTGCCTTGTTTTTATTGAAACTTTGTGGAGATGTGAAAAATGCACAATTAGAGGCTGTTATGTGATTGATTTCTGGGCGCAGGGGCCTTTCCTCCTTGCCTGCAAGGTCTGGCAGGTATTATTTAAAGAGCTAATGAATGTTAATGGGCACATTATTTGCAAATCTTGAAGTGGAATATTAGATCAGGGCTCCTGTGTGTCATGGTAATCAGCTTTCCCTCGCTCGCTCTGGCTCGGGGGGGAAACACCCTGCAGTTGCTTTGTTGTACGCTTTGCAGATTAATATCCTTTTCCCAATCCAGCAGCTTTTCTCTGAGTGTTTTAGGCAAAGAAGCAGATGGCTCACATGCTGCTATTTCATGCCTGACCAAGGGATTGTCCTGCTCAAAACCACCCTGCTGGGAACGCAAAGCGAGGTTCCTGCTTTTTCCTCTCCTGAGAGGAGGGAAAAGGTGTCTGGGGGAGGCAGGGAAGGGCTGGGCTGGCTTTTCCACCCCTCGACAGCATCCCTGTGATGGAGAGCAGCCTCTGCTCTGCTCAGGGCCTGGCACAGCCCAGAGGGACCCTCCTCTGGATGGGGACTGGCTGTGGGAACTCCGAGGTCCAGCTCTCACCAAGAGGCTCTCACCTTGCAGGGCTCCCTGCTGCTGCTCCAAGCTGCCTTTTCTCCAGTGCTTCCCAAATTTAACTTGGCTGCCACCACTGCCCACTACCCCACCTCCATCCATGTCCTCCAGGCAACCACATCCATCCAGAGCTGGGGTGGGGCCAGTGCAGACCTCCAGCCAGGTTGGTGACCCACCAGCTCACACTCTCCTGGATATTGAGCTGCTGCTGAACACCACAGGCAAGGCCTGAGTCTTTCCTAACAAAAACACACATAAAGGTTCATCTTCTGACCTTCCCATGGCTTCCAGGACTGCTGCTCCTCTCAGCTGTGGCTCACAGTGCCTGGCAGATCTCTCCACAGCATACACGTGGTTTCCTTTAGGAAGCCAAAATAAATAAAAGGAATAAATCACAGGTGGTGACTTTCCAAATGACTTTGCTGGAGCCTTCCCTGAGCACCAAAGAACCAAATCTGCTGCCCAGTGAGAAGCAGCAGCTTGGAGGTGCCCAGAGATGGTGCTGCTCCTTGTGTGCAAAGCGCGCCACAGAAGTGGTGATTTGGGAGGCTGGACGATGTCTGGGTGACACCAAATTGTGCTTCAGGTGTTACACCTGCCCAGTGCTGCTCACAGGGAGCTCCAGGGAGCTGTGCTTGGCAGCTGATGCCCCAAGGGAGGGATGGGGGAAGGCAGGCCCTGCGTTAGCACAGTAAATCAGCAGCTTAATGATGAAAGAAGATTCATCATCTGCTTATACATTTCCAGCACCCTTCTGGGTGAATCAGGAGGGGTCCTGCCTCCAAAGGGGACGTTTCCTGCTCCGTAGTACCCCTGCTCTGTTGGCTCCATCCTCCTCAGCATCTCCCCACCCATCCTCCTCAGCTCTCTGGTGCCAACCTACTTTGTATTAACAGTGATTCAAATGTTAACAGCTGCTGTCCATGTTCATCAAAAAGCAGCTTAATACAAATATATGATTATTGTATGAGCATTGTATAAAAGATACTTGGTTGTGTCTTAAGCTAAAATAACAATATACACTTTTATCCAATCCTGATACGTTTATAAATATATTTAAATGGCTATAAATATTTATAAATAGTTTCTGTAATCTTCTGTAATTAGGCTTTAAGCTCTGTGACAGACAGCATCTGTTTGATCTGCGGGCGCTCTCGGCGTGTGTGCATGGCAGGTTCTCTAATAAAAGTGTGGAGGCAGGCAGATGCCTCTGAAGGGAGCCAGAACACCTTGCTCCTTCCCTTGGGAGAACATGGATCAGCCTCCTGGATGCAGGGGGAGCTGAGGAAAAGCCGGGCGAGGCTGGGAGTCTGCAGCCTGTGCACAGGGGCTGTGGGGGGAGAGAAGGGAGGATGGAAGGAAGGACAGAGAGGAGAGGAGTAGGGAATGATGGACTGGAGGAGAGCAGGGAGGGATGGAAGGACAGGCAGGAGGGGAGCAGGGGATGATGATGGAAGGACAGATGGGAGAGGGAGAAGGGGAGGATAGAAGGATGGACAGGAGAGGAGCGGGCAGTGATGGAAGGACAGGCAGGAGGGAAGCAGAAGGGGATGGAAGGACAGACAGCTCAAGGCTCGGTGGGGCTGATGCTGTGGCTGCTGCAGCTCTGAGTTATTGTCAGCTGGAAGCAGGTCTGGGAGGAAGGCCCAGCCAGCAAGGACATGCTAGTGGTGAAACTGTTCATAAACCCTTTTTTATTTTCACTCAAAACTCTCTTTATTTCCCCTCTGTTTGACTGTTGCTTTGGGCTATCTTTGTTTCAGAAGAAAAGGAAGTAACCCAGCATAGAGTCGAACAAAACTGGCCCTTTTTGCTCTAAGAGCCTTTTGGGAATGCTCCTGACACAGAGGAAATGGGGTAGGTTTTTCTTGGGAACAGCTGAGGAGCTTGGTGGCAGCAGGGCAGGATAATTCATGGCCACACAAAGCCACCAGGAGTTCCCACAGATGCCTCCTCCTCACTCAGGTCCCAAAGCAGCTGCTGGGACAGAGCTGGATGCCAGACATTGCCCTGGAAATGGGGGATGTGTTCCTGCCTGTTTGTCCAACCAGCCCCTCTCTGCTCCTGCTTCTGGTGCGTGAGAAGAGCAGGTTCTGCCTGTGGGACCGGGCAAAAATTCTCCTGGGGGAGATGGAGGGATCTTTGCTGTCATCCAGGCTGAGGAAAGGCCATGGAGGAGGATGGAGAGGGATTGTATGTGCTGGATGGAAACAAGTGCTAGGGATGGAAGGAAAAGGCAAGGTGGAGCAGATCAGAATAAAGCCAGACTGAAGCAGGAGCGTGGGGCTGTGGGAGACTATCCAGCAGAGCTGTGCCAAAACACCACGAATGGTTCCGACCAGACTGGCTTCCCATGTTCAGCTCTGCTCTGGAGCAGGGACACTGGGTTGCTCTGTGGTAGCTGATTTTCTTTTCTAATTTATGTATTTAAAAATGCAGGAGAACAGATTGAAAAAAAAATAAATTATCAAATTGCCAAGTGAAAAGCTGTGGAATGATCTTTGCTTTGCAGCTTTGACTTGGGCCCTGGCTGTGTATCTTTAATCTTTCAGAAGTCTTTAATCAGGAGAAAATCTGGCTTATCCCTAAAGCCCTGGGTCTGAGCCTGTGCAGAGCAAACAGAATCCTGCAGAGCCTCAAGGAGGAGATTGCACAGATTCAAGGGAAGAGTGGCCGGAACTGTCCAAGGATTCCAGCACATCACTGCACAGCAACAGCCACGGGAGGGAAGAGATGCTCGAGGCATGAACGGGGCAAATGAAACTCTGGCAGCTGTGAATGGATAAAGAGGCTGAGTGTTTTAAAAGGGAAAACTGAGTGCCTGGGAAATGTTGTCTGCACTCACCTGGAGGGGACCTTGCTGGAGTTTGTAAGCCTGGATTTATCACAGAATCACAGGATGGTTTGGCTTGGAAGCTGAAAGCTCATCCAGTGCCACCCCCTGCCATGGGCAGGGACACCTTCCACTAGCCCAGGTTGCTGCAATCCCCTGGCCTTGGACACTTCCAGGGATCCAGGGGCAGCCACAGCTTCTCTGGGCAAACTCACCACTTATTTAGGAGTAACACTGAGGATTTTCAGGGTTATTTTAGGGTTGTTTGCAAACAGATCATCCAGAACAAGTAGAAAATATAAAAAGCCAGTGCAGCCTGTGCTATGAGCAAAGCTGAGCCCACCAGCACTGCCCCTTTAAAGCTCATTCTGTCTCCTTCAGACCTTGCTGAGACAAATTTTTTTGGCATGAACAAGGCTTTTCCCACTGTCTTAAAGGAGAGCAGACTTGCTTTACAAATGTTTGCAGGCAGAGCTGGCCAGGGTAGACGGTGGGTCCCGCCTGCTGCTGGGTTTCCCTTTCCACCTCTCCCGCCTTGTTGAGTGTTCCTGGCAGTTTGGAGCTGTGATAAAAAGCTCAGAGGAAATGATGAGACTTGGAAATAATCCTGCTTTCAGCCTAAAACATGGGAGAGGGAAAGGTGCTTGGATTTTCAGGACCTTCCCTGCTGTGATCACACACTCCCGGCTCCCCTGTGGCAAATATTCTTCTTCAGGAAGAGCTGTGATGTTTTGGGAGGGTGAGGGAGGCTGAAAGCCCTCCCTCCTTTAAACTTTGGAATTATCAGTCGCTTTCCACTGCCAGACAGAACTGTATTATTTTGTATTGTTTTCTCATACAGATTTATTTGGCACCATGTATGAACCCAGGGAAAACTGGAGGGTCATGGACACGTCCATGATCAGGAGCACCAGTCCCAGCTGACGTGGGCAATTGTCCCAGAGCATTATTTTGGGAAAGGGGTATCCTGGATGTGCCTTTCATGCAGTTAAGAAGGTCAGTGTGGGATACTAGTGAGGTTTTATCCCAGCATTTGGGTTTTCCGTGGAAATCAGAGAGATGGGGTGACCTTCATGGTGCCCACAGCCCCCAACCCATGGCTTTTGAAAGCCAGGACAGAAAGGACATGAAGCAGTGGGGCAAGTGCAGGAGAGGGCTGGGAATTAATTAGTGCAGAACAAGACAATGAGCAATTCATATTAGAAAATAATAGATGCCCTTGTGGGTTTAAATTCAAAGCCAAAGCAGAAGGTTGATGTTACATCATCATCCACCCAACCAGGTGACTCTTAACCGTAATAACCATCAGGATGATGGTAGGGACGAGGGAGTGGAAGCCTGCCCAACACTGGGGGGATTTGAAATGCTTCCGTGGAAAAAGAGATGGATGTCTGGAGACAACACTCCTCCTTGGGACAGCGAGGAGAAACAATGCCAGAATTAACCCTGAGCAGGCCACAGGCTAATTTAAAATGCTGTTACTGAGGAGCCCCCTCTGTAAAAGTATCTGCAATGTGCTTGAGCTCAGAAACATTGGAGGAATTTAAAAATAAAACTGCAAAAGTTCATTGCAGCTTCATTTCAAAAAGGTTCTCCACATAAAAGGGGAGAGACTTGTTAAAAAGAAATTAAAAGCAGCCACCAAAAGGGTGAAATTTTTCCAGGGGACACAGACATTGTTTAAAGATCTCCTATTAGATGATGAGAGCAAATGTATACAATTATCAAAAGAGACTTTAAAAGGGAAAAAAATTAGCTGTTTTCATTAAAGGACCGACCAAAAGAGCCTGTCAGAGGTAAAATAGTATCCTTCAAAGAGCAGAAGTGGTGTTCAAATGAGGCAGATGAGGAAAGGAATGTGAGATGACAAAATTAAGCATAAAGCTGTGACAGAGGAGACAAACCCTCTTTTGAGGAGAAGCTTTCTAAGGTGTAAAAATCTAATGATAGACCCTTTTTGTCAACCCTCTCAGCAGCTGTGGCTCTTCCCACTGCAGAGGACCTATCTCAAAATCAGTGGTTGTTGGAGGAGGTTGGGGAGCAAACTGGGAAAATTCAAAGTATTACAAGGAGTGGATGGAATTCACCCCAGAGCCCAAAGGATGTCTCGTGTGAAGCAGCTATTTAGTGATGGTGAGAACTGAAAAATAAAGTTAAAAATAACGTGGAACCAGAGGAGCTGGAGATGGGAAATGGACTGATGATTCCAAGGAATGCAGAGAATGGCCCAGCCCATCTTTGTGCTGGGCAAGCACTCAGAAAAATATCATGAAGACATCAATAAAAGCAAGAATAAATATGAAAGAGTGGGGAGGAGTCAGTGCAGGTGTTGCAGAAGAAAGTCCTTCACTGTGAGCTCTTGGAGCTGATGAGCTTCCAGAGCAGGAGGTGCATCCAGCAAAAACTTTGGAAAAGCATCCTCCTCAGGGGTTCTTGAAGATGTTAGACCACTGTGGTGTAAAGGAGTGTGTAAAGGTGGTGTTCCTCTGTTTAATAACAGTGGAAGAGTGTGAAACACAAATTAGGAAAAAATTAGCAGCTTTTACTGCGGAGTAAAAGTGCCAAGAGAGGCACCTGGGCCCTGTGGTGGAGCACCATCCCCAGATCAGGACACGAGCTGGAGAAGCAAAGAAAAGCAGTTACACAACGAAGCTGCTGACAATATTTCACTGTTCAGAGTTGATGGGGTAAAGCCATGGCAGGATCTTACAATACTGGACAAGAAAGCAGAGCCAGACATGCAAAATCTTGTGCATGGGTGAGACAGTCTGTTATGGAAAGTTGGGGCTGTTCGGCCTGGAGAAGAGAAGGTTGTGTGGAGACCTCACAGCACCTTCCACTGTCTGAAGGGGCTCCAAGGAAGTGGGAGAGGGACTGGACTCTTCATCAGGAACTGTAATGATAAGGGGGAATGCTTTTAAGCTGACAGACTATAGGTTTAAAATAGATATTGAGAAGAAATCCTTCCCTGTGAGGGTGGGCAGGCCCTGGCACAGGTTGCCCAGAGAAGCTGTGGCTGCCCCATCCCTGCAAGTGTCCAAGGCCAGGTCCTAGCAACCTGGGCTAGTGCAAGGTGTCCCTGCCCACGGCAGGGGGTGGAATGAGATGATCTTTCAGGTTTCTTCCAACCCAAACCATTCCACAATTCTATGATTTGAGTTTGAACCAGTCATGAGCCCTAAACAAGCTCCTGCTGCTCAGGAAAGGGAACTTTCTCCTTGCATATCCACATTGCAGGTGGTGTTAAGAAAACATCGCCTCAATGATGCGTGATTGCCTAAAAAGTAAATTGAGTGTGGAAATTTTTAAGGGGAAAAGTGTTAAACAAAACAGAAGAGATCAATTTGTCATTGCACAGATCAATATTTCACCTGCTACTTAACTGCTGCTTGCAGATCTGTTGCCTCTACTGGAGGAGGAGAAAAAAAATAGAAACTAGAAAAGATGAAGAGAGAAGTGGGAGAGATAAGGGTTGAGGAACAGCTCTGCAGGTGGAGAGATTACACGGGCTGAGACTCTTCATCCTGAGCGAAGCGTGAGTGACGGGCGAGGGCTGGCACAGCAGAGGTGACTCCCAGCTCCCTGCAACACAGAAACTGGGGGAACACCCCCTGGATCAGGACACTCAACCACAGAACGCTTTGGGTGGAAAGGGGACTTAAAACCACCCCATTCCACCCCCTGCCAGGGGCAGGGACACATTCTAGACAAGGTTGCTCTAAGCCCTGGCCTTGAAAGGGGCAAATAGAAGTTTCTTGGTTCATACTTTGTGTCACTAAACTTCTCCCCCTCCTGTTGAGAGGTTTGGGTGGGGCAGGAGCACTGACAGCTCCAGGGAGAGCATCTCCTCAGAGACAGAGCGAGGTGCTGGGGCCCCGCGGGCCTCTCAGCACCTCCCCAAGGGGCTGTTCGCTTTCCTTAATTGTATTTCTGGGTTTGAAATGTCATGCAGGAATTCTTCAGGAAAATCCTGAAATGGCTGACCTGGGCCAAGCTCTAATTTGAGGTCAGAGGAGGATAAGGAGGGGTCTCCATGCACATTTTTCTGCATATCTAGTCCAGCCTGGAAACTGATTCTTCTTTTAATGCAGGACAGTGGGATTGGAGGTTGAAACACAGGATTTTCCTTATTGTAGGGGATATCCAGCTGCTTTCCAAGAGGATTCTGCACTGTACATCACGCTCACCTTCCTCTATCACAAAGGACAGACTGAAGATGATGGTTTAAATTCTTGAACAGCCTTTCAGGAAGATAATTTAAAATTCATCTCACGCTCCAGGGAAGCTCCAGATGAGCATCAGTGTAGCTGCACCCACGGAGGGAGGTGGCACCTCTGGGATGATCCTTCCATCTCTGGAGTGAGGTTTCCATGGGATCCTCTGTTGGGCTGTTCCCGGGGCCAGCTGAGGGCAGGAAAAAGAAAACAGGTCACAGCTTCAAAGCCCGTTTCTAAAGCCAAGAAGAACTCAAAGCACATTTTTCCACTGCAGCACTGGGTGGGAGGGGAAATAACTCTGTATTGCTCTCAGCCTGCAGTTCTTCCACGTTCAGGTTGGAACCATCAGCCACAGAGCACTGGGGCATGAAGGCAGCAGCGTCGTTCGTCATCCGGCTGTCCTGAAAATGGTTAAACCATCATTTGTTCAAGGTTAAACCACCCAACAAAAGTTCCTCTGGTGCTGCGTGGAAATAGGCAGATTTTCTGCATGAAAAGTGAAAGCCATAAAGTTGTGAATAGTTGGAATGTGAATGGAAATGCTCTCAGATCCCGAGCCCTGCCGGTGACGTGCCGCGCCGGGGAATCGGGGCCGGGAGCGGCTCCTGCCTGCAGCCCACGGGAGAGAAGAATTTATTTTCTCAATGGAAATTCCTTTCAGAAAATGCCATTATTCTAAAATCAATGGAAACAAATCAAATGGCAGAGGAGAGTAACCCTGCAGCAGGAGGAGCAGCTCCGTGGGCAGAGCCGAGGCAGCCGGGGGGACATGGAGGGCAAAGGTTTGGCTCTGTCCTTCTGGCCTGTGGACATTAAAAAACACACATTCTTATTTTACCCACTTTTCCGAACTTCCCAGAGCACTTCAGTCGTCTCTGCTGCACGGTATGCTCTGACAGCAAGTTCAGAGAATTGTAGAAGAGCTGGGGTTGGAAGGCACCTTAAAGCCTATCCAGTTCCATCCCTTGCCAAGGGCAAGGACACCTTCCACCAGCCCAGGTTGCTCCAAGCCCCGTCCAACCTGGCCTTGGACACTTCCAGGGATCCAGGGGCAGCCACAGCTTCTCTTCCCACCTGTGCCAGGGTCTGCCCCACCCTCACAGGGAAGAATTCCTTCCCAAAATCCCACCTAAATCTCTCCTCTTTCAGCCATTAAAGGTGTGGAGCCTTGTTTTGCACCCACTCTGCAGGGTAACACCCACTGAGATCTATGAATTTATAACCACTCCAGATCATGACTGAGGAAATTAGGGTGATTACTGGTCAGGGTGCAAGAGAGTCCCCCTGGATTAACCATCCCATTTGGATGCAGAAATTAGGGAGAAGCCCACGGCAAAATCTGCCCAGTTCTCACACACACAGCACTCCTGTAGAGCTCCCTCCACTGATTCACTGGAAAGCAGAAATTTCTCAAATTCTCCCTGAAATAAATGCCTTTTGTTTCACTTCCCCCTTGACAGGCATATTTATGATGATCACAAAGAAAAGATCACAACACAGCCAAAAAAAAAAAAAATAAGGCAAGAAGAACGAGCCGACCTCCAGATAATAAGTAACAAATCAGGAAAGGGAGGAAGATAATGGCTGTGATTAAAAATTAGACACTATGAAATAAAGAACAATGGATATGAGAAGTAAAAGTATCCATTAAAGAAAAAAAATCCATATCTAAATGTGTTATGGACAACAAGAAAATATTTTGCATTAGCTGGAACAAAAGAAATTTTAGCAGAATGACAATCTTATAGATTTCTTTTTTGATAGGTGCAGTAATGCCATCAATAATGGTGCAGATGATGCAGAGGAGGCCAAAAACCTGCTCTGTGAAACAATGAATAGAACAGATTTCCAGCTCTCATCCCCCATCATTTTCTATCCCAGTGCAGCATTTCCCAAATTGTTAATACTTTAAAAAATGTTAAGCCGCGAGCTTAATTAACCGAAATAATTATTAAATTTTAAAAGCTTGTGATTAATTTTTAAGCTAGTTTTCACCTGCAAGATCAGCCAAGTTGTTTCTGAATTCCTGGAGAAAAATCACTAAATATTTCACAAGAATAAAGCTGGTGTCATGGTGGTATTGAGACAGTGAAAAATGGGCTTCTGGTGTGTCATCAACCAGCTTGGGTGTCACTGTCCCCCTAAGGCTTCTCCCTCTCCTCCTGCTCCCTGTCTCCTTGGGCTGGGTCTATGTTATAAACTCCCCTCCTCTGTTTTCTGCTTGGCATCAAATGTATTCTTTTATAAGCTGTGGAAAGAAAAAAAAAGAAAAGTGTTTCCAAAAGCATCTTGTGTTCCTGGGGTTTCTCTTTGATGCAGAAGTTTATTGTCCTTGTTATTCCAGCAGAAGTTCTGAGATGGTTCAGTTTGTTGGCTCACAGCATGGGTGAAGCGGGAGGTTTGATTCAGGATTGGTGAGATTTGGGGTTATTTTAGACATTCAGGGGGTTGCTCTCAGTTAAATCACCACAACTCCAGCAGAATATCAGCAAAATAGTTGCAGGGTCACTGTGTCCCTAATTTTATTAATAATCCTGGAGCCAGCCGAGTGAGCTGATGTTTAAACAGGGAGATGATGAGTTCTGCCCCTGACTGTGAAGCATGAGTAAACAAAGTGAAAACCAAGTGATTTTGGTTCAAAAATACCATTTTTAAGGAATAACTCCCTCGAGCCTTCATAGAACCACAGAATGGTTGGTTTTGCTGTAGGAGAGGGATGATAAATCCCTGGCAGGACTTTCCTTTGTCAGGGCAGTTATTTGGGTGAGAAGGAACATTTTGCTGCTGCTTTGTTTTTGTCTGAGCGAGCCTGGACCGTCCTGTGACCACTCCAGTGTGCCCAGCTGGAATCCAGCTACCAGAAGGAGCACATTCTTTAAGATTTGCCTAATCTCAGCCTAATTGGGCAGTGAACTGTCCTGGAAGGGTCCCTGCACTGCTGGAGAAGGAATTAACTCCCGCTGGCATCTGTACCTGGAGCAGGTAGGCTCTTGGCATTGCTTGTCCTGTATCTCAGCTGGGCTTTGCACAGCAGTTCCTGCCTGGGAGCACCATGTGACGGTGGAAATGGCTGGAGGGACATCAAACAGTCCCAGGGCAAAGCCAGGGCTGTGGGAGGGCACCACAGGGAGCCCTCAGGACCTGGTGAGATTCCGTAACTCGGGGGGTACAGACCCAGCAGGATCTTGGCTCCGCCTGCCCTGAGGTTTTAGGTGACCCTGAGCCCAGGCTCAGCTGCAGCTTCATCCAGGTGAGTCATGGAGAGATCAGAGCAGGGATGCAGGTGCTGACATCAGAACTTCAGCACACACTGTGGGCCAGACCTGCCCGAAGCACAGATGGGACAATAAGGCCCACACATCGATCTCAAGTGGCCACCAGTGCCGTGATCAAGTCCCCAGCACCTTTAAATCAAAGCAGAGGATGCTCCTCAAAGGAAAATGCACCAAGAGCAGCATTAGCTGGAAAGTTTCTCTGGGTTTTAGCACCTTCCTGCTGGTCATTCTCACCTTGTGCTGAAGACATTCACCCTCTTTTGGCGACTGTGAGCTTTCCAAGGCGGCCCTGACAGGTGACATCATTCACTTGGGTGCAGCACAAACATTACAGAGTTTTTTCCTTCCTTCACCATAATGGGTTTCATTTGGAAGAGAATTTGCTGAGTCAAAATATCATTCATAGCAGGCAAAGATGTTTCAGTGCACAGAAGGCAGGAGAGGAGGGGAGGGTGCATTTCACAGAATCCCAGAATCACTGAGGTTGGAAAAGCCCCCTAAGACCATTCAGTCCCCCCTGTGCCCATCCCCACCTTGTCCCCAGCCCAGAGCACTGAGTGCCA
>JAWWES010000030.1:1583603-1602076 GCA_035583135.1 Lophotriccus pileatus | reverse complement strand
TCCCTGGAAGTGTCCAAGGCCAGGTTGGACAGGGCTTGGAGCAACCTGGGCTGGTGGAAGGTGTCCCTGCCCATGGCTGGGGGTGGAGTGAGATGGGCTTCAAGGTCTCTCCCAACCCAAACCAGTCTGGGGTCCCTCAGGAGATGGGGCTGGGTGTCAGGATCAGTTGGTTCCTGTGTTTTCTTCCAGATGCTCTCTGGGAGAGGTAACCCTGCTCTGGGGAGATCACTGGGGTTTGAGTGAGGAGAGCTTTCCAGTGGGAGAGGAGAACAAGGTGCTTCTGCAGGCTGACAGAATTCAAAATTAGTGGCTGTTTATCTTTTGTGGTTTATTGGTTTGTCCAAACTACAGCAAGCTTTCCTCTGATTTAGGAGTAGATGTCTGTGCAAAATGTAAGGTATCCTAAAAGCATGGAGGTACTAATGTTGTTTAAACAGGTACTAGGAGAATTCTTAGTACAGACAGATTTTTTTTCATGGGATTTGCAGTTGTATATGTGGCAAAAACCCAAATTACATCACGAGGGAGATACCTGAACAAGAGATAGAGCCTTGCAGTGAGAAAGATCAGATAATTTGATGCCTGATCTGAAAATAAATGGAAAGCACAACTAATAAATTCACAGATTATGCTACTTTTGGTGGAATGATGCATAGAAATCGTGTTTGCCAGAGCGATGTTGCCTGTTGGGTGAGTGGGGCTTGTTCAGATAAAATACATTTTAATACAGCCAGAGGGGAATTGTTTGTCTGAGAATAATGAGGCTGCAGCTGGCACAGAGGCCACGGCTTCCTGCACATTGTGACATGGTCCAGGCACTGCAAGGAGCAATCCTGCCTGTTGCACCCCTCATTCCTGCTGCTGTGCTGGCACAAGCGCTTGAGTAGCCAAATAGTGCCAGCAATTAAGGAATCCGGATCTAAAAGGACATTTTTTTTTTGCTTGTGTTGGCTCCCTGTTCTGCAGCTGCACAGCTTGAGAGGGGAGAGGAAGATGTGGGGAGGGCACAGCTCGTGTGAGCAGCTCTGGCTCAGAGTGATCCAGGGTCCAGCACCTGGTGTTAAATGTCCAGCGGGATCCGGGGGGGTGGGGATTCAGCTTAAAAATATTTGAGGGGGGGTTCAGATTAAAAATACTTGGCCTTGCCCGTCCTCTGTGTGGAGGTCACTGTCCTCTCAGAGGAGCTGGAGTAAATGCCTGTGTAATCACTGCCAGCACAAATGTGTGCCCAGCAAGGTGGCTTAGCTTGTGCTGGAGATGCCTCTGGTAGATAATCCTGACTGAAACTGGGCAGGCAGTGGCTGGACACGTGGTTGTACCAGTGTATGTGCACTGGTACCGCCCTGAGCTGGGGGGATAGTGGGGTGATAACCAGAGCCTGCACCTGATGCAGCCAGATAACGTGTCTGATCATCCCCTTGCATCCCCTGGGATGAAATTACCTGGGAAAGGAGCTAGGGAGGCAGAAGCCTCAGCTGAGATGCCCTGGGCATCACAATGGGATTCCAGCGGGAACCGGAGCACATGCAAACCAGGCAGCAAGGAATTTGAATGTCCTCCTGTGACACCAGCGAGAGGGTCTGTACTTCAGTAACAATGCTCAAAATTCAGGAATAGTGGCAGACAGTCATAAAATTAATCAGCTCTGGCAGAAAAGTACTGCAGTTAAAAGACATGAACTGCACAGACTGTTTAGAATCACAGACAGGAATCAAGAGGGGTTGATTAGTCGTGTCAGGGCTTTCAAAAGGAGGAATTGGCTTTTTAGTAAAGAGGAGAAAAAAACCTAGAAGAGCCAGTGCCTGGGAGCAGAAACCAGTTGTATTTTAATTTGAAAGGAAGCACAGAGGTCTGAAGCAGCAATTACAAGTTAGTGGAACACACTTTCAGAAGAAAGGGGAGATCCTCAACCTTTTGGTGTCTTCAAACCAAAGCCAGGGGCCTTTCTGGAAGTTCTCTGTAACCAGCTGCAGCCACAGGGCTGGATTCCTGTGGCACATGGTTGCTTTGCTCCAAAGGTCAGATTGGTTGGGGTTCTCTCTTCTTTAATGTCTCTGACTGATGGGAGATGAGTTCTTCAGGCAAGAGCTATGGAATAGAGAGGATGAGAAGAGGCAAAGATGCAGCACTGCTTAACCTTGCTTTTTTTGTTCTGTGTTTTTTGTTCTTTTTTATGAAGGGGAGTTCCAAATCCCTGCAAGCTCCAGTGTGGGGCCACTTCTCCACAGTGCAAAGGTATTGTTTCGTTGCTCACACCCTCTATCTGCACCCTCCCTGCAGGAAAGAATCTCAGGGCCACCCCAAGCACAGCCTTAGCAAGACACTCACAAACATGAGTGTTTTCTGGAACGACAAAGGGAGATGTGATATGCTGCCCTCTGCTTTAGCCAGAGCAAAGTTCCAGGAACTGCACACTGGCATCCCCGTCCTTTCAAGTGTCTGTGTAAAAGGGCTGCTGGTGGTGAACTGCTGAAGGGAAATGGAGAAAACCACCAAAACAAAAAAACAAACAAATACCCCCCCAAAAAAACCCAAAACCCTAATCCAGCAGCACCAGTCTGTCCCTGTGGGTTTGCATTTTGATGCAATCTTGTTCCTATGCCGTTCCTGGTTTGGGTTTTACCAGACAACCCATGTCTGGAGAAGGTGGTGTCATTCCCAACACTGCAAATCAAGGCTGGCTCTTGTTTGCTGTAGAGGGGCTTGAAGAGAGTGCATCATCTTGAGATCACAAGGACATAGACTATATTATTGTTCTTGTGATTAAACCTGCTAATTCCTTGCAATTCACAGTCTTAGATGCAGATAATTCCCTGTTTTAATCAGTCAGCTGAACAATTGCTCAAGGACGCCAGGAGCAGAGCAGAGGTAAATTCAGCATTTAGCAGAGTAGGTTCCTGAAAAAGTCACCAAAAAGGCTTTTCCTTGCTTTGCCGAGGGGGTGAGTGTGGATCTGCCTGTGCTGGGAGGTGCTAGTGGTGCAGGGCTGTAGGAAGAGCCTGGAGCAGGTGGTGGAGCAGGTCTGGGAGGGGAGCCCCGAGTGCTGGCTATGCAGTGGGGCCATGGGCGAGGAGGGGCAGTTTGGTGAGTTCCCTGTGCAGTGAGGGGCAGTTCGGTGGGTTCCCTGTGCAGTGAGGGGCAGTTCGGTGAGTTCCCTGTGCAGTGAGCGCTGCTGCCACTCGATGGCACTCGGGGCGTGCGAGCTGCGGGCGGCTGAGCCTCCTCCCACCTGCCGGGGCCGCGCTGGAGGGAAACACAACGTTCATTGTCTCTGCCCTGCCGGGCAGCGTTTCATCACCCTGCAAGGTTCAGGGAGCGCTGGGCGGGAGCTGGGGAAAGCACATACAGAGCGTGAGTTGGCAGGGACTGTGCTGTGGGCATGATGTGGGAGAGGGAACAAGGGGTAAGGTTAATTTTGGAGGGGGAAGTTATCATAGAATCACAGAATAAATGTCCTGAGTTGGAGGGGACACACAAGGATCATGGAGTCCAAAACCTGGCCCTGCCCAGGACACCCCAACAATCCCACCCTGTCCCTGAGAGCGTTGTCCAAACCCTCCAGGAGCTCTGGCAGCCTTGGGGCTGTGCCCACTGCCCTGGGGAGCCTGGTCAGTGCCAACCACCCTCTGGGGGAAGGACCTTGTGCTGAGATCCACCCTGAGCCTGCCCTGACACAGCTCCAGCCATTCCCTGGGGGCTGTCCCTGGTCACACAGAGCAGAGATCGGAGCTGCCCCTCGGGAGGAGCTGCACATTGCAATGAGTAGTATCAGGTATTTGCTGAATTCTGAAAGATCTAATGATGTCCATGAGGCTGCACCGAGCTCCCTGGTCAGAGGGGAGGTGAGCAGTGTCCATACAGCTTCCCTAGGTGGATGGCTGTGTAGGACAGGGAGATGTCTTTTGTGGACACATGACACCAGATGACATCACCCCCCTGGTAACTGTCACACAGCACAAACGGGTCTCACCGCTCTGTTTCCAAGCAAGAATCTCCTATAGGGTTGATATGATTTTGCTGCCTTAACAGCTCTCTTCTTTAACTCCTCAGGGTGACCCAGCTCAGCGAGGGCATTTAGAGGAAGCCGCTTTCCAATTGCAGCAGATTTTCCGGATTGATATTTCCATTGCCTTGAATATCCTCGGTAATGTGGACTTGGGTTTGTTTTGCCCTTAAACCACAGGTTTCTCATTTTGGAGGACCTCCAAAGCGTTGCAGGTCTTGTGTGAAGGCAGAGATGGCATATACCCAAGCTGAAGCCTCCTTTCAGCAATTTTAAGTGTGCTCTGAGAGATTTATTGCCCTTTGTCCCATTCTGCCACCAGATTTATATCAGCATGTTTCAATCCAGGCTTGGTTGAAGCCTGCACTCCCGTCCTGACATCTGTAGTTGGAAATTAAGCCATCTCTGTCTTTTTTGCAATACAAGATGTCACATCCTTGTATGCTTCTTTATTGTCTGAGCTCATGGTCTTTCTGGCAAGCTGAAAAAGCAATTGCAGAGTTGCAACTCAGGGAGATGGGATGATCTAAGAAAAGTCCCTGCCCTATATACACCACTAGTTGCAGGCCTGAAGAGCAGTGTGAGCCATACGCTGTGTTAGCCCGTGATCCCTCTTTGTAGCGAGGCTGGAAAAATCCCTAAAGTGCAGGGTTGCTGTTTTCCTTGTGGAAACCGTGGAGTGAGGGTTCTTGAGCCAGCTGGAAGTGTCCCAGAGCACTTGGCATGAGCCAGGGAAGGCTCTGTGGCTGAGGGGGAGGTCGCTGCCTTCGGGGCTGAGTTTGGCCGTTGCATTTGCCCTGTTCTGACATCGTGTTCTCCTCAGGGGTCGAGAGCATGAGGGCAGGGCACTGCAGGACAGGCTTCACCTGCTTCAAACTGGCTGCTGATCGAGGCTACAGCAAAGCCCAGTTCAACGTGGGCCTGTGCTATGAGCATGGCAGAGGCACGGAGAAGGACCTGGAAAAGGTATCCATGGCTTGTAGGGTTGTGTGTGCAGCACAGACCAGGAGAGTGGTCCCTGTTGGGTGCTCAGGAGCTTTTTCCTTTGTATGGGTGTGACAGTCATGGAATATGCTGATCTGGAAGGAACCTACAAGGATCAAGTCCAACCCCTGGCCCTGCACAGGGCGCCCCAACAATCCCACCCTGTCCCTGCAAGCGTTGCCCAAACGCTCCTTGAGCTCTCTCAGCCCTGTGGCCATGACCACTGCTCTGGGGAGCCTCTTCCAGTGCCCAGGCTCTGAAGACTTAGTAGAAACTGCTGGAAATAATACAAATTGCAGGTCTGCAGAGCTGACTTCAGTGCCATCGATCCCCTCAGAGATGTGCTCCGAGATCCCCTTTCCCACGGCTTCCAAGGGCTTCTCCAGGTGCACAGGCTGTGCCACCAGCACCCAGGAGGGTACCAAGGAGAAACCTGTCATGTTACTGAATTTAAGACACCACTGCACATCCGAGGGCTTCCTAAATCTCCAGTTTGGGAATGGTAACTACAGCCTGCCACCTAGTGCAGGCTGGCTGCAGCCAGCAGCTGCTGGAGCTGGGAAGAGCTGCAAAAGCAGCTTCTTTTGAGAAATTGTTGGCCCAGTGCCACTCCCTTCAAGTCGGGGAGGTTTGAGTAGAGCAGGCAGGGTGGTTCCAGGGCTCTGGGGTAGTCACAGCCCACTGTCTGGTTTAACAAAGCTGCTGTTCCTCAGCAGGGAGGGGTGGGAGAGCTGCGGGGGGGAACCATATGCAGCTTGTGATGAAACGCGTTACGCTTGACCTGCCCAGAGAGGGGTCACCTCATGTTCCAGGGCATATATTACCTGGCTCACACAGGTGGGTTTCTCTCTTTGCAGGCAGCTCTGTATTACTGCCACGCTGCCAGCAGCTGCCACCCCATGGCCCAGTACCGCTACGGGAGGTACCTCCTGCAGCACAGCCCTGGCCAGCAGTGGGACAGGCTCCAGAGGGCCCTGGCATTCCTGGAGCGAGCAGCAACGGCTGGGATCACAGAGGTCAGTGTCTGCAGCCTGGGGGGTCACAGGAGAGAGCCAGCAGAGAACCCTGACTGAAGGGCTTGAGCCACAAGACATCCTAGAAAGTATCGTTTGTGGGACTAGAAGCAAAATTCTTCCAACATGCTTATCCCTGCTCACAGCAGGGGGGCTGGAATAGGTGATCTTTAAGGTCCCATCTAACCCAAACCACTCTGTGGTTCTCTGATTATATTCTTGGCAGTGTCTGGGAGACAACCCTGCCTGCACGTGGGAGCTGGATACCAGCTGTATCAGCACACTGAGTGTCTGTTTTTAATGTGGCTCATAGATCAGAGCATTGGCTTAAGAGAACTGACCTACAGTCAAAAACATAGCTCAGTGTTCCATCTCCTCTCCATTCCAAGTGTTGCTTTGCTGGAGGCACTTCCATGAAATGCTTGAAGTAAGAACAGATCCTCATTTTGTAGCTGTGACTTTGGAGATGACTCATCCCTGTGGATCTGTGTACCCTGCCCTCCTTTCCCTCTCTCCAGGATCTGCCTTTAGGCCCATGTGCCATCTTCTGCTGTGAGTGCCAGTCGTGCTGACAGTGCCTGTGCCTCCTGTGCCACCCTGTTCCAGGCAGTGCATCTGCTGGATCTCATGGACAGCTCATGAGTCAAAGCCATTCCTTGGCTCTGCCTCCCACAGTTTGAAAGGATATTCTGGCTTTTACAGGGTTGGGATGGTGATGAGAACTGCGTGTGTGGTGAAGTTGATACATAAAAGGGATTTTTTTGTGTGTTTACCATGTCAGGCTGATTTTTCCAAGTACAGCCCCAGTTCTCCCAACAGGCTCTGCAGCAAGCAGGGTCCTTGGGACACTTGTCTTGCCACAGCATTTGAGCAACTTGCAAAATCAGCAACAGAACTGGAGTAATTAAGGGGAAAAAAGCTGGCTGATCTGTACCCTGTGTGGTTTTGTTGCAGGCACAGGCTTATCTTGGAGTGTTCTACATGAGGGGGCTGCAGCCCCAGGAAAAGAGGGGTCTGAAGTACCTGCTGCTGGCAGCAAACAGTGGTGTAAGTAATCCCTCTGCAAGTTCTGATTCTCCTCAGTTTGGGATTGTTTCAGGTTATGGGTGGCAAATTCCAGGGCTTCTTGGAAAAGGGACTGAGTGTCAGGATTTTACTGCACAGACCCTATAAAACATGAAGGTAAAACCAGCCCTGTTGGAGTTCTTAAAGCACCAGTGCTTGTATCCATCCAGCAGAACTTGTCACATTTCCCATTATGGAGCATCTACACCCTCTTCAGTCAAAATCTTTCACTACCATCATTTTTAGAACTTTGTTGTGTCTGTCTCAAATCTGTTCTTCAAAATTGGCCCATTGTTTCTTGCCTTCTGTAGAGAGGATGAAAGGACTATTTCTGGATTCATTTTTTTCTTCAGGGACCTTTAACATACTTAAATACTTGAATCTCCTTTCACCCTTCTCCCACTGTTGCAGTTTCTCCTCGCAGGTCATGGTGTCTGAATCTCCAACAATTTTCTTGCTTCCACTTTCTCCAAGTGACCCAGGCTTGTTTTCTTTGAAGGGCAGTGCCACAGTGTGGGCACAATACTGCTCCTGAACCCTCAGCAGCACTCAGAGGAGCACCAGTGTGACATCCCACGTCTTGCAGCCAGGTTTCTGCATCCCACATTCTGTTTCCTTACAGCACTGCCACACTGTCCCCTTGTTTTCAGCTGCATTGTGAGAGCAAGGTTTTTTTCTGAAGAACTCATTTTAACTTAGTTCCCACAGCTTTTGTGCAATGGAAAATAATGAATAGCCATTCCCTGTTCTGCTGGCTAATGGTTCTGGTTGTGGTGCCCTTTAGTGTGTCCTCTCTGAGTCATTTCTTTTGCAGGCTGCACAGCTCTGGTTTAGTTTGTGTCCCTGTGCAGTTAGGCTATTTTACTTTGCTTGTCAGCCTTCTCTCTATTTTTCTAATTCTCCTTTGACCATTTTAAGATGCTGGCACTAAAATTGGACTCAGGATGGAGGTATGCCACGGATCTCACATAATGAGATCCTCTGCTTTGTTCTGTATTCCCTTCCAATAATTCCTAATACTGTTTGCCCTTTTGCCTGACACTGAGCAGTGATTAGATGGTCTCAGGGAACTATCACAGTGTGATATCACAGATTTCTTTCTGTCAGCACTACTTTGCATCTGGCAATACTGTTTCTTTTGTGACTGTGTTGCCCACTCTTAGTCTTGTGAGAGCTTCTCTAGTTAATTCTGTATAGTAAGTTTGACCACTCTGAACAACATTACATCACTTGCAAACTTGGCCACTTGGGTTTTCACCCTCTCTTTAGAGTGCAGACACCATCAGGTCACTGGTGGGACTAGGCCTGACCAGCCATAGCAGCTCAGACATCCTGGTACACAGTATTTAGTTCTAAATCTGCTAAAGATCTCTCAGAAACTGCATCACTGGCTCCTTTCTTCCAGCCTGGAGTCAGATGTGTGTGCTGCACAATACCACACTGAATTATTAAACAGATGATTGTCATTTACTGGTAAGCCCTTAACAACACAAAATCTGTCAGGTACTCCCCAGGAGATCAGTGTTTGGCATGTTTTGGTCACAGCCATGGCAGTTCTCAGACCCCATCCCCCCTTCCCCATCTCTGGTTCCCAATGGATGCTGGCTGTGGATGTAGCAGAGCCTCAGCTTTGAGGGCATGGGCTCCCTGGGATGGACCCTCCATGTTCTCCTGTGAGAAGGGTCCAAGGATGTGTTCCCTTCCCACTACCCTGCAGTATGAATTGGGGTTTAGTTGGTTAAAAGGATGCTGGCTATGGGTGAAACAAGGACAGCCCCATTTAGCACAACTCCAGAAAAAGGCACGGGAAGTCCTGGGTTGGGTGTTTGCCTGGTTGTTCCTGGGTGCTGGAGCCAAGCAGGGAACTCTGATAAGTTCCTTCCAAACACTGCTCTGCAGAGAGCTCTGTTCTCCTTTGGTTCCCACTTTTTATCCTCCCTTATTTCATACAAACAGCCATAGAATGTCAAACCCATGTTAAAGAGTGCTGTGGAGAACTGAGCCTGACCTCCACATTTCCAAGGCTATCTCACTCACTTCTGCCGTGCTAATTTGGGGATCTGCTCTCCTTGCAGCCTTGTGTCTGAGGTGCTCATCCTGGGGGAGATGGTTGGTGCAGCACTTCTGATTGAACCCTGTCTCTTGTCACAGCTGAAGTGCCACTCCTTCAACAAGTTTATCTCATCTCTAAGGGAGTTTATTGCTGTCATAAACTGAGACTTGCAACATTTTGCAGAGCACCCACTCACTGAGTTCCTCACTTGCCTCTACCAGCTACATCCCAGACAGCAACACTTGCAATATGTTCTTTTCTCGTGGCTTTATTAGAAAACTCGCTACTTGAATTTTTTCTTTTTTTTTTTTTGTTTTCCTGTAAAGCCCTGTTTAGGTCATGTTTCTGGCAGCCATACTCTTCAGGTTGTGCAGCTGGAAAGGTCTGTGTGACCACTAGCCCATGCAGTCTTTTTAATGTCATCAGGACTCTTGTCTTGATTTCCTGCCACCTGAGACCCTTTTCTTCCAATTGGATCTCAAAGATAAAGTGCACAGTCAACACATAAACATGGCACGGGTTTGGATTTGGCTTCACTGACCCCTCTGCAGTGACACCTTTTGCTTTCTAGTTCATTCTCAGCACTTTACTCGTGTCTGAGGGGTTCAGGTGCTTTCTCTCTCGGTGTTTACTTGCTTGATTTCATTTCTGCTGCTTGAGATTTCTTCTGCAATAGCATCAGGTGGGGCTGAGCAGGACAGTGCATAAGGGCTGCCAAGGGGAATCTTCCAATTCTTGGCAGCAAGTACTTCTGTGACATTTGTTAGTTTTGACAAGACTTCAGTGTGAGTGTTGCAGGGCAGTCTCAGGGTGTGCTCGGAGTTTGGGTGGGATCAGGATGTGGGTGCAGCCAGGGCTGCCCAGATCCTCTCAGCTCTGACCCCTGAGACAATCAGGATGCTCTGCAGACCCAGCTGTTCCTTTGTTCCCCTGACACAGACCTAGGTGTTGAAGGGAAATCAGCGAAATTAATTGGAAAGGGATAGGAAGGAGCAGAGCCAGAGATAGCTGGGGAGAAATTCTGCTGTGCTGTATGCTCAGAGGGGTGACTAAAATACTAAATTACTGAGCGATAGAGGGGTAAACTTGACAAGGTGACTAAAGATAGAGCAGTAAACTTTAAAGAAGGTGTTAAAGACTCTGGGTTCTCCTTTCCTTTGTCACTTCTCCCTGTGCTCTCTCCTGTGCCAGGATGCCCAAAGCAGGTACCACGTGGGTGTTTGCTACGAGCAGGGCCTTGGGGTGCAGCAGAACCTGGCAGAGGCACTGAGACACTACAGGGAGGCAGCTGCTGCTGGGAACAGGCACGCCCAGGAGAGACTGAGGCTGTGGGAAGAGGAGCTGGAAGGTACCACGGGGTGGGGGAGGGTGTGGGTCTGCAGGGGGACTGACCCCATAATAGTGGGGCCTGTACTGCCAGGGAAGGTCACATAGGGCTGTGGCACTAAGGAGTTCTTTTGACTGAAGGGAAGGGGCTACTTTTCAGTTATTTCCACTTCTGACCAGTCCGGCTGAAGTGGAGAAGCCATTCCCATAGTCTGATGTGTCACAACCATTTAGCTTGGAAAAGACCTCTAAGATCATTGAGTCCAACCTTTCACAGTGTCAGCCAGGTTGGATGGGGCCCTGAGCAACCTGGTGCAGTGGAAGGTGTCCCTGCCAGTGGCAGGGGTTGGAATGAGATGATCTCCAAGGACCCTTCCAACCCAACCCATTCTGTGGTTAATATCTTGTTTTTCTGTCCTTTCAGATGTGCGGACAAAGCATCCATTCCCTGCAGGAATACGAGCCTCTTCCTCGAGCCCCAGTTTCTGGGCTCTGGAGCCTGTGGCTGCAGACCTTCACAGCACCCAGCCAGGGAGTGCCCTCACCCTGCCCCACTCTTGGAGCACAGACAGACTCCACGTGATGCTGCTGAGCAGTGCAGGATGGAGCCGTGCCTTCCGACACAGGACAGTGCCACTGGAAAGGCAGTTCTGGGAGCCCCACAGCTGCTGTTCCTAGAGCAGGCAGTAAGTGACACCAGCACAGAAGGCAACCCTTGCTCTTTGTGGGGCTGGAAGCAGACTGGCAGGGGTGGAAAGGGAAAGCTTCCTGTTCATGAACAGGAGCCATTTTTAAGTCCCAGGGGTTTGAGAATAAACTTTGTGATATCCCTACACCACCGTATCATCTGCTCCTCTTGCCTTCCAATACCAGGATGTTGCTTTATGCACCTACATTTCTGTATAGAGCAGTGTATAGACTCGTGACACGGGTTTCCCAGAGAAGCTGTGGCTGCCCCTGGATCCCTGGGAGTGTCCAAGGCCAGGCTGGACACGGCTTGGAGCAGCCTGGGCTAGTGGAAGGTGTCCCTGCCCATGGCAGGGGGTGGAACGAGAGGAGCTTTAAGATCTCCTCCAGCCCAAACTATTCTCTGCCAATGACCATTCACTGTGATGTGATTTGGGGTTATAATTCCAGTAGCCCTCAGTGAGGTTTACAAGCCACCAGACGGTGATGTTGGCAACTAACCCTGTGACGGGTCTGGCCCACACTCTCTGAGGCAGTTTGCTGTCTTTTGAAGGCAAGTTCCCACAGTGGCTCTGCTTCCAAACCTGTGCAAGCAAGAGAGTGAATTATCATTATTAGGACACAGATTTTTTGGGATATGACCTGCACCAGTGAGAGTGACAGCTGCCCTCAGCCATCCTGCACCGTGTCCTTCAGTCCCCAGTTGTTATTCCTTCAGCCCTGGCAGTGAGCTGCTCCCATGGTACCACCCTCTGAGTCACAGTGAGCAAGGGTTGCTTCAAAATTTACACTGGACATGTTTGCTGAGCACGCCAGCTCGTTTCCAGTCAGTGGATAAGGGATGGTCCCAGCGGGAAGGCACCACTGGCAGGCAGCAGCAGGCAGCTGCTGGAATAATTCCTTCCACTGGGGCAGCTGGATCCGGAAAAAGGCATTTGTCCACACCAGTTTAAACTGGTTCAAGGGCATCTGTACAAACTGCCCAGCTTCCTGTGGCCATGGTGCTCTGGTGCTTTGTGTAGATGAGGCTCTGGAAAACAAAGGCAATGGCCCCATCCTGAACTTGCTGTGGTCTCCATTCAGCAAGGGAGGGGCACAGCCAGCCCTCAACACATCTGATTGTTCTTCTAGTCTGGTCTCTCCTTCTGCTCAGACCAAGCTTTCTTAGACCATTTCCTTTATCAAGCAGGATACAATTAGCAGGAAATTCCTCGGGTGGATTTCCTATTCTGTGATAATCCACAGCGTGCTTACGCACCGGTCAGCTCGGGGCAGGGGCTGGGGGGTCGAAAGCAGTTTGCAGGATCAGGAAGTTGAACCGAGAGAGAGGAATTTGTCTCCTTTTTAATCTGCTTATTGTAAGGTATTTTTGTGTAAAGATTGTCCTTTAACAGGCACATCAAAGCAACTTTGCAGAGGAAGGTGTGAGGTTTGTCCTCTGCGTGTGCTCCCAAGATGCTCCCACAGGGCTGCATCTCCTCAGTCCCAGCATGCTTCCCTCGTGGTTTGCACAGCTGCAGCTCAGTTGGAATTTGGCTCTCTGTCATTGTTTTGGTGCAAGAACCTCTTTTGTTTGTGAAACAAACCAGCAAGTTATTTCTGTTAGCAAGCCCAGGACAAAGCCATCCGTGTATGCATGCCAGGCATGGGCTCATCTGTGCAAGCATTTTGGAGGCTCCAAACACAGCAGTGGATATTTTGGATATTAAACAGTCCACCTGGGGAAATCTTACTCTATTGCTCTTGTCATTTGGTTCCAAGAGCAAGAGAAAGGGATAACTTTCCCATTTACTCTGCTTTAAATGATCTGTATGGTTGTCTGGTGCTGTGTACACACCTAAAGCTGGGAACTGTCACCTCCAGGTGCAGGGAAAAGAGCACTGGTAAGATGATCCAGGATTGTGGTGCCTGTTCTTTTTCAACTTAACAGCAAAATGAAAGCCAAAAATATCACCCAACGCCCCCTGATGTGACAGCAAATGAGCAAATTTGCTTTGGGCCTGAGTATGTTGTGAGCTGGGGTGTCTGTGGAGAAGTCAGTGCAGTGTTTTTGCTGTAAAGATATGAAGGGAAGCAGGCAAAGTGGTGAGAGCAGTGCCCTGTGTCAGAGGGCAGGGTGGCAGTCACAACAGTGACACTGCAGTGCTGGCAGGGAGGTGATGCTCACCCTCATTCCCATCTTTGACCCCCCTCCCACCTATCCAGCCCCTTCTCCAGCACGCCTCAGATCTTTTCTGGTGTTTTATACCATAGCTGGAAGGCTCAAACTCTGGTACAGAGAAGAGTCCCCTGTGTGTGCAGGATCCAAAATCCCTTCCCTGCCATCCACACACTGCTGGTGAGCTTGTGGATGCACTGCAGCTGCCTTCCCGTTCTCTGTGAGTGCAGATCCACCCTGGGGAAGCACAAACACCTGTGTGCTCCCTCCTTTGTTACCAATATCTTAGTTTTCCCACACATGCAATTATCCCAAAACTGTCTTACAGCTCACACACAGACAGATCAAAGTGAAAACCCGTAATAAGGGTGAAGCTGGAGACTGAATATTTCAAAACAGTGTTTTCACGCTTCCCTTTTCCCAGGTTACCTTTGGCAGACTCCAGCCATCTGTTGTCTGCTTCTGGATAAGGACTATGCTCCAAAATCCAATGGCCTCCAAAAAGAATCAAATAGAACAGAATCACTAAGGTTGGAAAAGACCTCCAAGGTTGAGTCCAACCTCTGTCACCACCTTGTCAACCAGACCAGAGCAGTGAATGGCACGTCCATTTGTTATGGAGAAGGAATTTGTAGGCACCTGGTGCAGCCATAGGAGAGATGCCAGTGCTGATTTTGGGGTGTTTAACAAAATGCACATTCACAGTGGTAGAACCACAAAAGCTGGAAGGATCAGTGGGAGACAACAGGCACATCCTCTGCTTTCCCAGCTGATGTTCCAGGCTTCCTGCACATTTGTCAGCTACACTGCACCTTGTTCCAGAGAGAGTAATGTTAGAAAAAAAAGAGTTTTATTTAAATAACTGAAATCCTGGAGCCCAACTCTGCAGCACGTGTCAGAGCCCACGACAGATATTTTAACGTCCGTGGTGCACAGTCTGATCCTGCGGATGTTTCTTGCTGTGGTCGTTCCAACAACCCCCATCCCCTCGTGGCCTGTCCTGGGGGGAAAGGGTGACCTGAGTGTGATGGGAGGCTGGAAGTGGGAGGAAGGCAAGGACAGGCAGAGGGGAACTAAACAAGGTGAAATCAGTGCTGGAGAAAGTTGGTGGGGTGAGGCAAAGGAAGGAACACGCCTGTTGTGATTGTCTCGAATACAGTGACCCTGCTGGAGCCCACGTGTGCACCCAGAGCTCTGTCTGACTCCCATCTCCTTCTCACAGCCATCAGCAGAACCTACAGAACAGCAGCCCTGTCCTCCAGCCCCAGGCCCTTCCCACGTGCCGACAGCTGCCGCAGCAGCCCCGAGCCCGTCTCGTCGTGGCCTTGGACCTTCTGGGACAGAATCATTTCAAAGAGGGTGCTCATCTCCGACAGGAAGGTGCTGGTCAGCCTGGCCCCAGCGGTGTCAGCCCCAGCACCTTTGCCAAAGGTCTCAAAGGTCCTTGGTTTCTCCTGCCTTGCAGCTTCCTCATCCTGAGAGCAGTGGGGGTTGTCGGGGGAGAAGACGTTGTCCTTGTAGCTGCTGGTGAGGGGGAAGGAGAGCCGGGCCATCCAGGCGGGGTCTGCGGCCGTGAGCCTCTTGAGGGCCAGCTCTGAGGGAGACAGGGAGCAGAGGAGACCACAGGAGAGAAGAGAGGGGAAAAAACAAGTAAATAAAATTATTGATTAATGAGAAGATCTCCTGAAATCACTGAGAGGAGTCACTGTAAACAGGTCTAGAGGGAAACTACCACATCATATGACCCAGCAGCTCAGAAAAGCCAAGAACTGGTTTAAAACTACTGGGGTTTTTTTTTTGTTTTTTTTTATTGTAATAATCATTAGAATCACTTTGCTTTCTCATTTGTTGTAGCCTGGAGTGGCACTTCACTAAACTGTTAGCAAAGCCAGAGAGAGGGAGGGTTTAGGACTGGCTAAAGGGGAGCTGACAATGGAAAGCTTTCAAGGGGGAAGTATTGGACACCAAGATAGTGGACTTCCCTTCAGGGTCACTCCAGGGGGGGAATTTGCTGCTAAGCAGGCAGATTGAGACTGAGAAGAAATGGATTATTGTGAAAACAATAACAGCAGAATGAAATTCTGGATTATAAAATGCACAGCTGGGTGGTTGAGCACTAGTAACAAACAATTGAGCTATAAAGTGGTTGTTCCTCGATTGGAGACAGCTGAGGAGCAGTGGGAGCCTGGGCTGGGGGTTGGGGCAGGCTCCTTAGCGCACCAGTAATGTGATTTTGTCCCAAAGTGGAATCAGCCAGTGCGTTGGTCAAGGTATGAAGGCATACCCGTGGTACTGTTACCGGGTCTGGAGAGACCTGATTAGGAGAATTACACACGAATCTGATTATCCATCCAGAGGGGAGAGGAGCTGAAATGACACCAGTGCAGGGAAAACTGGGGATGAAAGCAGGAGCGATGCAGGACAACGACAGACACCCCAAGGGTGGGGGGTGTTGCTCCTAAGGAAGCACGAGCTCCCCGGGGACCTGCCCCAACCTGCCGTTATTTTGAGGACATAAGCACCGGCAAAGGAAACCTTTAGGCTTAAAATAGTGCTGGCAAAAGAAGAAGTGATTACAACTGTCCATGAATAAACATCTCCTGCAAAAGAAAGGAAGGACCCCATAGCAGGGAGAGCCTGGAATAGTTTCTCCGTCAGACAGCAGGAAAGGAGACGGGGATTCTTGTTTTTTGAGGTAGTTGGTAAACAAGAGTCCGTGCTGAGGAGCACAGAGCTGCTTTCCAGGCCCACGTTGTTCCTTCCCAAAGCATATCCCAGAACCCCTGGGGGATTGGAAGCAACCACCTGGTTTGTGAAACACTCTGAGAGCAGTAAAACAAGTCACGGGTGTGTGGTAACAAAACACAGCAGTCCCAGGGTGGCCAGAGCTGGTGTCACTAAGAATTGTGTGACTGACTTACACAGGGACCTCTGGAAGGAAGGAGGGTCCCCATTCTGATGCAGTTATCCTGCTGCTTCCAGAGGATAATCAGTATCCTCTCACAGCCAAGAAGGGCAAGTACATCACTTAGGTTTTTGTTTCAGATGAAGCCCCAAAATTCTTTTGTGTTGCTTCACTTCCAGGATTTCTTTCTGCAATCTCAGTATTCTTTCTGTCACAGTGACTGTTCCTTCACACATCACCCAAGAGTGCTGCAGCCCCATGGTTTTGCTCTAAAACACCAGTTTTCTCCTCTCAATCTGCAAGAAGCCACTGCATTCTCTGAGTATTTGGATGCCTCAGCTCTGGAGCAGGACACAACCAGTCTGCTCCCTGCAGGGAGAGCCACGACTCAGTGGGCTGATGGTCCTGTGGCCATGAAACGTTTTGATTAGGTTTGTTTAATTTGACTAATAACTCATTACTGCCTTGTTTTAATGGTGCTTTGAGAGCAGGGGGTGTTTTTATCATCAATAAAGTTCTATCTCTCATCTGCTGCTGGGAGAGGCTGTGCTTGGCTGGCGGGGGTCGGTGTTAACAGAGGGTGCTGAGTTCATCCCGCAGCATAAACAACCCCAGAGCTGCCTGGGACTGATTAATCCCACAGTTCCTCCTGCTGGGAACAGCACAAAGGCCCAGACAGCCTCAGCCAGCTGTTAGGATACTCCTGAGCACAAGCAAAGCTTCCTTCCTCCCTCTCAGGATGCAAGTCCACTTCTCTGTTTGTGTCTGGGAGAGGAGGAAGGAGCCCAGCAGCTCCGGCATCTGCGCCCTGTCGCCTTCTCGGGAAGCTCTGGGCTCATGGTGAGGGTTTTTCACCACTGGAACGGGGCAGCCTCCTTGGGAATGGCCAGCAGGAAGCCACATGGGCACAGCCTCAGCATTCCCTGCTGGCATTCACTGAGAAATGGAACCCAGTTCCTTCCAAACCACCTTGACATTGTCCTGGTGGGGAACCGTGCTCTGCAAATTTGTTGGGATCTTGGGAAGGGCTGGATGAAGAGTCCTGGGTAACTGTGGACAAGGGCATGGAGTGATAGAACAAGGGAGAACACACTGGCAGAGAGCAGTGTTAGATGGGATATTGGGAAGAAATTCTTCCCTGTGAGGGTGATGGGACACTGCCCAGAGAAGTGGTGGAAGCATCATCCCTGGAAGTGTTCAAAAAACACGTGGATGTGGCACCTGGGGTCACGGGTTAGAGGTGGACCTGGCAGTGCTGGGGTGATGGTCTGAGAGGGCTTTGCCAGCCTTAATGATTCTATGAAGTTCCACTTTGGCAAAAGGGTTTTTTCCTACCAGATCCAAGAATGATGTGAGATGCTATTTCATGGATCTGCCCCACCAGAGCATGGATTTTCTAGGATGCTCCTTGTGGGCAGGACTGGATCCAGAGAGAGATCCCTTTACTGGGATTGGTGCCTGTCAGTGCACCGTGAGATGCACCTGGGCTCCTGTTCACTCCCCGTCCTTGGCTGCAGGACCTTTAAATCTGAAAACCTTTTAGCTCTCACTTCACCCAGCCTTTCCTTCATTTACTCCTTACCAGAATAAAAGAGCAGGAAGGCAAATAATAGGGAGAAGCAGCAGGTTCTCTCCCTAGGGAAGAGCACCAAAAATGCCCAGCTCTGGAATTAAAACCACTCCAGCAGCAAACCTCAATGAGTTCCTCTTCTGTGGAGGCTCCACAATGAAATTTCTGCTACAGGACATGAGTCAGCCCAACTCTTTCAAATTGAAATGCCAGTAGAGGAGATTTTTAGAACAAATCAATAAAAGGAACATGTAGAAAATGTCAGGCCCAGATGGTATTCACCCCAGAGAGCCAGAGGAACTCAGATATGAAATTGCCTGGTTTATTAGCTGCTGTTGGTTAACTACTGCTTCAAATGAGCAGGGATCAGAGGAAGGGAAGGAGAAATTGTGACAGGAGTTTTTAAGTGTGTGAAGGTGAATTTGGTGCAGGCAGATTCACAGAAATCCTTCTGTGCCTGGCTCAGCACAGGGACCAGGAGGTGCAGTTCCAAAGGGAACCAACGTGACACTGTCAAGGTGGGGAATTGTGTTTTGCAAATTTGTCGGAGTCTTCAGAAGGGCTGGATGAAAAGTCCTGGGTGACGCTGGACAAGGGCCTGGAGTGACAGGACAAGGGGGAATGGCTTCACTCTGCCAGAGGGCAGGGTTAGATGGGATATTGGGAAGGAATTCTTCCCTGTGAGGGTGGGCAGGCCCTGGCACAGGTT
>JAWWES010000030.1:1563455-1574253 GCA_035583135.1 Lophotriccus pileatus | reverse complement strand
GGGAAGGAATTCTTGGCTGTGAGGGTGGGCAGGCCCTGGCACAGGTTGCCCAGAGAAGCTGTGGCTGCCCCTGGATCTCTGGAAGTGTCCAAGGCCAGGTTGGAGCAACCTGGGCTAGTGCAAGGTTGCATGGCAGGGCATGGAACTGGATGATCTTTCAGGTCCAACCCAAATCATTCTGTGGTTCCTTGACTTTAAAAAAACAACATCAAAAGAGGGAGAGTTCAAAATGAGCACCACTGACAATATACCACGGTTTGGTCTCGTTACAGTGCTTGGAATTTATGATATCCTGTGGACTCCTCACAGAAGCAGGACTTGGTCCAACCTCTGCTCTACAGCTAATCCATGGGGTGAGAAAGGGTGTCCAAGTGTCACAGAGGCCCAGACACGGGAGGGACCCTGAGGAGGGATGGGCTCTTCCAGGCTCAGCTCCACATCAGAGCAGCGCCCTCAGCAGGAGAGAGCAGCTGGAAATCGGGATAGAGAGAGGAAAGGCACGGCTGCTTCTCACCAGCTGTGCCCTTCCACCACCACCATGGGGTTTTCCCTCAACTGGAACAGGCTCCCCAGGGCAGTGGTCACAGCCCCAAACCTGCCAGAGCTTAAGGAACATTTGGACAACACTCTCAGCACATGGGGAGGTTGTTGGGTGTCCTGTGCAAGGCCAGGGGTTGGACTCGATGATCCCTGTGGGTGCCTTCAAATAATCCCTCTCTCTGCAATAGCTGTGTGAGGTGCTGGGTACAGGTGCAGCTGCACAAGGTGGCCCAGAACCTTCCCCATCCTCAGGTTTGGGAGGCTCCCAGGGACCTTTCTCCACACGAAACAGCAAATACCCAGATCCGCAGGAGATGGAGGGACCTTCTCTCAGGGGGGCTGGCTCTCCCTGTGCTCAGCCTCTCCGTGAAATCAGAAGGTGACACTGGCTGAAGGTGCCTCCATGCGCCACCTGGTCCAGCCTCCCTCAGCTAGGTCCCTTTTGGGCTGAGCTGCTCATCCTTCATCACAGCGAAAGCCTCTGTGTGTGTCCTCACAGGCCCCTCCAGCGACGCCTCTTTCACACCCGGGAGCCCCAAACCAGGCTCATCATCCCCCCGGGGCTGGCGGGGCAGGAGCCGCCCCGTCCCCGTCCCCGCGCGGTTCCTTTGGTGTGCAGTTGGCTCCCTCCACCGCTGGAGCCCACTGCCGCTCCGCGCTGGGCTCCCCGCGCTGCCCGGCCCGAGGGGCAGCGGGGTGCTGAGCCCCCAGACCCCCACAGAGGGGCTGCGACCACCCGGCGGGCTCAGCCGGCTCCCTCCGGGAGGGCGGCGAGCGATGCTGCAGCTCCCTCCCCTCCGGCCTCTGCGAGGGCTCTGCCTGCCTCCCGCGGTTCTGCACAAGCTTTCGGCGCTTCCCTCAATTTTGCACAATTTTAGGCGACCCTGCGGCATCACGAGCAGAGTCACCTCCAACCCCGGCCCCCTCCCCTCCCGCTGTGACCCCCCCACTAAACCCTCCGGGGAGCCAGCAGGTTATGAAGGTGCAACACCCTAATTAAAAGGGAAATAAAAGGGGTGCAGGCGGTCCCTGATCAGGGCAGAGTTAATAGGTGGTGCAGCAGCTTCCCAAAGCTTCCCAAGGCACAAACCTGGCTTTGAGCAAAGCAAAGCCTCTGCAGCTGCTGCTTGGGGTGCTCCAGGAGCTGCCCTGTGCACAGGGGATGATAAGAAGAGGTATTGTTGCTCTGTGTTCATAAAAGGATTATTATTAAGGAGGGAAAGAAAGTTTTAAGTGAAGTAAACTGGGACAGGCTCGGTGTTTGAATAGAGAGGAATAATGTTATGGTAATGTGATGCACAGCTTTGCTGCTCACGGACCCTGATGTGTTTTATAAAGCCCTGTGCTGGAAAGAGCAAATTCTATGAGCTGAGAGCTGGACAAAGAGAACCAAGGAAAAACTGTAAAAATGATGTTTTATTGTGCAGGAGAAAGCAATGAGGAGCAGAGAGTTGAGATCTAACCCTTGATGTCCTTCTGGAGGAGAAATCTGGCAGCATATTGTCACTTGCTTGTATGATTTAATTTGCTATTCTAAGCCTTACAGTAATTCCTTGCCTGCATTCCAAAAGATTATATCTAAATATCTATTTGCAAATGAAATACATGGAAGAAATTTTGAAGGCTGGAACTCGAGTACTACATCCTTCCAGAGATGTTGGTGTGGAAGGGGCTGCTGGCAGCTGCTGGGCTGGAAGGATCAGAGCACATGTGAGGCCACTGGAGCCCCATCAGCACCACCAGTTTTATTTGCTTTTAGTTTGACAGCCTGAAATACCTGAACAACAAGCACAGCAGTGGGTTCCCCTCAGTGATGGATCTGGGCCACGGCACAACGCGACATAAATCAGACCTTTACGAGTCCCCAGCGGCTGCAAATCAATGAGTGCCAGCAATAATTACCCATTTTATCTCTCTCTTTATTAATATTTAGACTGTTTTAATCTTTTCCTTCTAAACACACGGGTTCCCTGCTGTGCTTGTCCTTCAGTGGGAGCTGCCACAAAAGCTCCTATTTCTCCCATTAAGGGTTTTGTCTTGATCCCAGCTGCTCCTGATCCCAAATGGCACAGCCACAAAGCTGGGTGATAAATCCCCTGCTTCACTCTGGGTGGGTGACACCCTCAAGAGGTGGGTGCAGCCTGTCTGGGGGCCACAGTGCAGACCCTGTGATGGTTGTAGGGGGGTTCTTCAGCTCTCAGACCCTTGGTGTGGGTGACCACAACCTACAGATGTTATTTGAAGAGGTTATGGAATGACTGGGGTGGGAAGGGACCTTAAAGCCCATCCAGTCCCACCCCTTGCCACAGGCAGGGACACCTTCCACCAGCCCAGGTTGCTCCAAGCCCCGTCCAACCTGGCCTTGGACACTTCCAGGGATCCAGGGGCAGCCACAGCTTCTCTGGGCAACCTGTGCCAGGGCCTCCCCACCCTCTCAGGGGAGAATGTCTTAATTAGGAGAAACCCTTGGAAGGTGCTTATCTCTTCAGGGAGTGCTAATTAAGGATGTACACATTACAGACGAAGCCCTGTGTTGACATGCAAAGGGGGAGGGGGACGACTGATTTTCAATCGAAATGACAGCTCTTATCTCCTGTACCTCAGGAGTGGGAAAGCTGATAATGCACCATCACCTCTGGAAAACAAAAAGGAAAAAAAATCAAAACAGAAAATACCCTCCCAAAGGTAGTATAAATTATGTTTATTGTTGAGACCAAAAGTTTCCAGCAAGTCCAACCACTACCCAGCTTTAAAGTAAGTGAGAAAAGAGCTGGAAATAAGTGAGAGGAGGGATGCTGGAGCATCTGCCGTGTCAGAAATACTCCCAGTGCTTGGAGGAACAGGTAAAGCCCCAAGTCTTGTCCACCTGTGCACAGAGGGATCTGTGCTGGGGATGCAGCGAAGGGTGGACATGGACCCGCCTTTTGTGGGAGGAGAGGTGGGAACCATGTTTTACTGCTGGGACTGTTTAGCAGCACAAATCCTTGTGGGTGATCCCAGGGGCCGTGCTGCCTCCCCAGGGAGCGTCTGCTGAGCCCTGCACTGAAGACAGGCCTTGATGTCCAGCTTCCACCAAGTGAGGAGAAACTGAGGCCAAAGAGATGCCTGGTGCCTCCAACAGCAGAAGGACCCCCAGGGCTCAACAGGTACCACAGGCTGACACCACCAGGAGCCTTCAGGGCTCAGGTTTCACCTCTCTGTCTGCTCCTCTGTGTCACCTCAAGAAGCTTCTACCCAGGGTGATGGAGTCACATCAGCATCCTCCTCCCCTTGGCTGACTGTTCCAACCCCACCACCACTCCCTCCTTGGCTGGGTTGTCCCTGGCTGCTTCCAACCACCTGAGTCCCCATGCCCTGAGCAGAGCTGCCCTGGGGCCAGGGACAGCAGCCAGCACTGGGGACAGTGAGGATGACTACAGTGAGGATGACCACAGTGAGGATAACCTCAGGTCTCCCCATCCCCGTGCACAGAGATGCTGCAGTCTCTGCCTTCCTCTGGTGCCAACACCTCCAGATGTTCAGCCAGCTGTGATGTGCCATCATCACCTCTTTTGCCTCTGCTGTGTCACCACTCTTCTCTCACACACCTCCACAGGGGAAAGGACACATTGTCCCCTGTCACTGGCTCCACCAACAAGGGTGGAGGAGCTGCCTCTTCTCCTCTCCTCTGGCTGTTTGTCCCCAGGGCTGAGCCCGCTGCCAGGGCTGCCAGGAGGGAGGGTGTTGTTTCAGCCCTCTGACAGAGGAAAAGGGGCTGTGGCACAGAGGAAAAGAGGGGTTGGAAGCTTCTCTGTGCCATACAAACGGTGTAATGAGGACACTGTGAATGTGGAAACATCTTTCATCAGGAAAACAATTCCAGATGATGTAACTTCCAGCTCCTGCCAAGAGGCCGAGCAGAGCCCCAGCACTCCCCAGCTGGGGCAAGGACCAAGACAGCTCTCCTGGCCACTGCCAGGCAGTGTGGGACAGGTGACACCAGGGTGAGAAAAGGCAGAACTGATGCTAATGCTGTCCCATGAGGGCTGACCCAGCCCCAGAGCCCGGGTTGGGACCCAGCTCCTGCCTGGGAACAGCAGCAACCCCCAGGCTGGACTCTGGGGCCTGCTGATGGGTCACTGCAGTGACACCGAACCTCCTGGCTGAGCCTTCCTGGGGCCAGACACAGACCCAGGGAGGTACAGCCTCTGCCTGGGAGCCGGGGGGGCTCGGGATACACTGACATCCAGTCACTTCTTTTCCAGCGGGACACAGCCCCGGGTGTCCCCGGGCCGCGTCACAGGTACGTGACCTCGATGACGTTGGGCTCAGCGCTCCCGCCGGGCAGGTGGTGCTTGCAGGAGCACTGGCAGCTCCCTCCGGCCAGATCCATGGCAGGCAGATCCCACTTCCCCTGGGGGTCCAGCTGCTTCCAGCGCCTCAGGTGCACGCCGTCGTCCAGGTCCTGCGGCAGGGGCTCGTGGTCCAGGGTGACCTGCACGGTGCGGAGCTGGGGGCCGTAGTGCACGGCCAGGATGATGAGCACGGCCAGCAGCACGAAGACCACCACGATGGCCGAGATCACGGGCAGCGCGTCCGCCTTCTTCGTCACCGTCCTGGCGATGGACACGGGCGTGACGGCGGCCACGTCCTGGGGCTCGGGGTGTCTCAGCTGGCTGCCGGGCACCGAGCTGTTCATGGCTCAGCGGGCTGACCTGGCACAGGGAAAGCCGGGGGGGAACAGGGTGACCACCGAGCAGAGGCTCTCCCTGTCCTTATCTCCTGCCCTCCAGACCGCAGCTGTGCCTGCACTTGCAGCTGCTGGGGAGTGGGATGATCCCGTAAGTGCTCCCTCCCTCGGGCTCGTGGGACAGGATCAATTTTGGAGGCTGTCTCTGGGGTTGTAGGGTGGTTCCCTGGGCACGTTCAGCCAGGGAGGAAATGCCCTCTGTCCCCGTCACCTGGACACCTCTGGCGTGGGGCTTTTCCCCCCCACTACATCCCTCCACCTTCTCCTCTTCACCCCCAGCCCCACGGGGCTAATCCAGGACTAAACGGTCCCACGGGGACCACCCCGGGAGACCCAACCCCGCCAGTCGTCCCTCGCCACGGTGGCAAAATCCCGCGGGAGCCAGCACGGGTGGGAGCAGGGGCAGTGGGGGAAGAGGAGGGACGGAGAGCCCTGCCAGCCCCTCAGGGGTACCTCGGCTTTCCTGCTGCCTGGGAATCATCGTCTCCAGCGGCGGGGCTGGGAAGCGGACGGCAGGAGCAGCAGGAACAGCTCCGGGATGATCTCCGGTGGAGGTGCAGCCACACTCACCTCGGAAGCTGCCACGTCACTGCTCGGCCCCACACCCCCCCGGGATGCCCGGGGCACACGAGGAAGCGCCTGCTCACCCCGGGGAGGAGCTGCTCCCGTTCCCAGCCCGGTGCCACATCAGCGCTGCCGCCCCCTCCTCGCCCCCGGACCCTCTTCTCACCCAGCGCCGGACAAGGGCTCTTTGTTTGGGGACAAGCGCCAAACCCCCCCTTCAGCTGCACCAAAGGCAGGAAACCTCCCAGAAACCACCGGCTGGGCCTGAAAATGTCATGTGGGGAAGAAACAGGGGTAAAAAAGCCCTCTCTGCAGCTGAACTATGCAGAGGCCGGGACAGTGTGTCCACACAGGGGTCCGGGCTGGAAGGACCCTCACCCGAGGGAGGGAGGGAGCAGCCCCAGAGTTGATTTTCTCTGTCCCACTGCTGCAGGGGGAGCACTCACAGCATGGCTGTGGCCAGAGGTGGGAGTCCCTGGGGAAGCTCTGCACCCCTTGGACCATCAAGGTTGGACTTGATGGTGTTGGAGATTTTCTCCAACGATTCTGTGATTCTGTGACCAGTGCCAGGGCAGGGCTGGCACATTTGTCCCCTTGCACGGCAGCTGTGCCACAAGGCTGGCAGGGACACCCTCTAGGGATGTCCTCCAGGAAAACTGTCCAGGGATACCCTCCAAGGACACCCTCTAGGGATGTCCTCCAGGGATGCCCTCCAGGGATGCCCTCCAGGCTGGTACATCACCCCTGCACTCAGGTAGGTACCATCCCCCTGGCCCAGGGATGCTGTGTGTCAACCCCTCTGCCACTGGAAATGACCCTGAGCACATCTCCCAGCGGAAAACATGGATCCCCTGGAGTTTTAGCCAAAACAAAGCACGTTTCCCCATCCTCCCTTCCCCAAACACCGCTCCTCTTACCTGCAGGCTCTCAACAGACAAGCTGGGGGTGAATATTTGGGCTCTGTCCTTCCTGCATGTGGGGAGGATGGGGTGGGAAATGCCTTTTCCACCATCCAGCCGAGCATCCAGAAGAGATTTAACTGCATGTGAGAGCTTCTGGGAATTTGCACTCATTTCAGGATTCAGTAAAACCTTAATCTACAGCATAATCTCTGAGCGTCACATCTGTGCAAGGGACAGAGTAATGGGGGGAGCTGCTGGCAGGGGGTTTGTCCCAGCAAAGGCTGCTGTAGAGGACACTGCCAGGGGGCTGGTGGTTTTCTGGGGGGGCTGGAGGGGTTTGAAGACCCCCAGAAACATGAGGAGCTGCCCAGTGCACGGGGGATCTCTCCTTCCAGTCCTGCCGCCATCTCCCAGCTGTGGGAATAGAGGACCTTGCCAGCAGCAGAAGTCACTCCTTGATGCACTCAGTGCTGTGAAGGAGCAGCTCAGTTCCCCTCAGATCAAGCTCTGTGGCTTTTTGGGGGCTGTGGGAGGGGGTTGGACCAGCCCCCAGAGCAGAAGACACAATCCTGTGGCTTGCATCCTGAACACTCCTATGGACCCTCCAAGACAGGCAACCTCTCCCATGTGGGGAGACTACAACCCTTCTCCTCCCCCAGACACCCATTCAACTCAAATTATTCCCTCTGGAGTTCAAACTATGGCAGCAGGGGAGGGGTGGACAGGCAGGACCTGCACAGACCAGCACATCACAAGGCTGGGCCAAGAAACAGCCTGAACCCCTCATGCTGAACGGGGGCCAGAACTGGCCCGATGTTCCAGTTCCTCCCATTCTCAAGGAGCTGGGGAAGGGGTAAGGCAAAGCCTGCCATGTGCTGTGCGTCCTGGGGGAAGGGATGCTGCTGCTACCTGCAGAAACTGCATCCCAAAGGTGGCACAGGGCACAGGGCAGATCCAGCTGCTGAGTTACCCTGGCCCCACAAGGAGCAGTTATTCCCAAATCCCTCGTGGAGGTACTAAGAAATGCCCTCAGGTGTGCGGGGGGAGCAGCAGCTCCTCCTGCAGCTCTTACCCCACACAGCCTACAGCCCTCACAGCTGATGTGGGGTGGACTGGGGTTGGGGGGCACATCCTACCACACATAAAGCATCTCCCCAAAAACCCAAGCACCGCAAGGAAGCTGCTGAGGCCCAAAGCAGGGCCGGGACTCCGCTGTGCCCCAGCAGAGCAGCCGAATCCCCCACCGAAGGCACGGCGAGGTTTCCTTTGCCGCCTGAGCGATGTCTCACATCCTCCCCGACCATAATGGGCTGAAAAACACAGTTCCCCTGTGGATTCAGCCCATTTCCTTCTATTCTTTAACAGGAAGCTCTGTGAGAGTCAGCCCGGGCAGGCAAATCCTCACCCTGCGCTCCTTCCCGGCATGGCCAGAGCCTCGGCCGGGCTCCGGAGCCGCAGCCGCCGCCGAGATGCTGCTCCCGTCCATCCAGCTGCTCCTCTGGCTCTTCCTGCTGCTCCCAGGTGAGCTGCTCCACACTCCAGGGAGTGGGAGGTCGTGCTGGATGGGGGGATCTGGGGAGCTGGGCTTCCCAGGGGGAACCAGCCAGAGCTTTGGAGCTGCCTCTGGAAAGCTCAGCCACTCAGTTCTGGGGTGGAAGGAGGCAGGTTGTTGGGAAAAATGCGGGTTTGGAGGGTTTGCTTGGTGGTGCTGGAATATAAGAACTTATTTCCTGGTTAACCAAAGGAGTGTTTGGGCTGAGGCATCTGTAATAAGTGGCTTTTGTCAAATAAGAGTAAAGGTGGAACATTTAAACGCACGGGACATTATTTTCCTTAAAAAATATTTTTTTCCTTGACTGTTTTCCATTTTTCCTCTCGTTGATATAAATACAAACCCCAGGTGCAAGAACACGCTATAATAACTCTGCTCCTTTGGGGTAATTCTGCTCTAACTTCTCTTTCCCATGTGAGTCGAGGTGTGGGATGAAGGAGCCGGTTTCCTGCTCCGAAGGGTGACAGGTTGTTTTTTCCTGCATCATCAGGCACCTCTTGCATTGCTGACAGCTGTAGTAGCTGGAAGCTGGAATACATTCAAAGGAATATGAAATAATGTGTCTCCAATTCAAAGGTTTTGTCATTAAACGATAGAAGTTGCCCCAGGTTACAGCCACTGTGCTGGTAATAATGGGATTTTTCAAAGGCAGAGAATCATGGAATGGTTTCTGTTTGAGGGGGCCTTAAAGATCTTCTCATTCCATAGAATACAGAAACCAATTCAGTTCATAGCTGTGTAATTCCAAGAAGTAAGAAAATGTCTCTTCATAGATCAGCCTCAAGGATCAGATAAGGGGCTTTGAGGCCCCCTGGCCATACTGTGGCTTCCCCTAATCCCCACCTAGAATGCTCCATTTCCTCTTAAAACCACTTGGTAAGGTTTTTATGGGACAGGGAGGGCAGGAAGGTGTCAGACCCCTTCTCTGGCTTGGCTGCCCCACGCCAAGACCCAGCCCCTGCACGGAGCGGGACTGCCAGGAGCACTGCCCAGAGAGCCACCTTCCAGGTGGGCCTGGCTGCTGCAGCATCAGGTGGATGGGATGTCACCCTCCATCCTTCACTCCTGAGGGCATCACTTGGTCCTCTCAAAGCAGGCTGCCCAAGATCAGGGGGAGGGACTGTCCTGTGGTGGTCAGGGCACTGCTGGTGCTCGCGGCCATCGTCACCTCTCCAGCCTCCCTCAAACCCACCGTGTGTCCTGCCTCACTTTTCTCTGCTGATCCAACACCTCTGAAATGGCTTTTTTTATTTAATTAGTGATTTTCCTGCAGGTCCCCGAGGTGGAGCAGTACCTGGGGGGAAGCTTCAGCACAAGGCAGGGCAGCAGCTTAGCGAGAGGGGCAGTCGGGTGCGTGGTGCTGCTGGTTCCTGGCACACAGACACCTGGGAAAGGCAATCAGGGGCTCTGCAACAAGCCAGAAGAGCTGAGAGGTCTCCCTCCGCCTGGGGAGATGGAGGTCACCTTGAGGAGAGACACAGTTAGCTTTGGCTAATTTATTAATTTATCATTTTCCAAATTAAACTTCTAAGCTTTCGTGGTTATTTCTAAAGGGAGGTTCAGATACTGTTATTTTGAAAGAGCTGAAGTGGGAAGGATTGGAACATTTCCAACTTGGTTTTCCTCCCCCCAGAAACATTTAGCAGAATATTTGTCCAAACAAACCTCTTCCTATGGACCATTTCCATTACAATGGGCAGGCAATTTCCAGACAAAAGATATCCACTGAAAAATTCCTTCTCAAAGCTGTTGAAAAAACCCAGCAGGATTTTCCCACTGTTGTTGTTCCATCCACTGCTCTCCTTATCAGTGTCACAGCCTTGTGGGTGGATAATGCCATGAGAAATGTGGTGTATCCAACCCAGATGTGTATATTGAGATATATTTCTGATATAATCAAGAAGATGGGGTGCAGCTGAAGGACAGGCATCCAGATTCCAGACACATCCTTAAACCAGGCCATCCAGTGCACCCTAACGCCAATTCCTTGGCCAGAGGAGGGGCCAGCCCAACCCTGTTGTGGTGGTGAACAAGGAAGAGAAAGCAGGAGGTGGTTCAGAGAAATGTTTGTTCACACAACAAACTGCTCCCTTCGAGTAACGTGAACCCCCTGCGATGACTCTGCAGATCTCACCAGAGCAGCTTCCAGCAATTATGTCCCGTTTACAACAGGTGAGTCAACAACAGGTGTCCTTGGAGGAGATGGTGCTGGAAACCCAAAGCTCCTGCTGGAGAGGCCCAGCTGAACAGGGGAGAGCTGTGGGTTGTGAAGCTGCAGAAGGCCAGGCCTCAGCTGGGAGCCCTCCTGGCTCCACTTCCCAGAGGAGCCCCCTCGGCACGACCCAACTTCCCATCTGAGTCCAGAGCAGGCACCAAGATGGTCAGAGGATGGAGCAGCTCTGCTGGGAGAGCTGGGATTGTTCAGCCTGGAGAGGAGAAGCTTTGGGGTGACCTGACTGTGGCCTTGCAGTGCCTGAAGGAGCTACAGGAAAGATGGAGAGAGACTATTGA
>JAWWES010000030.1:1545019-1560761 GCA_035583135.1 Lophotriccus pileatus | reverse complement strand
TCCCAGCAGAGCTGCTCCATCCTCTGACCATCTTGGTGCCTCCTCTGGACTCTCTGCAGCAGCTCCATGTCCTTGCTATGCTGTTCCCAGGGCTGGAGCAGCTCTGCAGGGGGGTCTCCCCTGAGGGGCAGAGGGGCAGAATCCCCCCATCCCATGCTGGCCATGCAGTTTTTGAAAGTTCTCCTGGAAAAACAAACCAGGAGCGCTGAGCTGGAGCTGAAAAGCACCTGCAGGCCGAGGTGCTGCTGTGCAGCTCTGGTGGGTGCTTGGGCATTTCCCAGGACAGCAGGAGCAGAAAGCCATGTTTCCCATGGTAAATCCCCCAGCCAGCTCCCCATCTCCACCTAGAACTGCCCAGTGCACCATAAATCACTGGCACCCAAACACTCAATGAATGTCTTGGCACTGCTCGCGCTCGTTGAATGGCTTTGATGTTTATTGCGATTCCAGCTGCGTCCTGGTCATTACTGGGAGCTGTTTATATATCCAGGGCTCTCTGTGGAGGGAGCAGGCCCGTGCTGGCAGCAGCACTCGGAGGGAATGTTTTCCAACACCGGAGTCCCCCGGGATGTCTGCGTGGAGCCGCGACACGTGGCGCTGTTTGTCCGTGCCCGTCCTGCTGCCCAGCCCCACCAAGGGACTCGGGTCCCTTCCTGCTCTGCACACATCCATCCCCCTCCAAAGCAATCCAACCGGGATGCTGAGCACCCTCCCCTAGAGAAAACACCCCATGTAACAGGACTTTTGATTATTTGAGTTGGCAGGGAAGGCATAACAAGCAGCAGTGGCCAGAAGTCAGAGCCAGAGCTGCTCTGCTTGGAAATAATGTGCGGGTGTGTTTAGAGAAGCCAAGGCAGTTTATTCTGCAGCAAAATGCCAGAAAGGGATCTCCATCCCTTCACAGCTTTTCTGCAGCAAAGCTCAAACATGCAGACCAGGGTGAGCATCCCTAGGGAACTCCAGGACCAGAGCACTGGGAAAAAGTGCTTATTTACAACAAACCCAAGGCCTGGGTTTGCAAACTTCTCAAATTCTCCAGCGTGTCCCTCAGCAGCAGGCTGAGCTGTGGTGGAAGAAAGCATCGGGTATAATCCTCTACCTCCTGCCCCTGCACCAGGGATGTGCCAGGGATGCTGGAGCTGTCCCATGACAGCACAGGGCAATGTCACCTCCCCTGCCCTCAGTGTCCTCCCATCCCTAGAGGCTCTGGTCAAGCTGTCAGATTTCTCCTCATCTGCACCAGAAATGGTGGAATAAACAGCCAGATCATCACCTTTATTCCCCTCTTCCTTTGTCAAAGACTGAGTGTAGACAACAGCCCTTTCTTCAGCAGTTCTTGATGCTTTCATGTGCCACGCACATGAAAAAGCACCTGTGATCACTTCAGTTATCACAAGCAGCTACTTCTCCCCACAGGAAAACAAGACAATGGCTCCTGCAAGGGAATTTTGGAGAAAGAGGAGCTGTTTGAGTCTGGCAGTGGCTGAAGGATATTGGCCCCCCCATGATGATCTCAGCACATTTATTTTTGTGTTGAATGGGTAGAGTATCTTAAGGCATTTGCAAGTCAATGTCCAGAATCACAAAATTGCTTAGGTTGGAAAAGCCCTCTAAGATCCTCAAGTCCAACCATGCCCCCATCACTGCCCATTCCACCATGTCCCCAAAGTGACATAGCTACACAGTTGTTAAAAACAGAAATGGTGTTGAGAGCTGTTTAAGAGGAAGCCCAGAGACAAAGAAAAAACTTGGCAAACTCTTGGGATCGATGGAAACAGCCCAAGTCACCACATGTTCTCCACGGAGCCAACTGTGTCCCTGGGGAGCAGGAGTGCCCTGCACCATCCCAGGTGATGGGTCTGCAAAGGGGTGCAACCCCCTTCCTCAAAAGAAGTATCTCTGCCTCTTTAAGAAGGGCAAATGTGCGCCTAAATCATTCTTTTTCTCCATTATATTGGTTGATTTAGTATCTGTCCATAACCCTGTCTGTTATTAGCCTGATGCTCATTTGAGCTGCTCTTCAAAACCCTAGAGAAGGTTATCCCATAAATTATCCATCACAGTTCACTCCTAGAAACTCACTCCCCTTATGTGAAGGCAGTTTCCTATTTTCCTGTTACCCAGCCTTCCTTTTCTTTACTTCCTTTTCTGGTCCTGCTCTCAGTGGATTTAGAAAACCAACCAGTCCCTTCCTCTCTGTGAAATCAAAGATCTGATCACGTCTCCCCTTTCCTGGGCTGACAAGGGCAGTTTTGCCAGCCTGCTGCCCAGCAAGCTGGAAGACAAAAACACGGAGAAGATCTGAAAAGTCACTCTGACTTTCACAGCCAAACCCCATCTGGAAACAAAACACATTTTATGATGTAGTCACCGTGGTTTACACACTGTTTTCCTTCCTGTTTGGCTGAGATCATTGTCATAAAGCCTCAGACACAAAAACAATTACAGTTCCAAAGTACCTGAGGAAAATGGGATCAATCAGGAGCTCGCTGCACCCAGAGGGTCCTGAGGGGTGAGCTCTGAGCTCCTGATAACCCCACACTGGCTGTGAGGGTCTCACTCCAGACACACAGCACTGCCAGGACGCTCAGACAGGCTCTGCCAGACACCAACAGCATAAGGACCTACCGCAAAATTCATCTCCATCACCTCTACAGCTCCTGCTATCAAATCATGGCATCCCAGAATGGTTTGGGTTGGAAGGGACCTCAAAGCCCATCCCGTGCCACCCCCTGCCATGGGCAGGGACACCTTCCACTAGCCCAGCTTGCTCCAAGCCCCGTCCAACCTGGCCTTGGACACTTCCAGGGATCCAGGGGCAGCCACAGCTTCTCTGGGCAACCTGTGCCAGGGCCTCCCCAGCCTCACAGGGAGGAATTTCTTCCCAATATCCAATCTAACCCTGCCCTCTGGCAGTTTGAAGCCATTATAGGGTGTTGCAGGCAGTGGCTTCTCCAGCCACAGCTGGAGAAAGGTAGGAACAGGTCAGAGCAAGAGCACATTAGGAGTTCCTGGTCCTCTCCTTGGTGAGAAGTAGGGTCTGGAGATGCTCTCTGTCCCAGGTGGCTCATGAGTGACAGGCAGCAGCAGGTGAGCTGCATCTCACCCCCAGGGAGGACAGGTCCTGGCTGAAAACAGGCCCATGAGCACTGCCCTGCCACGGCTGGTGCTGCCTTGCTCCCCATGGCACCCCCTGCAAGGGCTCTGCTCCTCCCCACAGACCCCTGTGGCAGTGCAGCCACATGAGGGGACAGTGTGCTGGAAGGATTCAGCCTTCCCTGCCCTCCCTTTCTGTCCAAAACCTTTAGCTCCCCTGGTGAGATGGATCACTGATGGCATCAGACTCAGCTGCTTTCTGTAGCTGTGTTGTCATTTCTTTCATTAATCTTAACCACAGAGAGCACCAGGGTCACCATCAATGGCCATTTTAAAATCCCAATTACCTTGTGCATTTCAACAACAGACTCAAAGTCACCTTCCCAAAGTTAAACCACAGAATACTCTGAGTTGGAAGGGACCCACGAGGATCAGCTGGGTTTGATTTGAGCATTTAAAGTGCATTTATGTTTTCCAGGTCCTGTCCCCAAGTGTGAGAACTGGACGTATCTTTTTCCCATTTTCAAGAGCAGCATTTGTAATCAGCATCTCATCTCACCACTGGGGGTTGGACTACTTGACCTTTAAAGGTTCCTTCCAATCCAAACTGTTCTATGTTTCTATGATCACAGGAGCTGGGGCTTAAAGAAAAACACCAGGGATGCTGAGAGCAGGCAACATGGGGCACTGGGACAGGGGTGCTTTGTCATGAACCCAAAAGAAAACCAACCAAACAAAAAAGCCCAAACACAACCACCTTTCAGCTGAGAAACTGGGGACTCAGAGCAACACCTACAACCTTGCATGGACCTGCAAGACTACCCACTCTTCCTGTTGAAGGCCGCACCAAGTCAGTCCCCAGGGCTGCAGCCCTCTCCAGACATAGACAAGGCTTCATCCAGCATCTGAGGGTGCAAATATATGGGACAGAAGGATCAGAGGTAGGAGACAAGAAGGTGAACAGCCCCACTGGCTCCTGGAAGCCTTTACAAACCTTGGCCATCCATGCCTTAAGGGAATAAAGCCTTTAAACGTGTCATAGCTCTTCAAACAGCTCCAGAGCACAACCCTTCTCTGCCAAGACTTGAGCTGGAGGCAAACCAGGCAGGGAATGACCCCACGGATTTCTGTGGCCTTCCATTTTTCCGCTGGAACAGAGGGAGATGGCTCCCCAAAGGGTTCAGCTCCAGCTGGGGAGGAGGACACTTATCCTGGCTGGATAAACTCCAGTCCTAATTTACTCAGAACCTGCACTCAGTGTTTGCTGCTGCTTCTTTGCAAATGCTTTTGGGAGAACCACCTATTCCAAAGTCATTCCCACAGAAGATGAGGAAAATCCAAACCACACAAGGAACAAGAACACCAGTGCAGCAGTGACAGTCACAGGTTAGCACCACTAACACTCTTTACTCTTTCATTTCAGGTTCCACAGCCTCCACAAACTCCTCCATCGATGCTGTAACAGGTACCTGCCGGGTTGGGATGTGTCCTGTGTGTCTGTTTGGATGTGGGTGCACATGGAAATGTGGGAATGCAAATGGGGAGCCCACAAATGGGCACCTGATTCCAAACCCCCATCTGCTGAGGCACCTTCTCCCAGGATCCTGCGCTGCACACATCCACCACCACTCTCCTCCAGATCTCCAGGACATGGGGGCCGCTGCTCCCCAGAGGGTGACCTGGTCTGGCCCCGTTTGTCTGGAACAGAGCAAGGCTGTGTTCCAGAAAGCCTGGTGAAAGAGGGCTCCTGCCTTGTCTTTGCTCCCTGTTTCCCCCAGCTGTTTCCCAGCACGTTATCCTCCTGGATCCTCAGCCATGGCCCCTTTGCCCACCGGTACCTACAGCCACACCAGTGACAAACCCTCTCCAGGGCACCTCTTACCTCCCTCACCCTTTCAGCTCTTTCTGGCCCCACTTTCCCTGTGGGATCACCAACATGGAGGTGTAGGACACGTCACCTCCATGTCCCTCTGCTTGTGTTGCAGGTCCACCCCAGCCAACAACACACAGCCCTGAAGTGAAGAACCACACCTCAGGTAACCCCCAGCTGGAGATGGAGGGAATGGCTGGAGCTGTGTCAGGGCAGGCTCAGGGTGGATCTCAGCACAAGGTTCTTCCCCCAGAGGGTGGTTGGCACTGACCAGGCTCCCCAGGACAGTGGGCACAGCCCCAAGGCTGCCAGAGCTCCAGGAGGGTTTGGATGATCCTCTGGGGCACAGGGGGTGACTCTTGGGGCTGGGCCTGTGCAGGCCAGGGGTTGGACTGGATGGTCCTTGTGGGTCCCTCCCAACTCAGCATATTCTGGGATTCTGTGAGCAGAGCAGCTCAGGGCATCCCAGTTTGTAACTGGTCTGACCCTCAGTGCAGCTGGGCCATCCAGCAGGGAATGGGGCTGTGCAGTGGCTGGTTAGATGAGGACAGTGGTGGGGGGAAGAAAATGTTGTGGTGTAAGGGCTTCCAATCCAGCCAAGTCACCCCAGAGGGATCAAGGCACAGGTGTGAGCAAGAACAGGGAAAAAAAATTAAACTGAATAGGCAAAATGAGATGGTTGTAGAGTAGAATCATAGAATGGTTTGGGTTGGAAAGGACCTTAAAGCCCATCTCGTTCCACCCCATCCCGTGGGCAGGGACACCTTCCACTAGCCCAGGTTGCTCCAAGGCCCATCCAACCTGGCTGATCTTTAAGATCCCTTCTAACCCACCTTTCTATGTTTCTGCCATGTACACAAAACCAACCACAAAAGAAATTATCTCTGCAACTCCAGATCCACATCTGTTAGTCCACTTGGATCTCTGGAGACAGATCTCTTCCTGAAATGTCTGGGGGAAAAAAAATCTCCTCCAAAAGGACCCCAAAAATACCCAAGAAAAAAGATCTAAAAGTATCTGATTATGCTTCTAAGCCTTGCAGAAAAAGAAAAAAAAAAAGGAAACTTAGAAGAAATTTAATCCTAAATTCTAATATTTTGGTGAAGCATTTGGATAAAAGGAGAAAAAACCCACAAACTAACCTGAAAACCATTTTCACCCTTTTCTCATTTTATTGAAAAGCCAAGAGAAGTCTAGACAAAGAAACTTGCCTATAAATTCCCAGCTGGTGAACCTTGCAAAGGGATTATTGAAAGCTTTGCCCCCCATGCCTTGCTCTAGACCATGTTCTTGCTGTGTAGCTTGGAGAAGCAGGTTGGGGCAGATGATGGAGCCTCCAGACCACTTCAAGAGCTGAATTATTTGTTCTTGGAAAACTCTGGGTGAAATGAAACATAAAAGTTGGCATTTGAGATAACACACAAATGGCCACGTGGGTGCCAGGCAGCTCCAGGCAGTTCAAGTGTCCAGTGACAAAAACACCTTCATTTCTCAAAGCAGTGAAAAAAAGCAGTGGCAAAACCCCCGACTTTCTCCATGTGTTTGCCGAGCTCTGCCAGCTCAGCACCTCCTCAAGAAAAAAAAAGCAGAAGTTAATCCCAAAGTACAAGAGCTCCTTGACTCTGAGCAGGATGGAAGCTGTTTCCATGCCTGTGCTTTACCTAGCAGATTATTCCTAACTCTCAAGGAGCCTGAGGGCTCTGTGTGATAGCTGTGCCCTCCTCCAAGCTGCTGCTGAGTGGGGCTCTCTGAGGTAACACTTCACTTCCCCGCAGAGCCGGCGCTGAAACCAACACCACCCACCGGCCCGAGCCTCACCTCTGGGGGTCAAACTGCTACAGCCAAACCCTCCACCACCAGCAGCACTCCAACCACTCTGCCAGCCTCGACTGTGCGAGGTAAGGATGGAAAACTCAACCTTTGGCTCAGGCAGGACCTGTCTGTGCCCCCCTCCTTACCCAGGAAAGTCTGAGGGCAGCAGAAACACTGGGCCAAGTCCACACCGTGCTGATTATTCAATAATTCAGCAAATATTGCACTTCTTGGAGTCTTTGCTGAAAGAGCAGCTCGATCCAGCTCCCTAAAAGCACATGGCTGGACACAGCCATGACAAGCCTGTATCAGAAAAGCCAGGTCATGCTTTATCAAATGAAGCTTCCCAGAGGAGCTCCAGCCTCCCAGACCTGTCCCAGCTCGCCTCTCAGGTACACCCTGAACTGGCTGCACCCCTTGCTAGGTGGGCATCTTGATGTTTGTTTGGAGGAAAAGTCTCATGCAAGCAAAGGTTTTTACCCCCTGGACACCCAACAGCTCCCCATAGCAGAATTAGTAGCAGCTTCAAGAGTTAATTCTCCTTTTCCATGTTCTCTTTATCTAGATGATAACTCTAGTGGAAACAGAAGCACAGCAGCCACTTCTCCACCACCTCAAGGTACTTTGCCCTTTTATAGAGTAACAATAACTTAGATAATGTCATGGCGATCAGCTTGCTTGGCTCTCATGGCACAGGTTATCTGAACACTAGTCTTTTGGGGTTGAGCCACCATTTGCACACAAAATCACATCTGGTGTCCTCACAAGCAGTGATAAAACACGGGATCAAATGGTCTACTGGGATGAACTCGAGCAGTTGAACGATGGATCTACGTGCAGCAAAAGGGAGCCCTTTTAACATCCTTTTAAATAAATATAATTTTGCTTTTGACAGTTTAACACAAGCTGTAAGCACAAATTAAAGAAATTAGTAAAAGTTTCCTCAGAATAAGGGCAGAATCCCAGAGACTGGGAAGACTGGAATCTGACAACTGAGCTGATTTTCCATTAATAATTCAGCCTCAAAAATCTGCAATGGTCAAGACAGAAACTGCTCTGCCTCTCCAGGTGCCTCTCAGATCTCTGACACAAGCAAGATTAGAAACCCATGCTCAGCTGTGCCCACACAGATGCCCACCCAGATGGCTGTGCCCTGCTAAGGCAGGACCCTTTGCCTCAGAGCAGCTTGCTCCTCATTACAGCCCTGATTTATCGCTGAGAAGCTCCAGACACCTTTGCTGTGTGGCTGCTGATGCTTCCAAAAGCCAGATCTCCTGTTGTGTGAGACCCAACATCTCCCAGGGATGGGGTGTCTGTGCCAGGCTCAGCAAACCACAACTTCTGCCATGGCTGGAAGAACAATTTCAGAATAAAACGAAGAATTTGATGACCTGTGAAAAAATTGTCCAGCAGGAGTCCCTGTTTCTGCAGACTGTTGTGCTCCACATGGCTTCTGACCCAGTTAGTTTTGCTATTCCACGCCTTTTCTCCGTTTTCTTCTGGCTTTTGGCGAAATCAGATTCCAAAGCAGTGATGTTCTGGGACAGGAACCCCAGGGCAGTGCCAGGAGCTGTGCACACCCCCCAGGCACCACACATTTTTGGCCAGTGCTCTTGCTGGGAAGGTGGGGGTGGGAAAGGAGGGAAGCAGATCCTACTTGACCTCCAGAGGATCTTCTGAAACTCTGAAGTACCATTTCTGGTCTCCTGACGGGCCCTGCAGCTGTTCATTGAGGTCGGTGCAGACACTCAGGCCATTCAGCACTCGGCCTGGAGGCAGCAAAGGATGTTTTTAGTCTGCACAAGTGAAACACAAGGACTGGCTTTAAGTTTCCTTGTACAGGCACTGGAGCAGCTGTCACAAAGCAAACAGCTTCACACAACCCAGTTTATCCCACTCAGAACTGGAGTCCTGGCTCAGATAAACCCCTGTGGTGCCACAGCCAGACTGCCTATGGGATACAAGTTAGCCCAGCTCAAATGAGCTGAACTACTTCTAGCTAAGCCAGGACAGCACACCCACCCGTTTCAAGTCCAAGGACAAGCCAAACAGTCACTCCCCACCCACACTCTGCAAATCTTCCTCTAAGCAGGTTTTTTTTTTTGAGTCTCAATGTTTATGAGCTATAGAAAAGCTATAATCTTCCCAGTTCACTCTTCCAGCCTCCCATTGCTATTTCTGCCCAAAACCTGAACGTGAAGAGTTTACACAAGGGCATGTGAATTTTGGTTCCCTGGGTTTCTATTTGGGCATGAAGTACAGAGCATGTTTGGTGGGAAGATTTTAGCCTGAGTATGAATTCCATGTTTGCCCAGGTATCACCAGCATTACTGTGGCTCCATTCTCCTCTCCAGGTGCCCTTAATTCCTTTGGTTATCAGATGACACTCAAGGACAAGACTCACGTTCTGTGTCTCTCTCTGCAGATCAAGAGCCCACGAGAAGGGAGAGAACCACGACACCAGTGACCCAAGGTGTTTCCTCCTCCCAGAGTGGTGAGCCCTGCTATGGATTTTACAGCCCTTTACTCAGCCAACAGCAAGGCCATCACACCTCTGTCTTCAAGGCAGCAGGAGAACAGTCCCTGAGGGGTGCTGGCCATCCCACCTAGCCCTTGAAATGCCTGTAAAGCTCTGCAGAAGCGGCATTTTGGGGCAACCTAGGAACAGCAGGTGTGGTCACAGCAGGAAAGGTGCCATTATGGGAAAAGGTTGGAAAAGGAGGGAGAAAAGACAAACTCCACCCTCAGTCACACTGCCAGGGCAGATCTTCACTCAGCTTCCTCCCTGGGGTCCCAGCAGGACCCTGTGGGTGTTCTGAGCTTGTCCATAAAAGGGGCCTCACCAAGGCAAAAGTTTCACACAGGTCTTGGTCACTTTGCTGTTAACATTGATGGGCCTGGCCAGGATCCAGCCTCAGTCTGTTTGATAAAGTACAGGTGGGAGTTAATCCTCTAGGATTGCTGGAAATCCTCTTCCCAACCTTGGAAGAAAGACTTTTACGTAAAGCAGCCTTTTTCTCCTCTGCAGGCACCTCAAAGCCTGTCACCCTCACACTGAACTCCTCTGAGTCCACCCCAGCAGATAGTGAATCACCACTGACAGTGGCAGCTTTTGGTAAGTTCTTGTCCAGCCTGGGGAGAGGAGGGGAGGCTGTTTTGCCAGGACACATTGGTTTGGACACTCAGCTTCATGAGGCCCTGGCACAGGTTGTCCAGAGAAGCTGTGGCTGCCCCTGGATCCCTGGGAGTGTCCCAGGCCAGGTTGGACAGGGCTTGGAGCACCCTGGGCTGGTGGAAGGTGTCCCTGCCCGTGGCAGGGGGTGGGACTGGATGACCCTCAAGGTCCCTTCCAACCCAAACCATTCCATGATTCCAAGTCCTGGACCGGTCTTAGCAGGACAAGAAAGTTTGATTTATTGAGGCCTGGTGTCAGAATCCAATCTGCACTTGTCCAGAGCTGTATGAGACAGATGACATCACCCACAGCCTTTAGCTTGTCTCTCCCTGGTACTTTGTTTTTTATCTCACTTTACACACCTTTAGGATAAGATTTCCCACTTGTAATAGCAACATACTGACTCCTCTCAATCCCCACTGTAATCAGCTGACTTCTGCTCTCCTGGCACTGCCTTATCAATCAAGTATTCATCAATTAAGTATTCAGCAGCAGCCCTTTGAAGTTAAAACACAAGAGGATAGTCCTTCACTCTAGTGACTTTTCACTTCTCTGCCACGCTCACGTTAATGAAAATATTGATTTGCTACCCAAGTTTTGATGACAGTCAAAGTCTCTCTGCTACCCCAGGATCCAGGATGTTGTTCTGTCAGTCTCAGGCAGTTCTTTGCTCCATCCCCAGGTGTCATCAGCTTCATTGTTATCCTGGTAGTGGTGGTGATCATCCTGGTCAGTGTGGTCAGCCTGAGGTTCAAGTGTAACCGCTCCAAGGAGGAAGGTATTTGCCCAGGGGGATCTGTCTTTCCCTAATCCACAGGTCACCAGTTTCCATGTTGGATTTGGCAATTCCTAAATGATGCATTTGAAAAGGTTTTGAGGCCCAACTGGAACACAGATTCAGCAGTCAGGAATGCACTGTGACCTCCTCTATAGAGCCCCAGCCCAGCCCCATCTGCACAGGGACAAGTCTCAAGTTTGCTGCAGCTCAGTGTGCAGATCCCCAGATGTGACAGCTCTTCCAGCAAAAGTCATGGAGTTTGACACTCCTTTTTCCCTAGAAATCCCACTTTCACTAAGCAGTGCCCACCAGATGGCAAGGCTGCTCTACAGTAGGACAGATACCTTCCTAAAGTCCAAAGGATGCTGGTGACTGAACAGACAGCAAGAGTATCAGGTCCTGCCTGTATGTCCCATTAACTGAAAGATTTTCCCTGATCAACTCTCAAGTTTCCCCCATGGTGTCTCTTGTCTCATTCAGATTTCATTTATACCCCTGTGCAATGTAATTCAGGACAGAGCTGACTTATTCTGTGGCTTAGCTGTGATGTTTCCTCACCTGTATGTCACCAACTCCAGCTTTTCTCCCTCCAGACAAACAGAAACCAGGAAGCTCCATGGTATCAGAGAGGTAAGGCTGCTCATGCTGGCTGTGTCCAATTCAAAGTGCCTATTTTATTCCAGAGCTAATTTTAGCAAGGAAAAGAATCTGCCTTGGTTATATCAGGTGGAAGGAAGCATCTCAAAACATCTTTGAGACATCTTTGATAGCTGAGAGAGGCAAAGGTAGACAGTCAATGTTTCGGGGCCTCTTTTCAAAGCTGCCCTGAGATCTGCAAAGACTCTTCACCTTCCCAAAGGAGTTTGCTTGTCTTTCTTTGCCTAGATACAGACCTGAGGTCTAAACTTGAGTTTCTGAATCTCAAAGCCATCTCAGGTATCTTCCAAGATGCTTATTATTACTGTTAACCCAGAGAGAGTAGGATAAGGAGGCCCCAGTTCAGAGACCTTTGAAAGAGAAGCATCAAGGGGAGAATGGTCTGTCAGAACCCCATGGTCCATCACTGTTACCCCAGAAGAGAGGCTGAAGATGGGAAAACAGCAGGAAACAAGAGCTGGCAGGGACCCCAGCATGTTGCTCCTACTTTTCCATCTGATAGTTTCCTACCAAAGTAATAAACCCTGCTTTGGAAAGGGGCAAGGGACACAAAGCAGAGTCCCTAAGTATTTAGGTGCCAAATTTGCATCAACAGCAGTGGTTCCCAAATACCCTCAATGATCATGATCCAAGTGATCTGAAGCCACTGAGGCAGAACATGCCAGAGCAAAGGACAGAGCCCTGGGGCACCCTAATCCCCAGAGTCATCCAGTCTCCACTGGCACTAAATGTGTATCCCATCCCTCAGGTTAGGAAAAAAGGGGAATTCCACGTTCCTAAGGCTTGTAACTCACTCTTAAGAGAGACACTGACAGTACATGAGCAGCAGGATCAGATGGAACAATATGCAGGGCTCCTTCTGTATGACAAATGACCTTTAAGGGCCTGGGACAGAGCTCCCAGAAATGCTCTTTTGTTCCAGTCCTGGTGAGGGCTGCAGGGCTGGCAGGAAATCCATTCCCTGGGGACCAGAACCAAACTGCTCCCTGACTCTGCCTACAAGTAGTGACACAGGAGACAGTAGTGCTTTCTGTAGGGCACACACAGCTTGTTTGCCCAGAGATCTGGGAATTTGGCACCAAGGATGGGTCTGAATCAGGACAGCAGCTGAACAGGCAGTGGAAACAAACCCTGGTGCCTGTTTGCCTCCAGCTGTGTGCAAAGAAACTTTGTCCTTGGAAGTGTCCAGTGAGTGACTGGCCGTGGCTCTCAGTGCTCTGGGCTGGCTGACAAGGTGGGGATCAGGCACAGGTTGGACTCGATGATCTTGGAGGTTTTTCCCAACCCAAATGACTCTGTGATTCTGTGATTCCCTCTCTCGTTTCCCAGAGCAGTTAATAGTACCTTCTCTCCCTGACAGCTGCTCAGCAGACACGAGCCAGAAGGACAACAGCATCACTCTGATCTCCATGAAGAACATCAACATGAACAACAGCATGAGTTACCCACCATCAGAAAAGGTGTCCCTTTTCAGCCTTGCTTTTTAGGGCGTTAGCTGGGGATCATTTCTGTGGCTGGATAAGAGCATGCCTTTGAGGTATTTCTTTGCTCTCTTATTCCTTCAGAAATATAACAAAAAACAGCTGCTATCAAACTCCTAAAGGTCCAAACTGGTTCCAGTGAGCTCAGTGAAATGTCAGGGTGCCCATCTCAGGTTTGCCTGAGCTGCCTGAACTCGAGGTGTCAAATATTCCTCATGTATACAGGTGACATGGCCTAGGGCCAGCCAACAAACTGGCGTGGTTTCTCTTAAATGAAGAGGTCAACAGCCTTTGAGAAATCAAGGTCTCACCCTCCAGCCCAAGCTTACCCACTCCAGCTCCACAGGTGGCTGAAGCCCGTTCCCTTCAGTGCCCTCACATCCATCCCACACGAGGATTTCACATCATTTTCGGTGTTTTAAAGCTGGGATTGAGTTTGGGAGAACACATTGCTTTGAACTCCCTCTGGCAGCCCAAACAGGCTGCTGATGCACCATGTCTTGTTCTTTTGCCAGGTGCTATGAAGAGCCCAGAGAACGAAGCTGACACGAGACAACCAGCAGTGACTTTCTAGGTTATTTTTCTTTTTTTTTCCTTTGTGGAAAGAGCGAGGGTGGACTTTATATATAAATTATTATGTCCTTTCTGATCCATACATTTACTGTAGTGTCCTACATAGCTTCCCCAGCTGGGGCCTAAGGGCCTTCTCCAGTTACAGCCTGCCATGCTCACTGGTTGATATCTAACTCTGTTTTTGAGATGCCTTCAAACACTCTGACTAAATCCAGCAGCAAGAAGCACCAAGGCACCACCTACTTCACTAATGGCCTTTACTGTCTGTGCCAGGCAGTCACGGGCTCGTTAAGCAGCGTAGCCCCACATCAAGTCAAACCTGGGTGTTTGGGAAAGCCTGATCTGAAGGCCTGAGGAGACTGAAATGGCCAAGTTCTAGGTGAAATCCCAGTATGATACTCCAAGCCCCTTATCCCTGGTGCCCTCATTGCCCCCACGGTGGTGGGGGTGATCACACTCACCTACCTCACAGGGTTGTTGTGAGGCCACGTTAATCCATGTCTGTACAGCATTTGGAGAGCAATGAACTAAAGGTGCTGCTGAAATACAATTTGCTGTCTCAAAGACTATTATTAATACCTGAGCTTCAGGCAGGCAGATCTTCCCACGTGCTTAAACACTTGAAGTCTCTGCGTAGACAGGGCTTTGGCTGAGTGTAAAACCCAGTGGCCACAAGCAGAATGCTGAGCTACTTTAGCTCCTGGAGTCTGGCAGCACAAGTGTGCTTGGGAGAGCTTCCATCGTCTCCACCACTGCTTTCCCAGAGCTTCCTGGTAGACCAGAAGAGCAGCATCCCCATCCAGCCAGAGCCCCCAGCTCACCACAGACCGGGGAACCACTGGTGTCCCCCCAAGGCTGTAGGGTAAATACCCTTTTTTGGGTATTTATAAGACTTCACTTTGAGGACATTAGAGCTTAATTAGATGTTTCACTTAAGGAGACTTTCTGCCTGAGAAGAAACCTCTTTTTTCGAAGATAGTTGGATGTTTCTTTCCCTTCTGCATTCCAGAGAAAGCTGCAGTCTCTCTCTCTGCTCTGAGGAGAAATAAACCCTCACAGTATTATAGGTTTTTGCTCTGGGGAGGGCCTGGGGGAGGACAGAGAAGATAAGAGGCCTGGAAGGGAACAGGAGGCTTTCTCAGGCCCAGCACTTTCTCAGCTGCTGCAGGTTCTCTTTGGGAGTTTTTAGCATTCTCGACTTCAGAATAAACCTTTTGGGTTCTTTCCACTGCCTTGGCACTTCTGGGGGTATCTCGTGTATCTTACCCCACAAAGGCACCCCAAGGACAGCCCTTCGTTGGGTTCCCCGAGGCAGGCTGAGCTGGTTCAGCCCCAGCCATACCCACCTTCAGCACCATACTCACAGGGGGAGGGTGGGGATGTCCACCCCCAGCATCCACGTGAGAGAAATGGTGCCCTGTTGGGTATTTCTGGAGGTCTCAGCTGTCCCATTCAGCACAGTAAGGCACTGAAGCACTAACTCTGCACTACCTCTGCCCACCTTCGCCGTGAAGGCTTGGTAGCTGCACCAGTTCCACCAACGCAGACCTTGGGAGAACCTTGTCTGTGCAGCAGCAGCACAGGGAGATTCTGCCTCTCCTAACAGGAGCAACGTCATCCATCAACCCTGAAGGTAAACTGTGACATTAGGGAAAAAAGGACCTAGCCAAGCACTCAGAACGGGCATTGCTGCACACATTCCCCTGCACAGTTCAGTGAATCATCATAATTGAGCCTGATTTAATCTAGTAGGATGGATAAGAGATGTTTGCTGGCGTGTGCACTGTGAGAGGTAGCTGTGCTTTGCAGCTGGCAAGGAAGTGTTCAGCAAAATACGTGCAATGTTTTCACAACTCCTGCTAAGAGCCAACGCACTTTCTACCTTTAGCATCTGCACCAGGGAGTTTGATAAGTTGTTTTTTAATAAATACAGCTTTCGGTAACATTCATGAAACGTGAAATGCCATCACTAACCTAGCCTCCACCAGACTGGTGAATTTCCTAAAGCACAAAGTCCCAGGTAATTCCCAGTTAGGTGAACCCAGAGCTCCAGCTCCCAGAGACCTGTGACTCCACTCATGGAGCACCACAAGGAGGTTTTTGGTGAGTATCAAGCTTTAACACATCTCTGCAGACCCCTGAGATCCCATGGGATTTCACCACTGCTTAAGTTTCCCTTCCTTTGACCTCCTTTCCACAGACCCTTGAGAATCTTACACAGAGGGGCAGGCCCTGGCACAGGTTGCCCAGAGAAGCTGTGGCTGCTCCATCCCTGGGAGTGTCCAAGGCCAGGTTGGACA
>JAWWES010000030.1:1528335-1544919 GCA_035583135.1 Lophotriccus pileatus | reverse complement strand
CTCCAGGAGGGTTTGGATGATCCTCTGGGGCACAGGGGGTGACTCCTGGGGCTGGGCCTGTGCAGGGCCAGGGGTTGGACTGGATGGTCCTTGTGGGTCCCTTCCAGCTCAGGACATTCCATGATCCCATGGGACTCGAACACAAGTCCTATGAGGAGAGGCTGAGGGAGCTGGGGTGGTTGAGCCTGGAGAAGAGGAGGCTCAGGGGAGACCTCATCACTCTCTCCAACCCCCTGACAGGAGGTTGTAGCCAGGTGGGGGTCGGTCTCTTTTCCTAGGCAGCTCTCAAGAGAGCTCAGTCTCAAGCTTTGCCAGGGGAGGTTTAGGTTGCTTATTGGGAAGAAAATCTTTCCAGAGAGAGTGCTCAGCCCTTGGAATGGGCTGCCCAGGGAGGTGGTGGATTCTCTGTCCCTGGAAGTGTTTAAGGTGAGACTGGATGTGGCATCAGTGCCATGAGCTGGTAACAACGGTGGTGGTGGATCAAGGGTTGGACTGGATGATCCCAGAGGTCCTTTCCAGCCCGGTGATTCCACGATTCTACGAACCCAGTGCCGCCGTCCCGCTCGCAGCGCTGTCCCCGCCCAGCGCACGCCGTGCCCGGTCCCACACGGGGACCCCCGACCCGGGGCCGCTCTGACGTCACCGCCGCTCCCCTCTGGGCGCTCGTGACGTCACCGCGCCGCCATGACGTCACCGCGCCGTTGGCGGCGGGCCCGCTCCCAGCACCCCCCGCGCACAAGATGGCGGCGCGGGGCGGCGGGCGCTGAGGGGGGCAGACATGACCTACACGGCCGAGCAACTGGACGGGGTGCGCCGGTGAGCGGGGCCGGGGGGCGGCGGGGAGCGGGGCCGGGGGAGCGGGCCCCGCGCATAACCCTGTGTCGGCCGCCAGGATCAAGCGGTGCCGCGACTACTACGAGATCCTGGGCGTGGGCCGGGACGCCGGCGAGGAGGAGCTGAAGCGCGCGTACCGCAGGCTCGCCCTCAAGTTCCACCCCGACAAGAACCGCGCGCCCGGGGCCACCGAGGCCTTCAAAGGTGAGCGGGGATCCTGCGGGGCCCGGCGGGCTCCGTGCGGGGCCGAGCGGCCGCAGCCGCAGAGGCCGCGGGTGCCACGGACACACCGACCGCCACACAGAACCCCCGGCGGCTCCGCAGGGTTTGCCTTTTCCTCTGCAAAATACCGCCTTTCCATCGGAAACCAAGGGAAATGCACCCCAGCTCTCGTTCCGGGAACTTCTGAGAGATTTTTGCAGTGGCACGAGGTGACAGGCCATGGGGGAATGGGATCGCACTGACAGAGAGCCGGGTTAGATGGGGTATGGGGAAGAAATTGCTCCCCGTGATGGTGGGATGGCCCTGGCAGTGGCTGCCCAGAGAAGCTGTGGCTGCTCCTGGATCCCTGCAACTGTCCAAGGCCAGGTTGGACGGGGCTTGGAGCAACCTGGGCTGGTGGAAGGTGTCCGTGTCCCTGGCAGGGGGTGGAACTGGATGATCTTTCAGGTCCCTCCCAACCCAAACCATTCTGTGATTCTGCGAAAGGTTCAAAAACAAGGCTTGGAGCTAACACTGGCCATGCGGGAGAATGAGGTGTTGTATAATCAAAAACTGCTCCTTGTCAATACATTTATGTCTGTATCTATGCAAGCATATAAAATTTAATCCCACATGCTGTGTCTGGACTTCCCAGAAAAATTGCAGTCCTGTACTGACACTGTTGCCATCTAAACTCTTACATCCTTTGCCCTTTCCCTGCTATGTTGCAGCACAGCACGAGGAAAGCAAACGATTCATTCATAGTCTTTAAGGAGCCTCTGAAGGGCTTTTCTTTGTTTGTTTGTGTTTGGGTTGTAGTTCACAATGAACTTGTTCTGTCAGAGATCAAAGAGGAAGATGAACCAAACAAATACTTCTGGGTGGTTGGATGTGAAGTAGATATGAAGCTTCAGGAGCACCTCTGCCAGCAGGAAACACTTGGGACATCGCTCTGCATTTTAATTAGTCTCTCCAGTTATTAACTTTGTGTTGACTGTGTGTGGTATATGGAGGTGCACTTCTATAGCAGGGCTTGGTTTGAGCTGAGAAGATGTTGCATTCTCCCCCAGTTTCTTGGCTGAAATGGAGGCTGACCTCAGTTTTATGAATATTTCAGCTCTCTCCATATACTTTAGCACTTCTCTTGGCATCAGTGGCAGGAGGAAGGAGTTTCCATCACAGGTAATTCCAGTGCTGTAACACTTCTTTTAAAAGGCAGCTCCTTCAAAAGTAACTCAATCTTTGGTCAAGCATGACTTTTCTATGCTTGTTTGGTTGTTTGGTTTTTTGTTTTGTTTTTTTTTTTGCTGCACTGCTTATAAAAGTCCGAGCTCTGGAAATGTAACTCTTGTTTTAATTCCCTCTGCAGCAATAGGCAATGCCTTTGCAGTTCTGAGCAACCCTGAGAAGCGACTGCGATACGATGAACTGGGGAGCGACCAAGAGCACGTCAGCACTGGCCAGGCCAGGCACTACAATTACTACACAGAGTTTGAAGCAGACATTACACCAGAAGAAATATTCAATGTGTTTTTTGGTGGGCATTTTCCTACAGGTCAGTGGTTTGGAAGTGGAGTGGGCTGACACTAAACCCCAGGGAATGGCTGGAGCTGTGTCAGGGCAGGCTCAGGGTGGATCTCAGCACAAGGTTCTTCCCCCAGAGGCTGGTTGGCACTGACCAGGCTCCCCAGGGCAGTGGGCACAGCCCCAAGGCTGCCAGAGCTCCAGGAGGGTTTGGATGATCCTCTGGGGCACAGGGGGTGACTTTTGGGGCTGGGCCTGTGCAGGCCAGGGGTTGGACTGGATGGTCCTTGGGGGTCCCTCCCAACTCAGCATATCTGGGATTCCGTAAACCGTACAGGAGGTTCAGCTTCCCTTGGGACTGCTCATGGAGTTGATTATACATCTGAAAAGAGCAGAAACCTTCCTAGAATTGTTTTCTGCCTTTCTTTGATTCCCTCCATCATCTGAAGGCAGCAGTGGTATGGGAGGTGAAATAAGGGGTGAATGGGAAGGGATCAGAGGTGTCTCAGATGATGGCTGGACTCAGTCACTTCAGAGGTCTTTTCCAACCTTAACCATTCCATGGTTGGGTTGTACTTGAGGCACCTTCCATCACTGCAGGCCAGCATGGCACAGCTGCTGGAGTTGTGGTCTCAGTGCCCCTGTAAGCTGGGAAGCTCCTGTGCCTTTGAGGCACATTCCTGTGTGCTGGAATGAAATTCAAGCCTGGGAGCTCAGCAGGTGCTCCCTGCCAGGATAGGCTGTCCGTGGACAGGCAGGATCCAGTAACACAGCAGCGGAGCTGCACCTGGAGTAGCTCCAGGCATGTCTCAGTCCAGCCTTGGCTTTTGTATTTGTAGGAAAAAGAGAAAGGTACCACAAGATCTGTGGATTAAAAGTAAATCTGAAAGGTGTGGTGAGCTCAGGGGTGTTCCTGGCAGCATCTAAGGAATTGCTTTAGGATTCCTGTAAGCTTTTCCCCTCCCAGGTGTCCCATAAAGTGACATACACACCACTTACTGCAGCCTGAAGCCACAGATACAGGTAGTTACTTACCAGCTCCCCATAACCTTAGTGTGAGTGGCGCATCTTGCAGCCAAGGACACCTCAGATTGTTCCCAAATTTGCATCAGTAAATGTGCAAAGTGAGCCAGCCCCAGCATGGTGTAATTCTATCCAGAGTCTGCAAGTTTTCCACTCCTGGCTGTGCAAGGAATTGCACCTGTGCGTGCCTTTTGTGGAAGATTGCCCTCATGGAATGGGACTGCTTGATAGTGTGGGGGACAGGGATGCTTGGAATTGAGGACAGGAAGCTGAGGAGCTGCAGGAGGAATTTGGGGACTGGGCACGGCAGGTTTGTCAGGGAGAGTGGCACGAAGGAGAAAATGGCAATTTTGAGCCAAGTGGCAAAGAATAAGGAAAGAAACAGGTATTTCACAGTAGTTGATGTTGGTAGTAAACAATGGTTTCCTCAGCAAAAAAGTGCGTGGATCTAAATTTATGTACAATTTCCTAATGTAAAAAGTAAGTTTTAAGTTATGGAAAATTACCAGTTTAGCAATTTTCCAAATCGGGAAAGTCCTCCCAGTTTCTATTTAGCAAGAGAATTGCTAGTAAGAGGTAGCTGGAATAAAGATAACGTTTTTTAAGCTGTTGTAGCACTAAGTGGGACTTGCCTGAGCTGAAGTTTGTGCTGGTGTTTGTTTTTTGACACCTTGCTGTCACCAGGCTCTCTGGAAATCCAAATTAGAGGTGTTGGTGTCAACTCATTTGTATGGCATTTGTGGGCAGGTTCATGGCTTTGCTTTTACTGTGCAGTTTTCCTCTGTGGATATTCGGTGGAAAAATATTTAAAGTTAAAATGTTAACTGTGATAAACCTCAAAGGAGATGCCACATGGCACAGTTCTAAGGGGCAGAGGCTACAAGATGAATGTCCTTCTCATAAAAAAATAAATGCACATGGAAGGAAAGAAACTCCTGGCAGAAATTCTTGGAGAAACTTGGAATTTGGGATAACTCTTTTCTAGGCACTCTGTAAAAACCATTCTTCTATTCCAAAACTTGCTTCTTTTTCATAGCTTGATAAAATACTGCGTTTTTTCCAAAAAGAAAATTTCCTCCTTGGAGACAGCCTGGCTTGGATCACTGTTGGAGCTCTGATGGCACACATGCCGTGGAAAAATCCTTGAACCAGCAATGGAACAGAGGTTTAACACAACAGCAAAGGTCACCTTCGCCCAGGTTTCTTGCAGAATTCTTTGGGAAACTCAGAAAAGGACAGTGGAAGAGTATAAAATCATGTGACATCTTTCCCAGGGCTTAAAAATAGATTTGCATTTCTGTTGTGATGATAAGCCGTAGATTTCCAATTCTCTAACACAAAGACATGCTGAATTTCAAAGGAGGAGAGCAAAGCTATTATTAAGATATTCATATGGTGATAAAATCAGAGTTGGGGCTTCAAGTCGAAGCAGCACATGCAATTCTTTCCTCATTTTAGAATTTTTAAAAATTAATCAACTGCATTCCATGTGCAAGAAAGGAAATCATGAATTGTTCTCCTTTTTTTACTCAGAAAGCTATTTTTTAAAAGTCTCTTTCCTTATGATAAAATAATTAAGTGAAACCATTAATGGCTTGAAGGCAGGGGAAATAGAAATGAGTAGAAGACCACATTCAGTAATTATGGGAGGCCATCATTCATGGCCTGAGCCTGAAGAAGCAAATCCATTTTCCTGCCACAGCCTTGCAAGTGAATGTGACAAAACCAGCATTAAAATATGAGATACAATCATAAAAATCGGAACATGTCTCTGCAGTTTGATTTAAATTAAGGTGGACTTGGGGCACACTTTACAGTTTCTCAGGTAGGCTGTTCGGAAGGACATGTTGTTTTGTCATTTAAATCAGAGGTTGGCTGTGCCTTTTAGCGTGAGGTCTCACAAATGTAATCAGGCTGTGTAGTACCCACCTGGATAGTTAAACAGGAGCTGAGGAGTACAGGTGAGTGCCATGAAACACGACTTTTCTCTTACAGGAAATATCCATATGTTCTCAAATGTAGCCAGAGATGCCCACTATTACCCACGGAGGCACCGGACTGAGAGGGCATGGACACAGGAGCAGGAGGAGGAAGACAACAGGCCACAGGTAGCCAGGAGGAGGCATCTCCTGGGCTTAAATATCTCACCAGGCTGAGGGAGACCTGAAGCCAGGACAAACCTTCCCATGCTTGAGTGCTCAGTGTTTATTCTCAAGCACTGCACCCACAGGGGATGTTTTTATGTCACTAGATTGGCTTTTATTAATCATGACTTTAAAGATACTTTGTATTTATAGGATTACAGGCCTTCCAGTTTCTGTCATCCAGGGCTTTGCTGCTGCTTCTTTTTTCAAGCTCTGATGTTTGGTAATCCAACACCAATTAGTCCAGATGGGGCCTGGTAATGGATATGGAAGCAGTGGCTTTTGCTGTTTGTCCTCAAGGTGTATTTAAGCCTTCAGTAAATGAGCACTCAGGTGCTGGCACAGGCCTCTTCCAGCCAGGGCAGGATGGCTCTGGGATACATTTCTACCAGCTGAGACCTCCAGATGAGACAGGGTGTCTTTTGTTGCCTGTGCACGTACACATGTGCCACCTGCCTTGGCAGAATCTCCCTCTGGAGACTGTTAACCTCAGGGGATCGTTCTCCAAGGAAGATGAGTTTTCCCTTGTGAGTCTCTTAGTCAGCCTCTGGAAAAAAAGAAACAGCTGACAGCAAACACAGGGCAAATGAATTCCACCTGCATCAGGAATCCTCATTCTATCTCAGGGCAGAGGGCAAAGCCTGAATGGCTGCATGTTGTTTTTCCTCCTCCTAGCATTTTAGAAGCCAGTTTAGAATGAAATCGGAAAGCAGGAAGAAAGATCTGTGGTTTCCCTTTGGTACTTTTCCACTCTTGTTGTGTTTGCATCCTCTCCCAAGTTACAGCACATGTGGTCTCTTAACCCTTTACTGCTCAGCCATTAAATCCAGTGCTTGAGCAGAGGTTGAGATCTTTAGAATGGCTGTAGCAAACTTCAGAGTGCCTGGAAAGCTATAGAACATGGGAATTGCAGTGTGTTCCTGCAGGTTGGATTGTCAGCTGGGCACTGACAGTGCTGTGGGTGTCTGTGGCCTTGTGAAGGAAGGGGTGGAGGAAAAGATAATTGAAAGAAAATGGTTTCCAAGAGATTTCTGAGATTGTTATTAAAGGTTATTTTGAAAGTACAGTGTCATCCCTCTCGAAATCCCAAAGTACTTCCTCCTTTTTTCAGTTTACATTGTTGATCTGTGATAGATAGCCTGGTTTCTGTGAACAAATGTCTCTTTTTCCCTCTCTATCTTTCCTTGACTTCTAATTGTTGTGCTTTTCAGAATTCCTATTCTGCATTTATCCAGTTGATGCCAATTTTCATTATCATAGTAGTGTCAGTGATAACCCAGCTGATGGCCACCAACCCTCCCTACAGCTTGTTCTACAAGTCGTAAGTGCTTTAAAAACACACTTTTCTGCTCTTGCTGTTTGCAATATGGAGGCAGAAGGAAGTTGGATTTGATAGCAAAATTCCTGTTAATGTTCTGCTCTTTCTAGCAAGTGTTATCCATTTGTAAATAGGGAAATACCAACAGTCTGCCCTGACGAGTTCCCCTGAGCTGTGGAGTTACCTGTGGTGAGCTTTGTTGCTGAACAAAGAGAGGCACCGGGCCAGAAACCTTCCTCAGCTGGTGTGCAGTGGTTTTGCACTGCGATACAGGAGGATAAGACTGTGGGTGTAGATCAGCCTCTGGCCTGCCCAGCCCCCGGAATCTGCGGACCACCACTGAGGTTCCTCTGGAAAGCAGTTAAATAGCGAAGCCTGTGGTTTGCAGTATGAATCCAGATCTGCTCTGGAGCATGAGTTCCACTGGAAGCTCCGCAAATCATTAAAGCCTTGAAATGCCCTGGTTTAATTTCTGTAGAGGAGCAGGACCCTGGGGAGCTGGTCAGCTCTGGAAGCAGAGGAACCACCACCAGAGCTGCTGTAATCTGAGTTTGTGAGGCAGAGGAAAACCCAGGACTGGGGGGAAGAAATCTCTCATGGGAAAGAGCTCACCTTCACTGGCTCTTACTGAGCTAGAATTAGGATTGGCAGATTTTGGGGAGCCAGCAGAGAGCTACAAACACACCCCTTGCTCCCTTCTAGGAGTAAAACTCCTCAGGTCTAGGTCTGTCCCTCCCTCTGCTGTCAGAGTAGCCCGACGCCCCTCATCGTTTGGCCACAAGATGTCAGTGTGAGGCCCTCGCAGAAGAACAGGAGAGTGGTGGTTTTTTGGGTGTTTTTTTTCCCCCAGGGACTGTTTTTGCTATCTGCCAGTCCCATGTGGAGCCTCCCACGCTGCCCCCACAGCAGCTGATCTCTTCTGCTTTTCTTCACTACCTCCCCTTCTCCTGCTGATGTGAGATAGTCAGGCCTGAGCCTGGCACACAGTTAGGTCATTTCTCTAAATAATAGCCTTTAAAAACAGCATAAAAACTAGAAGAAATGGTTTCTTTAAAGAGAGTGGACACCTCTGAGGCAGTGAGAGAGAAGGAAAAGAGGAGTCCAGGAGAAGGGGCAAACAGGATTCCATTGAGTAGAGTGTAACCTTTGTGTTTTGGCTGCCTGCCTCTGTCTGTGGGCAGTGATTTGAGCAAATGCCTGGGTATCCTTGCTCAAATAAGGAAATTCGGTCTAAGAGTGGAGTTTGATCCAGTGGCTGTGTCAGAGGGGCTAATTCTTCCCCACTTTGCTTAGTGATGGTTATAAAACCCTGAAGAAAAGTGTAATTAAAATCTCCCCTGCTAATTTGTAGTTCTCCTAAAGGATCCACAAAACAGGAAAATCCAGAGCCAATTGCATTGTGCCCCCAGTCTTTATAATCTCTACCTTTGTTATCAATCCCCATGGATTTCTGGACTGAGTTTGCCAGGAAGCCCCAGCAAACAGAAGGAAGCGTGCGGAGAGTTCACAGTTAAAATTTGCTCTGACATTTTGGAAGTGTCTTGAGTGAGCTGTTGGGAACAAACACAGTATTCAGAAGGAACAGTGTCAGTTCTTATTAGATATTTCCAAACATTAGATATTTTCCTGTGGTTTTAGCAGGGGGGTGGATTCTGTTTGTAATGCACAGCTTGCTGTGCCTGAGACTTGTAATTTCCTTACTGGATGGTTGAGGGAGCCATAATCCTGCAGAAATGAACTGTAAAAACATGGCTCTAAATACTGTCCTCCGGAAATGCCAGCTCTTGATTTCTTGAGGGTTGAACTGCTCAAACATCTGGTTTCTCTGTGTGTCCACAGGTCCATCGGCCACGTCATTATCAGAGAAACAGAGAACTTGCAGGTGCCTTACTATGTCGATAGAAACTTCGAGAAGAATTATCAAGGAGCAGAACTCCAAGAGCTTGAGAAGACAGTTGAAAAGGATTACATAGACTATATTCAGACCAGCTGCTGGAAGGAGAAACAGCAAAGTAAGTTGTTTCTGTCCCAGGTGTGTGCTCAGGACCCGCCAGGGGCTGGGCGGTGGCTGCGCCTCACAAAGCGCTGCCGGTTCTAGCCTCAGTTTCCAAAGCTCACAACATCTCAACCTTGCACTGCTTTGAGGTGTCTCACATCTGCTCTTAACGCTGAATGTGCTTTTCTTGAAATCTGTCAAAATACATTCTAAGTGATGCTGAGAGATGAGTGGAAAGTAGATTTCACCATTTGAGATGTTTTTTTCCGCTCAGTTTTTATGCTCGAATAACCTTTAGTGATGATGTTTTCAACATAGAACCCACCACATTTATCTAGCCCTGACAGCTTGTTAGGCTAGGAAAGATCTTGAGGCATCACCTATTCCATGTTTCCTTTGCTGGCACAGACTGGCTCCAGGAGAAGTTTCTCCCTGGCTTTTTCCTTAAAACTTCCCCAGGAGAGCCCATAGCCTGTCCAGGTGCTCTTGGCTCGCTTGAGTGGGCTCTGTTCCTGGTATCAGTTTCCAGAGCTGTGCTTCCGTGCTCAGTTTGTGTGTTATTTGCATTTTCTATCTTTAGATGAGTTTGAGATCATGTTTTTCACCACAGTCGAGTCTTTTAAAAACAAGAATTGAGTGCATGAAGGGAGAAGACAGATGTGAGCATTCAAAATTGTCATTCTCAATCAGCCATGAGTCACTCAGTGATGTGAATAAAGGCATGTGAACCCTATATTTTAAGGCATTTTACCCCCATATTGCATTACTTACCTATTAATTACTGCTAATCTGGTTCACTGAAAACAGAGCAAATCCTTGCTTCTTTGGGAAATAACAAAAATAAAATTACAAGGAGTAGCTGATGTTGGGATGTTGTGACAGATTTTTTTTTCAGCTAAAACTCATCACCTTTACATGAGTAAACACAAAGTGCTGCTGTGTATAAAGGAAACTGGAACAAGTTGTGCCTGTGAGAACATTCAATAGCAAACTGCTTTCACACACTGGTGGGGCTTTCTAAATTGCTCTGTGTAAAACAGTCCTCAGCACACTGCTGAAAAGTGCCTTTGCCCTTGTTTTCACTTTCTTTACCAGTTGCATCGTTATGGAAGCACAGTTTGTCTAAACAAGGCTTGTTTAACCCTACAGGAGAGGTAACAATAGTGTTGCTGACTCCAAACTCTTTACAGGTTTTTCATGGGAAGGCTTGTTTTGGTTTAAAACTTAAAAGTTATCAATCCTGCTTTAAAGAGAAATAAGCAGACATAGGCTCTGAAGTTAAAAAGGAAAAGAACCCATAATACAAGACCACAGAAATGCTGAAGTTCTTTGTGTGCTCGACTTGTGACCTTTGAGCATTTGTGGCTGGCAGGAGCAGCCTCTAAGTGTAATTTGGTTGTTAATACTCATAAATGTAGGCTTGCTATAGGGAGAGAGCTTTCCTTGCACAAAAATCCTTTTAATTGATGTTGTGCAAATGAAAGTTGTCTCTTTCATGTAGACCTGGAGCTAAGGAGAGCCAAGCCCCAAAATAAGGACCAGGTTTGGGAGTCTAAGAGAGACCAGTTGTCAGAGAGGAGGAGATGATCCAGCAGGGAATGCCAAGTGCCTGCCAAGCCCTGCTCCTCCAGAGCTCTGTACACTTAGAGATTGTGTTAGTCACCCGTCTGCAAATACATTTACAGTGTCCACAATTAGCAGTAGCCTGAGGACACCACTGTAATTAAAACTAAGCATTTTCAGAGTGATTCCAGCCAGACCAGTGAGCAGGTAAGGGGCACAGCTGAGGTTGGGCTCACTTTGTAAAAATAAACTGTGAATACAGTGTGGAGTGCTGAGGAAAAGCTCTGGAGAGGCAGTTCTTAGGCAGCTGTTGCTCCACAGCATTGGTTTCTTAATCCTTGTTGAAGTGTTTGACTCAGTGTGATCAGCTCTTTGTCAGTTGAACGTCTATTAATAGTACATTTGTTGTGTTCACTGCGGGTGCATTTCTCTTTAGCACCAGCAAAATGGACAGAGATGGGTTACTCAGGAACAGTTTGGTTTTAAAGTCCTTGATTTTATGACTTGGAAAGTGCTACCTGGTGTTCAACAACCTGAAGGAAAACTTTAAAAGTAACAGGTTGGTATCTTGTTCAGCCAGTTGCTTTTATAGTGCTGCACCAAACAGGACTCCCCTTCTCAGCAGAGCAGCGTGTGAAAGCTGTGTGTGCTCTGGGTTTGGGTCTTCTGAAACCTCTGGCACAGTTAAGCATAAAAAGCACATCCCGGGTTTTTACAGGAATGTTTCAGCTGGGATAGCACAGTTGCGAAGTGAGGCTCCAAAGAGCTCCAGGTCACAAAGAGGCAACTGAAAACAGAGAGAATCGGGATATGTGTCATCCAACCTGGCCTGGAACACTTCCAGGTATCCAGGGGCAGCCACAGCTTCTCTGGGCAACCTGTGCCAGGGCCTGCCCACCCTCACAGCCAAGAATTCCTTCCCAATATCCAGTGTAAACATAGCTGAAATTCAGTATTCTAGGATGTCCTTAAAGAGAAAAGCTCAAAGGAACAACTCTGTAGAAGATTGAAACCCACAAGGAGCAGATGTGATGGAATAAACCCTGTCAAAAAAGTGCAGGGAATAATTTTTCCCAACTGGATAAGTGGAAATTGAGATTCTCCACTCCACAATTCCAGGGACTCTGGACTCAGAGACAATTACCCAAGTCTGGTTTTGCTGGAGGCTTGTCAAGGCTGTGTGCCCAGCACGGCCTGAGTGGCATTTGGGTTATAAACCTGTCAATGGGTTCCTGCTCAGAAATGAACTGTTCATGCCTGACAGTTTGTGAAGCTTTTCAGTAAGTGGGTGGAGGGTTAAATGGCTTTAAATTTCAGTGGGACAGGGACACAGGACATGAGGCATGAAAGGACCTATTGAAGTTCTTTCCACTCTGAATAATTTTGTGAAATGAGGGGCTTGTGAGGTGTATAAAAGCTCTTTGAAAAATTGAGTGTCATCAGGTAGCCTGTGCTTACGGAAGGGTTGACCTTTTCAGAAGTAAATTACTGCTGTTCTCCTCAGTGCATCTAATCCTGCAGCTAAATTATTCTTCAGGGAGAAAGCTATATTAAGACTTAGCTAATCAGCAAAAGAAACTTCTCTCAATTACTGGGGGGAAATAATTTAAACAGTGGGATTATTTCAGTTTAATGTTGCTTTTGAGAAGAAGGGGAACAAATATGCTAAGAACATTTGAGATTGTTAATGAAAGGGCGCAGAGGCCTTTCAGACAAGTCCCTCGGGTAACTCTTCACCTCCCTGGATTCAATACCCAGCAAAATTAGAATTAACAAGTGCCACAAGGATAACAAAGCACTGAGAAACACTTCTTAAAAGGAGGCTCACGGCTTCATCCTAATACATCTTTTTTTTTTCATCTTTCAGAGTCTGACTTGTCCAATTTGGCCAAGCTCTACAGAGATGAGAGGTTAAAACAGAAAGCAGAATCCCTGAAACTTGAGCACTGTGAGAAGCTCTCCAGTCTGATTGGGATGCACAAAGGGGGCTGAGCAGGATGCACACATTCCATAGTTTTATTTATTGCTGTTTTAAGTTATGTTTTTATTTTCCTTTGTATTAAAAAGGAAGGAGTCTATTGTAAGGAGTGGATATTGGAGTCCTTCTGCACATAGTGCAGAGAAGGGCCAGCATAAGCTGCAGAGCTGCTGTTTGCTGTAATATATCCTGTACATTAGATTCAGTTCCAAGGACCAGTGGCACTTTGTACCTTCATTCAAGGGAGATGCTCTTAGTTTGGAACCTCTCTGCATTGGTGGTTTGTGTGCCATCCAAACTGTGTGTGCTTCCCAGGAGAGCAGGCACATTCCTCGGCTTTCCATGTTTTCTGTGGAGCTGCAGTGCAGTGGATCCCGTGGACAGTGTTGTGCTCAGTGCTGGGTGTCAGCTGCAGTGTCCTGTGCCGTGCTGAGGGCGGGAGGGACAGGTACCTGCCCCAGGTGAGCACCTGAGCACACTCCCAGCTCTCCCTCTGTCCAAGGGACTGTACCCTGTGCTGCTCCAGGGGAGGGCCGTGCCCATCCTGCTCCGTGTGACACCAACACGACCAAGAAGATGGAGTGTGAACTGCGCCGACTGCAGTGGCTGCAGAACTGTAAGGAAAGGACAACCATGTTGATCTTCTCATCTGTTTTCAGTGGCATATTTTGAAGCTGGCTGTTACATTCTGACTTGGATCTGCACACTCTTCTCCAGCTGCTCCAGGGGCCCTGCTTTTCCCGGTACAGTTCTCATGTAGCATATTTTTACTCTGCTGAGCAGTTACGAATGTTTCACTGTAGACATCAGTATTGCAAAGAAAAAGATCCATGTGGTAACGTCCTGTTTTTTCTTGCTCCTCCTTTCCAAAGTCAGGCCTTGAGGAGCAGGCTGAGGCTGGCTGTACCCGTGAGCAGCAGAGACCAGTGTTACTCCAGCTGAGCACCAGTTTGTCTGGTGGGTGCCACGGGTGTGTGCCAGGCATGGAATGACCTGTTCTTCCAGGGTGGGGGGCTGGGGGCAGCCACAGCACAGCACTGCTCCCCTCTGACCTTGGGAATAGGTGTCAGTGAGACCTGAGCAAGGCTCTGCTGTGGCCCCATTCCTAAAACCCACTACAGGATGCATAGATAGCCTTGCCTGAAACCTAGGGAGCAAAGTGCTCCAAAGTTTGGGAAATGCCAGGATTAAACCTGCCTTTAAAGCTTAGACTTCAGGTGTCCACATGCCTGAGCAGTGCTGTCCACATGCTGGGACTGGCACTGTGGGTACCAAAAAGTGTCCCCTCCGTGTCCCTGTCCTGTTCACACAGCAGGAGGAGGTTGGGCAGCAAACAGATTTGGAGGAAAAGAAGCTTTTCTGGGGTCTGCACTGGCATTTGGGGGTTCTGTCAGGGATTTGAGGCTTGGTGCTCCTGCACATGAGCCAGACACATTCCAGATGTGATGCGAACATTCCAAGTACAGCAATAGTGCTACTGGGGGGGGGGGTGGGGTAAAAAATGGGAAAAAAACCAACAAAATAACTCTTTAAATTACATGTTAGCACTAAAATTTGCATCCTGTTAGTAGGAAACCTTAAAGGAGCAGGTGGGAAAGGAGCAGAGTTGGGCACCTGGGATAGGAAGAGCACCAGTGAAAAGGACATTTTGAGTGGGTTGGTGCCAACCTGCAAAGGTTCATTATTCCAGGCTGGTGGCTGGATTGATTATTAAGGGTTGATTATTCCAGGATGGGAGCTGGCAGAGCAGGCAGTCTTAGTTCTGGTATTTCCCACCTTTGAGCATGAGTGTGTACAGAAAGCAAAATTAATGTTGCTTTTTATCTATTAAATAGCTTGTAGAATATATTAGACATCTGTTCAAGTGGTTGGACCTGGTTCTAGGGTTGATATCTTCCCCGTCCTTCCAGTGGGAGTCTCAGAGCTGTAGAGGGATACAGGTGGGGACACCAAAGCAAGTGACTTCCCTGGACCTTCCCATGTCCTGCACAGAGCTTGAACTCACACACAGCATTTTGCACTGGAACCACATCACACCTTTCCATCCAAAGATCTCCAAGGACTGGATGGAGGTGGGGACCTCCTGTGGAAGTACAGTCATACAGAGTCTTCTCTGGAACTAGGAAGGGGGCTGGAATGGAGCAGGAGGTGAGACTGGGAGGTAAAAATCATTTCCCAAAGCAATAAGTGTTCTTTGTTCATACTGGGGGGTGTGGCTCGGGGTGGCTGGTGACAAACAGGACAGGCTGTGTTTGTACAGCACAGGCATCCTGCTCCATAGGGAAAAGGAGAGTCCTCGCTGGATCCCGTGGGAAATGTATCCCTGCCCTTCTCCAAAGGGTGCTCGGGCTCCTTGTTTTCTGGGTCAGAATAAGAGGGAAAGGTGTTCCTGAGCAGGGGGGTGGCTTGGAGCAGGGGGTGCCCCTGTTCCCTGGGAACACCGAGCACTGGGAAATGGGTCTGTGTGTGTGGATGTATTGGGGGCTTTTAAATTAAAGACGTGACATCTCTGTGTCTGCATGTGCCGTGGTCTGGAAGGAGAGGCAGTGGCAGCGTCCCAGGCGGGATGGTGGGGCCGGGGCCGTGCCCGGGGGGGCCGGGCCCAGCGCTGGGGCGGGCCGGGGACGGGAGCGGGAGCGGCCCCATCCCCGTCCTAGCACTGGGAGGGGGCGGGGCTCGTTCAGACCCTGTCTCCTGGGGGCGGGGCCTGATTAGGCCATGCCCCTTGGCCGGCACGTGGTGCTGGGACCTGCGGGAATGGGAATGGGAGAGGGGTAGCGAGACAGGGGGCTGGGAGAAGAGCAGGCGGAGCAGAGCAGGAGTCTGGGAGCGGGGCAAGGGACTGGCAGCAGGGCAGTGGGGAGCAGGACCAGGGGATGGGATTAGAGCTGCCTGTCAAAGCTCTGCCGTGGCACCTCCCGGTTGCAGGACCCTTCTGCCCTGCTGTTGCCCAGCCTGTGCCCGCACTCCGGGCCGGGGCACTCTGGCACACAGCCCTGGCGCCTGCCCGGGCAGCACCCCGTGCCTCGCAGGGCAGCCCCGTGACATCCCCACACGGGGGAGAAGGTGGAAGGGTCCCTTTGAGCTGTTCATACCTGCCCCGGGCTCACAGAGCAGTCCCGGGGCGTCGCAGTGCCCGAGCTCCGCCAGGGCTGCCAGCGTGTTCCGGGTGCCCAGATTCCGACTGAACTCCAGGGGTGGCTCTGAAAGCCAAGCTGGGCCCGTGTTTCCTGCTCCTCCGGAGCTGCAAAAAGTAGCTGCAGCGTGGGACGGGCACATCCTGCTTTGGGCAGCTCCCAGCAGCTTCATCCTCCTCCTCCTCGCTGCCTCTGTGCCGTGCCAGCGCTAAGGTGAGTGAACACACCGAGCTGGCACCAAATCCGGGTTAATAAGCAAATGCAGTGGTGAGCTGCAGGCAGGATCATGCTGGCTTAAACATAAATCAGTATTTAATTAGCAAGGCTGTCTCAGTCCACCCGCTGTTCTGTAACGTGTTTGTGCCCGAGGCTCCCACGCACAGCCCGACCTCCTCTGGGTGCTGGAAGGTGCATCTGCGGCCTCTGACCCTAAACCAGTTGGACCTCAGTTGTCAAGAGGACCTCAGGGTCTCCATGCCCTCCTCTTTGCTGTTTGCAAATCAGGAGCCACACAGAGGGTGGGGAGGAATCCCAGAACCAGGAGGAGGAGATGCAGGTCTTGGAGTGTGGCCCTTGCCCAGGAGCTCCTGCAGCCTCATGCTCCATCCGGGGTGGAGAGACAGGACTGCCCAGCCCGTTCCCACTGTGCTCCCACAGCACACCCAGACGGGTTGTTCAGGGCAGGATTGGGATCACCACCCTCACAGGGAAGGATTTCTTCCCAGTATCCCATCTATCCCTGCCCTCTGGCAGTTGGAAGCCATTCCCCTTTGTCCTGGCACTCCAGAGCCTTGCCCCAAGTCCCTCTCCAGCTCTCTTGGAGACCCTTTAGGAACTGGAAGGGGCTCTCAGGTCTCCCCAAAGCT
>JAWWES010000030.1:1476753-1528235 GCA_035583135.1 Lophotriccus pileatus | reverse complement strand
TCCCCTGAGGGGCAGAGGGGCAGAATCCCCCCTGCCCTGCTGCCCACGCTGGGGGATCAGCCCAGGGCACAGGGGGGGCTGGGCTGGGTCATGTCCAGCCTCTCCCCCACCAGCCCCCCAGGTCCTTTTCCAGCTCGTCTGCTCATCCCCAGCCTGGGTTGATCCCAGGAGTTGCCCCAACCCAGGTGCAGCACCAGCCCTTGCTCTTGTTAAAGATGTTGGGAGAAGCCCACTGAGCTGACAGTCCTTGCTGCAGCCCAGCTCTGCATCCTCATGGAGCTGGAGCAGGGGGTGTGCAGGTCATTCCCCTCCCCAGCACTGCCAGGAAGCGGATGGATGGGTGGATGGATGGATGGATGGATGGATGGATGGATGGGTGGATGGGTGGATGGACAGCGGGTGTCTGGCACAGCTCCAGCCTCCCGTGCAGCCTCTGGTGCTGTCGTGTCACTTGTCACAGCTGTTGGCGCTGTGATCAGTCTGGGTTTGGCAGGACCTGCGTGTCAGAGGTGCAGCAGCAGCAAAGACTGTGCTGAGTGTGGGGGCTGGAGCCAGGCTGGGAGAGCTGGGGGTGTTCAGTGGGAGAAGAGAAGGCTCTGGGGAGACCTGAGAGCCCCTTCCAGGGCCTAAAGGGGCTCCAGGAGAGCTGGAGAGGGACTGGGGACAAGGGCCTGGACAACATGGAATGGCTTCACTCTGCCAGAGAGCAGGGTTAGGTGGGACACTGGGAAGAAATCCTTCCCTGTGAGGGTGGGGAGGCCCTGGCACAGGCTGCCCAGAGAAGCTGTGGCTGCCCCAGCCCTGGAAGTGTCCAAGGCCAGGTTGGACGGGGCTTGGAGCAACCTGGGCTAGTGGAAGGTGTCCCTGCCCATGGCAGGCATTGGAAGGAGATGATCTTTCAGGTGCCTTCCAACCCAAACCAGTCTCTGATTATGTGACTGTGTGACTCTCTGAAGGGTTTACAGCAGTTCCATGAGTCATTGCCCTAAATCTGCCTCAGCACTGCCAGGACAGCTGGACCTGCAGGCAGTAGCACAAGGACCTTTCCCTTTGTGCCTGCGGGGATCCTCCTGCTGAGTTCATTATTTTACCTTATCCAGGTAAAATCATTATTTCACCTTCTTCCAGGTACCCAGGGATTATGGGTACAACCCTCAGCAGAGGAGAGAGAACGAAAGAGCATCCTGCTGGGATCTGGAGCAGCTGGGGATCAAGGGGTCAGCTCAGCTGGAGGGGAACCACATCCCCCGCTGCACTGTGGGTCTGTACATCCCCTGCCACTGCACATCCAGCAGCAAGCAGGGGCTGCCTGCAAGTCCCCAGGGTGACCCAGCTATAGAATCAATATTCCATAGAATCATGGAGTCATTTAGGTTGGAAAAGCCCACTAAGACCATCAAGTCCAACAGCTCCCTCGACACTGCCAAGGCCACCCCTAACCCTGTCCCCAAGTGCCACATCTACGTGTCTTTTAAATCCCTCTGGGGATGGGGGACTCCCCCACTGCCCAGGGAGCCTGTGCCAGTGCCTGACCACCCTTTCCATGAAGAAAGGGTAGGATTTAGAGATTTGGGAATTTGAAATCACTCACACACTCTATTGCCCAAAGCCAGTGAGCGCTGCCCATGGCAAGGTACCCTCTGCTCCCCGTGGGTACAAACGCCACCTGCAAACCCAGCCCAGCTCAGCAGCGAAGGGTTAAGCACCAACCCGGCTCTCTGGGAAGCTTTTCTCGCCTCCTTCTCCTTGCCAAGGTTTAAATTTAGTCCCTGCATGAACCCAGAGGACTTGGGCATCAGGTTGCTCTGGGGCTGGCAGCACTGGGGAGCACCTGCTACTGCTGCTTCACAGCAAAAATCCCCACAAAAGCTGGGACTGGGCTCCACCGGCAGCGATTCGGGCCAGGAGGCTGCAGAGACCCTCGTGCCACACCAGGCACCCCAGCTGCTGCCTTTGGGTCTCCCCAAAAACGACACATGGTAGCGGTCCATCGGTCAGCTCCTGTGAGTCCCAGGGGTGCTCCGTGCCCGGGGTCATCCCAAGCCTTGACTTTGTTCCTGGCCGCTTGGATTCGATCTGAGGGAGCCACTGCTTGGGGCAGCGTGGGGTTTGGGGAACACACGGCATGGGGACACACCGTCCCTGTGCCGAGGCGGGCAGAGGGGCTGGGAAATGAGCCATGGGGGGACAGAGGAGCAGCTTTGGGACCCTGCCGTGCCCTCAGCACCGGGGATGGGGCGTGCCCAGAGGGGTCTGCAGGTCCCCCAGCCCCGGGGCAGCCCAGCTCGTTCCACGGGATCACACACCCGGGACCCGTAGGGGGTGTAGGGATGTCCTGGGACCTCTCCTGGGGTTCTGGGGAGCAGCGTGGCAGGCCGAGGGGGCAGGGGGTGGTGCTGGCAGCCCCCCGGCAGGTCCCCGAGGCCGGGGGCGGCCGTGGCATCCCTGCAATGCGCTTGGCATCGGCTCGCCCGGCTGGCGCTCGCTGAGTCCATGTGATCGAGGGGCTGCTCTGCCCCGCCGGCTCCAGCCAGAAGGACGAGCCAGCGGCCCCGGCGGAGCGGCCCCAGCACCCAGGAGGGTCCCCCGGCCCCGGCTGGCTCCGCCAGGGCCCCCCATGCCGTGATGCCCCGCGGGAAGAGGGACCCCGTGCTGCTGTCCCCCGCCGAGCTGCCTGGCCCCGACGGCGACGGTCCCCGCCCGGGGGGGAACGGCCGGCGGTCCGCGGAGGAGGAGGAGGAGGAGGAGGGGGGAAACCTCCCCGGGCTGCCCCGCGACGACCTCGCCAAGAGCATGTCCGGCTCCTCCGTGTCCTCCTACCACTCCGCGCTGTGCTCGGACGGCACGGAGATCTTCAAGGACTGCCTGGAGTATCTGGACGAGGAGGGGCCGCCCCCCCGGGCTGCCCCGGAGCGCTGGGCTCCGCCGGGGGCCCCCGGCGATCCCCCGCCCGGCCCCCTCGCCCGCCCGCAGCAGGCTCAGCTGTCCGGCCCGGCTAAGAATAGCCCAGCGCCGGGGCAGGGGGGCAGGATGGGTCCCCGCGGAGGGGACCGGCAGCCCGGGACGGCCGCGGCGGCGGGCGGGGAGGCGGCGGTGCCCCGGCAGCCCGCGGGGATGCTCGGCGGGGCGCCCAGCGACTCGGACGAGCTGGACGGAGAGGTGCAGGCGCTGACGGCCAGGGCTTTCCGCAGCCTCTCGGGGCTCCCCGGTTCCCGCCTCGACATGTGCAGCTCCCACACCTCGTCCAGCCTCTCCAACTCGCTGTCGGAGGACGGCGGGCGCCCGCGGCGGTGGCCGGCGGCCGCCGGGGAGCCCCGGGGCGCAGGGACAGCCCTCCACGGCAGGGTGGGATGGCCTTTCCCCGCCGCCGTGGACGGGGAGCTGCTGGGGAAGGAGCAGTTCGAGTGCGTGGATGTGGAGCTGGAGAGCGGAGAGGCCAGGAAAGGCCACGGCAAGAAGAGGACGGTGCCCAAGCGCCAGATCCTGCTGAAGAGGAAGGAGAGGAAGGAGCCGGGTTTTGGTCCCCGGGGGGACGGTCCGGCGCCCCAGCCCCAGCCCCCTGCCAGGAAGGAGCCCCCGAGCAAGGGCAGGGCCATCGGCGACGACTTCAGGCTCAACTACCAGCAGTTCATGAAGACGGCCTCCCTGGACACCGGCACCGACAGGACCAGGGCGGCCTCGTCCCTCGTGAAAAACGTCCTGGCCAAGAAGATGCAGTACGAGCAACGCATCAAGATGGAGCAGAGGGGGCTGCGGGGCAGCTCCACCTCCTCGGGGCCGTCCTCTGCCGGCACCGACCTGCTGGGGGATGGCGTGGAGGGCAAGTCCAGCTCACTGTCGCGCTCAGACTGCAGCTTCTCGGCCGAGGACCTGCGGGGCGGCGGGATGCCCGTGTCCGTGGGGGACACCATCACCACCACCCATCCCACCAAGGGGGTGGTGCTGAGCGAGGAGACCAGGGAGACTGTCTGCAACCTGAGGAAGACCTTCAGTGAGCTTAACCAGAGGATGAAGTACCAGGAGGTGCTGGAGGGCCGCTGGCTGCCCAGCGCCAGTGAGGAACACACGTCGGAGAGGATCTGCTACCAGCGGGCGCGGGCCTTGTTCGAAGGGCAGGCCGGGGTGGGGAAGGTGCTGGATGTCGCCCCCAGATTTGGGAGAGCACCAAAGCCGTGGCCCAGCTTGAAGGAGCGAGCCATCGGCCCCATCCACTCCCAAGCCCTCCCCTTCAAGGCCGACAGCCGGGCGCTCCCCGCCACGCCACCACGCCGTCACTTCGCCCCCCGGGCACAGGAGATGAGGAAGCTGCCGCAGAGCCGGCCGGAGGAGAAGCCCCCGGCAGCGCCCCGCCGGCCCCCCAGCCCTGGCATCCCGGCACCCCGGGGGGCAGCGCCGGCCATCCCCCCCAAGCCAGAGGAGAAGGGGAAGGGGCGCGTCCCGCAGCCCCGAGACGTGCGCAAGCTGGTGAAGAGCAGCTACAGCCTCAGCTTCGGGACTGCCGGCGCATCCCGTGGCACTGCGGCACCGGCGAGGAGCGGGCACCCAGTCCCGGCCACCCCGCTGGTCATCCACTGCACCTCCGTGCGCCGCCGGGAGCCCGCGGCGGAGCCGGGCGGGGAGGAGGTGCCGGCAGCCGCCGGCAGAGAGCCAGCCCCGGTGTGCGCCGAGGGGCCCACAAAGCCCGCCGGCAGCCAGCCCTCGCCCACCCACAGCTCCCCCATCAACATCACGAGGGTCCAGGCCACACGCAGGGAAGCGGCCGCCGTGGAAGAGCCGCCGGCGTCCCCCCCGCGCCGGGAGCGGAGCGAGCTCAGGGTGCCACCGCGGGCGCCGCTGGCCGAGGGGGTGCCACACGTGGAGACCCACCTGCACGTCCTGGTGGGTCGGCCGTCCCCGGTGGCCAGGGAGGGCTCCCCGGCACAGAGCAGCGCCGTGCTGCGGACAGAGAAGACCGTTCTCCTCCCTCCATCGCCACCCAGTCCCATGGAGGGAAAGGAGGGACGCGGCCTCGGTGGCACCGGAGGGCTCCACATGGCCAAGGGGTGCGAGGTGACGGGGCAGTGGCTTGGTGGCAGCGACAGCGGGGACCCCCGGGCAGGACCCCCGGCCGGCGGCAGCGCCCACCCCCGGCCTGCGGAGCCAGCCGCGAGGAGCGTGGCGGAGCCTCGGGCCAGCGAGCACAGGCAGGAGCCGCCGGGCAGCCGCAGGGTGTCAGTGGGCAGCGGCAGCTCTGCTGGAGGCGCCGGCCCCTCTGCCCCGCTCCGAGCCGGAGAGAGAGGCGACGGTGCCCCCGGGCAGCTGCCAGAGTGGAGGGAGCCCTGGGAGCTCTCAGCCCAGTGGCCGGGAGCCACAGAGCCACACCCGCCTGCGGCCCCCGCTGAGAACTCCAACTACTTGGCAATGCCCGAGAGAGCCCCCAAACCCTTGCCAATGCCAAAGCTGCCCTCAGTCCCCTACCCAGGCAGTGAATCCTTTGGGACCCCCTCAGTCCCCAGCCCAGCCAACACATCCTTTGGGACCCCCTTGGTTCCCAACTCAGCCAACACATCTTTTGGGAACCCCTTGGTTCCCAACCTGGCCAACACATCCTTTGGGACCCCTACAGTCTCCAGCCTGTCCAGTGCATCCTTTGGGACCTCCATGGTCACCAACATGACTAACTCATCCTTTGGCTACCCATCTGCCTCCAGCCTGGCCAGCACATCATTTGGGACTCCCTTGGTCTCCAACCACAACAAGTTTTTTGGGGGCCCTTTGGTTCCCAACCTGTGCAGTACATCCTTTGGGAACCCCTTGGTCTCCAATCCAACCAGTGTATCCACTGGGTCCCCCTCGTTCCCCAATCCATCCAGCACATCTTTTGGGTCTCCCTTAGTCCCCAATCCACCCAGTGTATCCTTTGGGTCCTCCATGGTCCCCAATCCATCCAGCATGTCTTTTGGGCCCCCACTGGTCCACAATGCACCCAATGTATCATTTGGGAACCCCTTGGTGCCCAATCCATCCAGTGCATCCTTTGGGAACCCCTTGGTGCCTAATCCATCCAGTGCATCCTTTGGGAACCCCTTGTTACCCAATCCATCCAGTGCATCCTTTGGGAACCCCTTGGTGCCCAATCCTTCCAGTGCATCCTTTGGGAACCCCTTGGTGCCTAATCCATCCAGTGCATCCTTTGGGAACCCCTTGGTGCCCAATCCTTCCAGTGCATCCTTTGGGAACCCCTTGGTCCCCAACCCCACCAGCTCATCCTTTGGATCCTCCTTGGTCACCAACCCAGTCCCAGCTTCCCTTGGGCATCCCTCAGTCTCTAGCATGTCCAGCTCTTTCTTTGGATCCCCTCTGGTCCCCAACTCAGCCAGTGCTCCTCTGGGACCGGGGATGTATCCCCTGGCCGGTGGGGAAGCGCCCTGGAGCAAACCCAGCCCTGAGCCCCCCCTGCCCCGGCCCCCCGAGGGCCCAGCCGCTGCCGAGCCCCCAGCCCAGCCCCACCTGGAGGATGGTCCCCCCTTCCTGAGGAGGACTGACATTGCCTCACCGAGCGGCAGGAGCAGGCAGAGCCCCCCCAAGCCCCTCGCCGCCCCCCCGCCCCCGCAGCGGAGGATGCTGGTCGATCCCAGCAGCGGGAAATGCTACTACGTGGAGCCCCCGCGGCAGCCGCAGATGAAAACACTCTACGACCCCGAGACAGGGCAGTACCTCGAGGTGCTCGTCCCACCGGTGGCATCTCACACCGGGCTCTGCCAGGCACCTTTCAACCCCCTGGTCATGGCCCCGGGGGTTTACGGCCCATCCTACACACCCTACGGTGGCTTCCCGGGGCTCCCGGCACCGCCCCCACCCCCCGCCCCCTCCCCGCCACACCCGGACCTGCCGGCTGCTGACAACCCCGGCTTGGCCGGGACCCCCAGCTCCGCTGCCAAGAGCGAGGGGCCTTCTGCTACCGGGGGTGCCGACTGTGGGTACCTGGAGAGCCTGTACTACATCCCCACGGGGATGCGGGCCAGCCCCAGCCCCGCCCAGCCCCCTGCCCCCACCAGCCCCGAGAAGGCACCCCAGCTCCGCATGTGATGGGAGGGAATGTCCCTTCCCACGGCCGGGCTTTAGTCCCCCAGTCAGCATCACCCCGGGCACGGTAGAGCCCCTGCCCACGGCTGAGCGGGCACCGGCTGGACCTCGCTGGCTCCTCGTGGAAACGGGGAGAAAAAGGGGGACCTGACAGCCCGGGGTGGAACATGGAGTCATGGACCCTGCTGGCAAAGGGACAAGATGCCTGTCTTCTGGTCCCATCCTAAGGGTGACCCGGGCTGGTCAGCACAGGGGGGTAATGGCCTGGCCACCACAGCCCCCCCAGCCACGGTTGCAGCACAGAGACACCAAAATAGTAATAAAAATGCTGAGACAGTGTTAAACCTGCTTAGTCATCCTGTGCTTGTAAGGTCTGTAAGGGGTGGGGGGTGGGTGTGAGAGTATGAGGCACTCAGAGCCTGCAGTCCATCTGCCTTGGAGTGTCCACCAGATGAATCCCAACCCCTGGGAGCAGGAGGGGACTCTGCAGACACCAGCGAGCCCGGATCCCCAGCCATGAACCCCAAATTCCAACTCTCAACCTCAAACCTCAGCCTGGAACCCCAAATCCCAGCTCTTAACCTCAAAGCTCAGTCCTGAACACCAAACCTCATCCCTGAGCCCCATCCCTGAGTCCCAAACCCCCACCCAGCTCCAGCCCCGGTGGGTCCACACCATCCCGGGAAGGATTTGGGTGGAGGAGGAGGGATAATTCGTTACGGGACTGAACGACACCACAAACCTCCCTGAGAGCGGGCTCTCGAGGGGGGAACACCCACGCACAGTGTGCCGTTCCTGCCCGGGGGCCGTCCCAGCCGGATGCAGGTGCGTTGGCCCCGGGGGCTTTAAAGCCACCCCGCAGCTCCCCCGGCGCTTTCGGCAGCGTGGCAGGATGGGGCCGGCTGCGAGAGGCACGATGGGGCCGGCGCTGGCGGCGTGCCTGGCCCTGAGCCTGCTGGGGGGGACGGGGGCCGAGGAGACGTGCGGGGACCCCCCCGCCGCCCGGTCCCGCTCCGTCCCCGCGCCCCGGCTCAGCCCCGAGGAGCAGCTCTCGCCCCACATGCCCGAATCCCTGCGCTGCGACGCCTGCCGAGCCATCGCCTTCCAGGTGGGAATGGGGCAGATGGACCCCCAAGACCGCGACTGAGAAGCCTTTTACAGGGCTGCTTCAGCCTGGGGAGACGCTGCCGGCTCCTCTGGGCACCCCACTGATGCATATTCCCCCACTGGCACCCCAAAGGGCCTTCGGGGCTCCTCGTGGACCCACCAACCCCTGCAGAAGTGCTGCAGGTGCCAGGGCTGCAAGGAAGGGGGTGCAGATCCCAGTCCTGCTTGGGAGCAGGGTCATGGAGAGGCTGTCTCCCTCACTGCCCCGATTCTGCCCTTTTTCACCCCAGATTGAGGAGCAGCTGAGCAGGGCGGAGGGGAAGGTGGGCAGGAAGGCACTGAAGGAGTCCGACTACCTGGAGGTGCTGGAGAGGATCTGCTCACAGGGCTGGGAGAGGTGAGTGGGGTGTCCCTGAAAATGGGGTTGACCCCAGGGATGGGGTTTGCTCAGGGATTAAAGTGTCACCAGGGATGAGTGTGTCCCCAAGGATAGGGGTCTCCCTAGGGATCAGAGTGTCCCCAGTGACAAGGATATCCCCCAGGGACCAGGGTATCCCCAGGGATCAGGATGTCCCCAGGAACAGGAGTGTTCCCAGGGATTAGGGTGTCCCCCAGGATGAGGATACCCCAGACATAGATATGTCCACAGGGATAGAGGTATCCCTAGGAATCAGGGTGTCACCAAGGATGGGGGTGTCCTCAGGGATCAGGGTGTCCGCAGTGATAGGGGTGTCCCCAGGGATCAAGGTATCCCCTGGGATCAAGGTGTCCCCAGGGACAGGCGTGTCCCCAGGGACCCATTTTCTCCCCCTCCCCCTCTCCCCGCAGTTACGGGGTGCAGGAGCTGGACGGGCAGAAGCGCCTGGCGGGGCCGGGGCTGCCCAGGCAGGAGCCCGTGAGCGTGATGGTGTCGGGGGGGCCGTGGCCGGACAGGTAAGTGCGGGTTTGGCAACGCAGGGGGGTCCGGGCACTGTCCCCCCCCAGGGCGGGGATGCAGCGTGACCACCCCGGCTCCTCGCAGGCTCTCCAAGATGTGCCACGGCTACGTGGGCGAGCGGGGGGAGGCGCAGATCTACGAGAGCCACCGGCGGGGCCCGGCGGCGCTGCGGGAGCTGCTGTGCCACGGGGACAAGGGGCCCTGCGGCGGCGGCAAGGCCGGGGCGCCCGCCCCCCCCAAGGCGCTGCAGAACGAGCTGTAGCCCCGGCGCGGTTAATGCTTAATGCCCCGGCGACCTTCGGAGCTGACTTCGTCCCCGGCGGGAGCCGACACGTGCCGGGCGCTGGGAGCCCTCCCGGTGTCGCCTGTCGCCGCTGTCGCCGCTGTCCCTCGACGCCCGGCCCGGGGGAGATGCGGCACCAGCCGATGTCCCGCCCGGCCGGACCCCCGGCGAGCCGGGAATTACTCTGTAACCCACCGGCTCTAATGTTTGACCACGCGGTGCTCCCGGCGGGTGCAGCCCTAATTAAAGCAGTTAATGGCTGATCCGTCCCGGGGCTGCGCTCCCTGGTTTCACAACCCGCAGCCAATGGCCGCCCTGCCTCCCGCCGCCCCTGCCGCCGCCACCGCCCGGGAGGTGACTAAAGTCCTTCCCACGGCCATAAAACCCCCCGAGCGGTGACATCGCCGCCGGGAACGCGTCGCCGGAGGATGGGGACCCGCTCGGGGGACCTGGCTCAGCCCCAGGTGAACGCAGCCTCCGTCCCTGTCCCCATCCCCATCCCTTGGTCACATCCCGGGGTGGCGGGGAGGGAGCTGGTGACCAGGGGTACTGCCCCCAGCGATGGCCAGCACAGGGTCAGGATGCCCTGCTGGGGCTGGCAAAGGACGGGATGAGCCTGGGAACTGCGGGGAGTCCTGGGACCAACGGGACACGCAGAGATGCTGCGTCTGGGGCTGGTTTGTGCCAGCTTTCCCAGCACCTACAGGGTGGCCTAGACACCCTAGAGCCAGTGGGAACCTCCCTTCACACAGGGACAAACCATCACAATGGGACCAGTGGGTTTTGGAGCCTAGACCCCTTTTGAGGGTCAGGGGTGGTGCCGGGTGGGATGAGAAGACAAAAGAGGCTGAGCCATGGTCCGGTGTCCCCCCACACCCCCAGGGCAGAGCCCAGCCCCGTTTCCATGGGACACCCGGGTCCACACTGACCCAGCCCCCACCTCACCCTCACTGCCAGAATGGGAACTTGGCTCTGGCTGCTGCTGGCTCCCCACAGAGCCCCGGGAAGGAGCTGCCTGCGGCAGGCAGGGTGAGTACTGGGGCACCCCGCGGGCAGCACAGCACCCCAAATCCATCTGTAACACACCACGGGATGCAGACCAGCCAGCCAGGATTCCTCACCATCCCTGAGGACACAGGGGCTCCCACAGGGCCTGTGCCACCTGTGGGGACAGTGTGGGCTGCCACTCCCTGCCCCCAGTCCCCAGGGTGAGCCAGGGCTGAGCTGTGCCCCCACACAGCAGGACCCGAGGGTGGGCACCAGGCCCCCCCGGCTGGAGGTGGACATGCTCTACAAGATTGAGGACGTGCCCCCCTGGTACCTCTGCATCCTGCTCGGCTTCCAGGTACAGCCTGGAAAGGGGGGAGCCCCACTGGCAGATCCCAAGCCCCTGCTCCCTGTGCGCATGGGGCACCCCATGGCCCCCCCAGCCCCGCTGAGCCCCCCTCGCCCCCCAGCACTACCTGACCTGCTTCAGTGGCACCATCGCCGTCCCGTTCCTGCTGGCCGAGAGCATGTGCGTGGGCAAGGACCAGCTCACCGTCAGTTACCTCATCGGCACCATCTTCACCTGTGTGGGCATCACCACCCTCATCCAGACCACCGTGGGCATCAGGTAGAGCCGTGGCCCTGGCGGGACCCCCTGCCCACCCCCGGGCCGTGGGCGCAGGATCCCCTCTCGTCCCCCCAGGCTGCCCCTCTTCCAGGCGAGCGCGCTGGCCTTCCTCGTCCCTGCCAAGTCCATCCTGGCCCTGGAGAAGTGGCGATGCCCTCCCGAAGGTGAGGGCAGAAGGGATGCAGGGGGGTGTCCAGCTGCTCCCTGCCCCCCCCGACCACCTCACCCCCCTCCATCCCCAGAGCAGATCTATGGCAACTGGTCACTGCCGCTCAACACCTCCCACATCTGGCAGCCCCGCATGCGAGAGGTACATCCCGCCACCACCCCCGGGGGACCCCAGAACCCCCGGCAGGCTGCTGACCCCCCTCCCTCCACCTCTCCATGCCCTGCAGATCCAGGGGGCCATCATGGTGTCCAGCCTGGTGGAGGTGGTCATCGGGCTGCTGGGGCTCCCCGGGGCGCTGCTCAGCTACATCGGGCCGCTGACCGTCACCCCCACCGTGTCCCTCATCGGACTGTCCGTGTTCCAGGCGGCCGGCGAGCGGGCCGGCTCCCACTGGGGCATCGCTGTGATGTACGGCACAGGGACGGGGGGACAGGGGGTGGGGTTGTCCAACATGCAGCCAGGAGGACACCAGGGGCATGAGGAACCCTGTGTTTTTCTTCCCTCAGGACCATCCTGCTGATCGTGCTGTTTGCCCAGTACCTGCGGCAGGTTGCCATCCCCCTGCCCGGCTACCGCCGGGGCCACGGCTTCGTCCTGCTCCGCATCCAGATCTTCAAGATGTTCCCAGTAGGGACGGGCTGGGAGCATCCTGGGGTGCCCCCAAATCCCTCCTTTTCCAGGCATGGGTTTGTAGGCGTTGTGGATGCTTCCCTGGTCTCTGCCCTGCAGATCATCCTGGCCATCATGGTGGTGTGGCTGTTCTGTTACGTCCTGACGCGCACCGGTGTCTTCCCCAGCCAGCCCGAGGAATATGGGTACAAGGCCAGGACGGACGCCCGGGGGGAGATCCTGTCCGTGGCCCCCTGGTTCCGGGTTCCCTACCCCTGTGAGTGCCTGGCAGCCCCAGGGGGCTGGGCCTCCTGATACCCCTTCGCTCTGGGGGATGTGGGGAGCTGGTGCAGCATCACCGGGGCTGGGGAACACCCACGAGGGGCCCCACAGTGGGGAGCACCAGGGGGGCCTGGGGTGCCCCCAACCCTGACCTCCTGCTCTGACCCCGGGCAGGCCAGTGGGGTCTGCCCACAGTGACCTCGGCGGCCGTGCTGGGCATGTTCAGTGCCACTCTGGCGGGCATCATAGAGTCCATCGGGGACTACTACTCCTGTGCCCGGCTGGCAGGGGCCCCCCCGCCCCCCGTGCATGCCATTAACAGGTACAGCCAGCTGTTGCCCCCTCCACGGTACCCCGCTCACGCCGTGGCATCCCTGGAGACCGGGTAGGGATGCCGCAGGAGAGTGGGATGGGGAGCAGCACGACCGCGTTGTTTTTCCCAGGGGCATTTTCACCGAGGGCATCTCCTGCATCATCGCGGGGCTGCTGGGAACGGGCAACGGCTCCACCTCCTCCAGCCCCAACATCGGCGTCCTGGGCATCACCAAGGTACCGGGGCCGGGTAGGGGTCCCGGCAGCGCCGGGGGGCGCGGGCACCGTCACCACCTGCCGGTGTCTCTGTGCAGGTGGGGAGCAGGAGGGTGATCCAGTACGGGGCCGGGATCATGCTCGTGTTGGGGACCGTCGGCAAGTTCACGGCTCTCTTCGCCTCCCTGCCCGACCCCGTTCTCGGCGGAATGTTCTGCACCTTATTCGGTAACTGCGCCACGGCCGCCCCCAAACCCGGAGCGCTGCTCTCAGCAGCCCTGGGCCGTGTCCCCGGAGATTTTGGGCCCAAGGGATGCAGGGCAGTTTCGGGTGGGACCGTGGCTGCCTCCTTACACCCCTGCTGGGGCAGCCCCTCCCCGTGCCCGGCTCCCGCGGGCACCTCCGCCTGCATCGCCGCGTCTCTGCCGGCAGGAATGATCACGGCCGTCGGCCTCTCCAACCTGCAGTTCGTCGACATGAATTCCTCCCGAAACCTCTTCGTGCTGGGCTTTGCCATGTTTTTCGGGCTCACGCTGCCAAACTACCTGGATTCCCACCCTGGGGTCATTAACACAGGTACCCTCAGCCACGAAAAGCCCTAATTTGGGGTATTTAGGGAGAGAGGATGGGGGACTTCCCTGGTTGTCGCCCACCCCAGGGAAGCACTGATAATCAGCCCATGACAGCACAGCCCGGCTCCATCCCCCACTCTCACAGGTGTCCCCGAGATGGACCAGATCCTGACCGTGCTGCTCACCACGGAGATGTTCGTCGGGGGGATCATCGCCTTCGTCCTGGACAACACCATCCCGGGTAACTGCAGCACACGGGGCAGGGGCGAGGGGCGAGCAGGAAGGGCCGGGGGCAGATTCGCGTCGGTTTAGAGCTGTCGCAGGGGCTGGCAGGGCGAGGGGGTGACGCTGGGCATCGCGGCTGCCGCAGGGACGCAGGAGGAGCGAGGGCTGGTGCAGTGGAAGGCGGGAGCGCACTCGGACAGCACGACCAGCGCCAGCCTCCGGAGCTACGACTTCCCGTTCGGGATGGGCGCGGTGCGCAGGGCGCGGTGGCTGCGGCGCCTGCCCGTGTGCCCGGGCTTCACGGGCTTCGGGGCCCGCGCCCGGGGCGGCGGCGCGGCCGGGGACGGGCAGGACGGCGCGGCCGGGGTGTCGGTGTGCACCAAGGTCTGAGCGAGGGCAGGGCTCCTGCCCAGCGCTGGAGAGGCCCAGCCGAGCTGCCAGAGGTGCTCTTGGGGTCCATCAGCACCCGCCAAGGCCAAAGCCGAGGCTCCTGGTGCTCGGCTCGGACACAGGGATAGGGAAACGCAACGCTGCTCCTGGGGGACACCCCGAGTGCCCGGGGCACCAGCCTGGGGACCGCCACCCCGTGCCTTGCTCCACCCCAACCTTCAGCTGGCTGAGGCTCATCCAGCGCTTGCTGAAGCCTGTCTGCCACCACTGGAGCCAGCCAGAGCCCCAGGGCCACCAACTCCCACCCGGGGCCGTGGATTTCCACACTGTGCCCTCAGCCCTGGCAGGGCGACCCAGCTCTGCGTGGGGCAGTGTCCAGACCAGCCTTAGGAAACCTAATTTAAGATTATACATTAAAAGTAATAAAATATTCAAGCACACGAGCTCTACCCGTGTCTCTGCTGCCTCCTGCACCGTTCCCTCAACCCTCCTGCGCTGCATCAGCACCTTTCTGTACTCCCTGCCAGGCCTGATACGGAGACACGCTGGATTTCATCCAGGTGGGCTCTGCCTTGACCCGGTGCAGCGGGGGAGGCAGCTCAGCACCAGCCCTTGGCAAACCCCTCGAGCGTGGGGAGCTCTGCAGAGCTGGCTTTGTCCTGGCTGTGTGGGTGACGCTGCCTGGTGCTGATCAGGCCCGTTCCAGCTTCTTGTCCCCACAGCCCGCTCCTGGGGCTGGAGCAGGAGTGAGAGGAAGCCTGGATGTGGTACCAGCGCTGCTCAGCAGCAGCCTCAGCACCGGGGGCCACCGACCTCTGCTCCAGTCACATCCCAAACTCCAGGGCAGGACAGCGGCAGCTCCATCCCAGTGGAGACCTCTCCAGTAAACATCCCGGTGTTCTGGAGCTGGCTGGGATACGGCAGGGTGATAAAACCAACGTCAGAAGAGCAGCCCACAGCCAGGCACGTGCTCCACAGGCTGGCTCCTGGCTGCTGCCCTCAGCTGCCACCACCCCAAGGTGACTGTGGACAGGCCGGAGCTCACGGACAGTTGCAGCCACGCAGGGCTCGCTGGTGAAACTCCCTCTCCTGATAAAAATCAGCTGTGGAACAGTGGTGTGTTATTTCCTGATTTCTGTGTTTAGGTGCTCGTGTCTAAACCGTCTCCAGTGGGAATGCCGGGGTAGTTCTGCTGGCTCTGGGAAGGCCAGCTCTCCGGTAGGGAAAGCAGAGCCCGGGATAACTGCAGCAACATTTCACAGAGCAACAGTAAAATTGGTCCAAGTGCCTGAATTCCCCCCCGAGGGAGGGGTTCTCCCTCCTGGAGTACAAACGATGTGGTTCTGCTGCAGGACACCCGTGGGAAGGCTCTGCCTCCCTCCTCCAGCCCTGCAGAGCTCCAGCTCCTGAGGTGTTCCCGTTTGGTTTAATTGGAGCTTAAACCCAAAAGCCATCAACAGCCAGGCTGGGGCCGTGCTGAGCAGGGCCAGGGCTGGACTCCATCATCCTTGTGGGTCCAGCTTAGGATATTCCACGATTCATGGGCGGTTAGGAAGGAGGAACAGACGGGCCTCTTGCAGCCACCAAGCAATTCTGCAGTTCCAGAGTTCCCACAGCCCATGCCAAGCACCAGGAGCAGCTTTATGGGAGCCATGAGCTGCTCCCAGGGCTGCCAGTGGGGCTGAGCTGGGATCAGTCATGGGGAGAGCGAAGGGGGAGCACAGGGAACATGAGGAGAGAAATTCCCATCCCTGCAAGTGTCCAAGGCCAGGCTGGACAGGGCTTGGAGCAACCTGGGCTCGTGGAAGGTGTCCCTGCCCATGGCAGAGGTGGAACTGAATTTTTAAGGTCCCTTTCAACCCAAACAGTTCTGTGATTCCATGAAAAGATCAGAGTCCAGCTTCATCCAGGATCCTGGGCCTTCCAGGCACCACATGCAGTGCCAGCCCTGTCTGCAGGCGCTGCCAAGCGAGTTCCCGTGCGAGATGCCCATTCATGAGACAGCCACCACTTCAGTTCTACTATTATTTATTTTTTTAAATATTTTTGAAAAAATATAATTTTTTTACAATATTTTCAACTTAAACACTATTCACACTGAACACGTATGGCAGCTTAACCTACCCAAATATGAAGTTTAAGAAGCCAAAACTGTTCTAGCTTTATTAAAAGAGAAAAAAAAAACAACCAAAAAACCAAAAAAACAACCCCAAAAAGTCGTTGTGCTGTAGACTATTGTGTAGTGATGATTAAACAAAGCAAGGGAAAAGCACCACTCAAATCACTAATGCTGGGGGTTGCCTGGTTAAATCCAGCTATGGAAAGTCGGATGCTAAGGGTTACATAGGCAGTGCTATGTACGGCACCGGGGTCTTGGAGAAACTGTGATCAAACTCACATTCCTGGAACATCATCGGCAAGTGGAACGTTTCTAACGTGGGACACGCTGCAAAGTACAGGGGATTTCTTCCTCCCAATCACTTGGCTGTTAGTTCAGTAGCTGAGATCTAGGACTCTGTACAGGCCTGTAAGATTTGGGTTAAAGCTCACCATTTGGGTTAAAGCTCTCGCTGCTTCCCAGGAGCGTGTTTTGTAAGGGGAAAATCAACATTAGTAACAACACTGATACCTCAAAGGAACGTTAGCTAATTTGCATAACAATCAGATCTCCTCACTTTCATTTGGAAGTTAAGGCATTATCAGGTGCAAGCTAGCACCAGTTAACACATCTTTAGGTAAAAACAGACCATTCACCGCAAATTCCAAGTCCTGTTTAAAAAGTCAGTCTGCAGAAGGTTTTATTGACGTGGTACTTTGTCTCAACTTGACTGGTGCTTCTTACCTCACTGCCTCCTTTGCACAGAGCCAGGGCCCGATTATGTTTCCATTAAACTTTTGACAGATTTACTTAATAACAGTCTCAGCACTTTTATTGAGCATGCAAGACTAACAAAACTTTGGCAATGCATAAGTGTAACACAGTGACAAGAAGAGAGAGCTTTTACAATTAAATCTTCTAATACTGGCTTCACAGTGTGGAAATTGTGCTACATCCACCAAAAGAGGGCCCAGTCTACTCAAATGTTTAAGTACTTCACCCCAGGAACAAACTCCTTTGCGTTTGGATTCAGATTACTCTTGACCTGAGGAAGGGAAAAACAGACATCGAGCTCAATCATTATTTTCATCTTCCATTTTCAAGCTGAAGACAAATCAGAGAGCATCAGGAAGAGTCAGGCATACATTTATCAGCAGTCTATAATGCCAAGAAAAGTCCACTCCCACGTGCTGCTCCCTGAATTATCCATCCTTCCTCAGCTCCACCTGAAGTTTCAGCCAGAGGAGGGCTCAGGGAATAAGCAGCAAACCACAGGCATGCACCCAACACAGCAGCTTCCCCTCATGCTGAAATAGCCTTTTCTCAAGCTGAGCTGTTAAAACGTGCCATGAGGCTTTTTCATTTTGCTTATTTAAGCAAGAGGTGACTTGTTCCAGGAACTTCAGCCACTTCTGGGAATTTAATGTGTATAAACACTGTATTGATTTTTTACATGCCTGTCTGTGACTACCCTGCCCTCCCCCTTGGCAAGCTGCTGCTGCTGCCCAGTGTCCCGCAGTCAGAGGTGGGCACCAGCACCTTCAAAATGACCTCTTTATCACAAAGAAATCGAGGATTAGGCTTTTCTGTTCTTAATTGAGTCTGAAACTGCTGCCTGCAGCTGTTTTAGCTTGGAAAAGTCGGAGTCTGCATCTGAGTCCCACGGCAATTTTGTGACAGGATGGTGTGGGTTTTGTACTCTTTCGTACTCTGTGAGGGAAAATAAGTACACACTGCCCTTTCCTTTGAGTTAAGCTCTGGACAGAAGTCAGACAGCAAAAAGGGGAATATCACAGTTTGGCTGCTCTCCCCTTCCTTAGAATTTCTACAGAATTTCCCACTGGTTCTCCCAGTCCCAAGCAGACCCTAGGCCAGGGCTCAGTGAGAGGTGCCCAGTGACCCTCTCACAGTGTGCTCTGCTCATGGCCCTGCTTTCATAACCCCCCACACCCCCAGAGCCTCTTGACCTGGTGCCATTGACTGGGAAAGGCTCCAGTGGGTATAAAAAAGCACCAAATAGGTCAGGTCCCATGAGGACACATCCCCTACCCACACACCCCACCCCACAGCCAGGCAGCTTGAAGAGGCTCAGCCCTCCTGTAAAGGATTCTCTCGTGTCCTTGGCAGCTCTAAAACCCAGCCTTAGACAAAGACTCAAACTTTAGAAACAGGAGAAACTGAATTTACCACCAGATCCTCCAGCGATGAGCTGTCACTGATAACAAGGTCATTGAACTGGTCCTGGATTTGATCCATTGTTTGTGGGAGATCACGGGCTGGAATAAACCACTCGTGCTCCTCCTCCTCTTCCAGCATCTCCTGGAAACAGCGCTCGATAAATTCTTCCTCCCACAACTCCTCTTCGATCTGCCCAACGAGAAGGAACTGCTTCAGCAACAAACATTACTGACAGCTTGGGGGGGTTTATTCCCAATGTGTGCCCCCCGCTGACCTTCTTCCCAGCTATCCAACAGGACCCCAGCCCAGCACCATGCCCAGGTGGCAGGAAGGCCATCAGATGGCATTTAACAGCGTAGGAAAGTGCTTTGTCCCAGGAACTTGGGAGAAGGGAATGGCATGAGAACAACCCCAGCCCCAGCTGTTTTGTTTGCAGCTTATTATGAACTCAAGGAGAAGGAAAATGTTGGTTCCAAGCAAAAATTTCAGTTGTACCAACTTGTCTGGACTGAACTTGCTGCAAGTATGAGGAAGGGAACTGTGCCAAGACACACAGCCAGGCACACTCCCCAGGCAAGTGTCCTACGGGACTCCTGGGGGGAAAACAACCACGGCCTGTCTCTTGGAACAAGCAGCATCTCCTCGGCTGTGCGTTCACCCACTGTGGTTCTCCCTGGGAACCCCACCTGATCTCAGCAGCTCTCAGGAATGCAGCCCTGCTGTCCTGAGAGCAGGACAAACCAAGCCATGCAGAACTGACCAGTGCAGAGATTAAAGCAAAGTTTTCTTTGGTTGTTCAGTAAACATGCTTTGGAGGGAGTTCATCCCACAAGTTTTCCATGTCTTGCATTACACTGCTTAGCACTGGAAAGCAGGGAAATAGAAACTGATGTGAATGACTTCCCAGACATAAGGGAGTGGAAAAATGATTCAGGACAGATTTAGAAGTTCACCCAGTGGAAGCTCAAACAAGTTTTCCTATTTGTCCTTCACTCTGAAATCAAACACCTCCTCAAATTTCCTGGAGCAGAAATTCAGCTACACAAACACCAAACTGAAAATGTAATGCCAGAATTCAGGATTCCTGTGAAATCTGTGTCACTGTCCGTGGGGCAAACACACCCACGAGCTCACCTGGTGCTCTGGGGAAGAGGGACTCATCGCCACGTGCTCCCAGCCACTGCCCAGGCACTCCAAATCCCGCCTGGAATGCTGACTCAGTGCTTCCCCAAAGCAGCACTCCGGTCTGGACGGCACCTCCCATCCATCCCAGTGGGATGGCACTGCCTCTGTCCTGCACTCCGTGGGCACGCAGCCACAGGCTCGTGTTACAGCAGGGCTTGCCCAGCTCCTGGGTTTGGTTACAGCCTGTACCCCTACAGGTGCCTCAACGGCAGCTCCTGGAGTACTAAATAACAGTCAATTCCCCAAATGTCTGGACATCAGCACTGCCTGTTGGTGTTTTCCAGAGGGCTGTGCCTGTAGAAGCTGTGACCAGGCTGCCACAGGTGTTTGCCTGCCTGAGATTCCCTTCTGTCACGCTCCCACCTTTCCTCTGCTCTGACAACACAGTCTGTGCCCGAAAAATCAGCTCTGAAAAATCAGAGAAGTACGAAACCCCATTTGCCAACTACAGACAGTTCCGGGGGGAGAAAGCCACCAAACAGGAAACAGTGCACAGGAGGATGGAGTTCTTGGGAGGACACCTGACTTTAGATGAGCTCAGCTCGCCCCTGCAGAGACCTGGCAGGTCTGATGTTGGCAGCCCAGCCACAGCTGCTGGAGCACAGACATGGAGTGCACAGAGCATGGTGGGAATGGGAAAGGGGCGTGGAATGAGGTGGGCTGTTCCCAGGTGCCATGGGAGAGCGAATGGTGGCCTGATGGCAGGTGGCAGAGGAAGGGAAGGCTCCCTCCACACCCCAAGAGAAGGCCAGTTCAGAGGCACTCGGGTACTAAACAGTGGGCAGGACTGTCACCCAACAGCTCTGTCCTCCCACTCCCTGTGGGACAGCCGTGCTGCTCCCGAGGCAGCTGTGCACCTGGAATTACCAGCTCAGGACTATCACCGGCATGCCCACACACGTCCAGCTCCCAGCCCAGCCCTTCCCAACTGCCACACACATCTGTCAACACTTCTTTCCCCTCCCTCCTGGAGAAGTATGGAATTAATGGATGCATCAGAACACGCCATACCTCCTGTATTTTCCACCAAGACTACAGAAAATCAGCATTTATTGCCAGAGAAAGAGAGGCTTGTCTGTTCCCCGGGATGACTCTCAGAGCTGATGCAAGCCCTTCTCCCCAAGGACTGCCACTCTCAGGGCCCAGCTGCCAAGCCTGGCCCTGCCCCTTCGGCGGGGCAGTGAGCAGCAGCTGACAGGCCGTGGTACTGGGAGGACTTGCCTGCCTGTTGAACTCCTCCTCGTTCTCCATCCACATGTACTCGGCGAAGGGGTTGTCGTCCTCGTGGGAGTGCCCGTTGATGATCACGTCCTCGCTGATGATGCTGGGGCTGGTGCTGCTGCGACTCGGGTCCTTCATGGCTGCGACCCCGATCCCAAACCTTCAACTGAGGGGCACAGCATGTCAGCATGGGTGGGTTCCTCTCCCCCCGCACCAGCCCAGCCCAGGGAAGCAAGGCTGCACCCGCATTTGGAGGCTCCAGGCAGCCTCACCCCCACTGCAGCACAGCTCCGAGACCACGACTATCCCTGACACCGTTCCTATTGTGTGCACAATCCACTGACAAATTCATTTCCCAAATTAAACCTCGCCAAGGCCAATGAAAAGTGACAGGAAAAAACAGGAAGCACACGGACTTGGCAGTAGGAAAATGTTTAAGGCAACATCCCAAATGAGACTTGTTTTCCAAAGCACCTTTAAGTGTTGTGTGTGATGGCACAGGCCACGTTTCACTGCTGGGAAACCTCACAGGGAAAGAAACAACCAGGCACTGACCACGTGCAGGGCCAAGTTCTCAGAGCTGCTCTGGAAGACAAAGGCCACTGCCTGGGAAGCTCCAGGTAAAGACAACATCAGGAAGCACTGGAAGAGAGTTCCTGCCTCTCCTCACTTCCCACCATGGACTGAGCCTGGAGAGCTCTCAGCATGTCCTGGATATGTGATAGGCCTGAGCTCCAGGAACAAAAGTACAGTTGGCAAGCGAGGTCTTTTCCACCTAGAGAGGGTCCAGAGCAGGATAAATCCGAAATTTGGCATGAATCCCTGCCCCAGGAATGGCTTGAGCCGCTCCATCATCACCCTGGGCTCAGAGCCCCAGGGCTGCTCTCACAAATCCTGGTGTGTTCTGAGGTGAGACAACACTGCTCCCTTCCTGTACCTGCTCCAGTGCAGAGATCCATGCTGCAAAAGCTGACTATTTTTTGGATACTGATCCTGCCAGTATTAATTTTTTAAAAAACAGCATACAAAGTGAGGCAAGGAGCTAAAAAAAACCACCCAAATTTCAATGTTTTTCTGGTGCTGAAATTCGCAGTGAAACGATGCAGCAGAGAGGGAAAATATTTTTATTTTATTCTCAAAACACCCTTTTAGCTCCTTATCTGCGTATCAAAGAGTGACTAATTCAGAGAAGAGGGTGTCAAATTACAGCCTTGGTTTTTAATTACAGTACAAGGGCTTATCATGTAACACCTCACATTTTCTCTCTGGATTCCAGTCGGTCCTGTTATCTAGGGAATTAATGCAAGTTTGGGGTCAAAATTCTTGATAATACCAGGTCAAAAACCTGCCACATCCAAAGGACCCACTAAGGAAAGCAGAAGGAGGAGGAACCTGCCTGGGTTCCTGCTCTATTCCAGGTTTTTAAGTCAAAGGCAACCCTCAGAATGGGAAGTCACTGCAACTCCCTGGGAAGTGCCACAAACGGGAGCAGATCCCGGGTATTCCAGCAAGGGAACACAGGTTCTTTTTGATGTTCTTTCAAAACAAACTTGCTAAGGATTGCTGGCAGCGTTTAACATAAAACAGGAAAGGACAGTGCATTTAACATCCCAATTCAAGCTTGAAATTGCTTTAAGCCACTTCAGCTGTTCCCAGGCCAACACATGGGATGGAGTGCAGGAAATAGAGCCTAAAAAGCTTAATTTTTTTTAACTTTTTACTGGCAGGTGTTTCCACCTTTCCCTTTGTATCGCTCATCTGACATTACTATTCCCCTGAAGGTAAGTGCCTCAGCAGTGTGAGGAACTCAGGCAGCTCCTGCACAAAGGTGACTGTACCCAGACAAGTCAGAAAGGTAAAAATAATTAAAAAAAAAGACCCAAAACCAGCAAACCAATTCTACTTGTTTGTGTAAAAGCTTGGAAGGTTCATTTGTTGAATCATGGGCTGGTTTTCCCATTCCTGAAGCGCTCCCACAGAACATAAGCTACAGCTTGGGGAGGGAAGGGAGGGAAGTCCAGCTTTGCCCATCACTGCCCCAGGACAAGAGGGATGAGGAGGTTCCAGCAGAACCCCAGGCCCAACCTGAATATCTGATTTTTTTCCTGATGAATCCCCACAGCCACTCATGTTTTTTCCACAGGAAAACATTCCAACAAACACTTATCCTGCAGGAACATCCCCAGGCCAGTCCTTCACAACGCTCCTAATTTCATTTGCTGCAGCTTCCGATAAAACCAATAAATCTTCCCGTTTCTACATTTTAAGACACGAACCATCTGCTTTCTGTGATCACGTGTGAGGACAAGATCAGTCCTGTCTCCCTGGTGTTGGATACAACATTTCAGTCAGGAGCTGCAGGGAATTCTGAGGGGGAAGAGCTGAATGCCATTTCAGTCTTGCAAAAAGTCCCAATCTAGGCAGGCTGCTGCAGAAAACAAACCCAGTGCCAGGCTACACTGCTGGGAACAGAAATAACACCTTTTCCATCTGGGAGTAGGTGGGAAGCAGAGGAGCTCAAAGCTCTTTACACTGGAAGAGGAAATGTAACACTGGTAGTGCCAAGGAACAGAAAACAGGGAGAATTCTACCACAGTGACACCCTGGGAGGTTCTGACCCAAATTACTCCAGGATTTTGGTGGGGAGTGGGAGTGTGGCAGGAAAAACACTCCAAGTGCAGAAGGAAAGACACGGGGGAAAAAAAAAAAGGATTTTTATCTTAGGAATTAAATGAGAAATTACAAATCCTCTAACAATAGGGCTTTCAGTGAACTATGTTTCCCGTGTGCAGAGTGCAGCTCGTTGCTCCACGACATCCCTAATTTACTGGTTTCCCTGAATTCTGCTGCAGTTACAGCCACGAAGAGCCCCGGCCCGACCATCATTAAAATTCAGGGCTTTGTGACTGAAGATTCTGCATTTACAACCCAGTCACGAAAGAAGATTATCCACCGCCCACTCCGGAGGTGAGGTCAGGCCTAAACCCGCACAGCGCCCCGGACCTCACCCGCCAGGGGAAAAACTGGAGTAAAAAATTAAGATATTTGCTACAAGCACATAAGGGGTGAGGGGTTTAGGGGCCGCTGAAGATTAAAGGAAGGTGTTTCAGAGCCGCTGCGAGTTGTTTATCGGGCGGTGATTCCTCCCGCAGCCAGCGGCGCGGCCGAGCTCCCCCTTATCGCTTTAGATTAGCACCGTTATCGACGGAGCTCACTAAACCCGTCAAAAGGGCTCATTTCTTAATCAATTCACGCGGGGCGCGGGTTTATATCTGATATAAAGGCCTCCGAGCGCCGCGCTGGGTTATACGGCCCGGCGCGGCGGTGTCTGTGGGAGCAGCGCCCTGTGGGTGGTGTCGGACCCCCCTCACGGTGCCGCTGTCTCGATGCCGGGGCCGCCTCCGCTTTGTTGCGGCCCTGAGGCCCCCGCAGGCCCCGGATGGCGCCGCAGACAATACCGAGGGGCGGCCCCGCCGCGGGGGGTGGAGGCCGCGGCCCGGCGGCGGCGCCGCCTCAGAGGAGGGGGCGGCACCCTCCGCCCCCCGCCCCCCCAAGCAGCCGGGGCCGCCACCCGGCGCTCACCTGCGGTGTCAGAGGCGCCGCCGGCGCTCCGCCGTGTCCCGCCCGGCCGCACCGGCCCCACCGGCCCCGCTCGGCTCCGCGCTCGGCCCGGCCCGGCCCGCTCCGCCACACACCGCGGCACGCGCGTCACTTCCGCCAACGCCGGCGCGCGCACGCCACGCCCCCGCCCCTCCCCGGCGCGCGCCCGGCCGGGCCCGTAAGGGTGGGGTGGGGCGACGCGAGGCATGCCGGGACGCGTAGTCCTTTTCGCGCGCCCCCGGCGCGGGGCGTGCCGGGAGTTGTAGTCCCGCGCGCGGCTCCTAGCGGCCATTTCGCGCGGCGCGCGCGGGGCACGCCGGGAACAGCAGTCCTGCGGGGCGGCCGCCATCTTGTGGCGCCGGCAGTGCGGGGTGTTCCACACCGGCCCCCGGTGCTCAGAGAACCGTCCCCACACCCCCCTCAGGGCTTCCGAATGGGGTCCCCAGCACCCCCGGTGATCATAAAAGGGGGTCCTCCAACACTCCCCGGTGTTTACGGGGGTCCCCGAAAATCTCCCGGTGCTCATTGAGGGGTCCCCGAACACCCCCCGGTTTCTGGGACCCACGTTGTATGCCCAGGCTTCGACCCCATTTACCAAACGTGCTGAAAAAGCCATTTTCAGTCTTTCCTCAGGACAAGGTGGGGATGCCTCTCGTGCCCTACCCTGCCCACCCCTGCCCTCGGAGCTCTGCGAGGCTCGGGCGCTTCCAGGCTGAGCTTCACAACCTCCCTGAGGCAAAGAAACCACACACCAACAGTCAAAGGGCCTTTGAGCCATCGAAATTAGCAAGGAATAGAATCTGGACTCACCAACCCCCTCAGGACACCTGTCCCAGCTGTAACATGGGAAACGTGGCACAAAAACATCTCGAGGTGCAACTGCAGAGCCCCAAAGTGCGTTTTAGTGACAGGAATCAGTGGACAGGCATCAGAGTCCCTCAGTTTGTTAGTGGTTAAGGGGTTACCAGAGGTGAGCAGCTTTTTAGGCTCAGCCCTAGTCAGTGAGCTCAGCCAAACTCTTAGAAAGACTCCTCTGCCCTCAAACCCACCCCTTTAGGCTGCCTGGGAATCAGGACAGGGCTATCTGAGGATTCTAATCTCATCAGCATTCCTCTGCTCAGCCCTTTATCTCTTCATCCTAAATTTTAGTAAGGGACAACTAACGTTACAGGATTTTCTGGGGAGTGATTCTCCCTTGAAAAATGTGTTCATACTGACTTTATTGGTCACAGCTTGTTCCCAGGGCCCAAGGGCTTTCTTTATGGCTTGTCACACACTTACTGCAAAAATACCCCTGCAAGGATCATCAGTAAACGTATCAGTACTCCGTCCTTCCTACTCTTACTTTCACAACCTCCCAACTCTCCAAATCCAGCAGGATGTGATTTTTCTCATCCCTAGCAGAGGCTTTCTTTTCTACTGATTTCTGCAGCAAAGAGCACCCTCCAGGGTTACTCCTGCTGGACTGCTGGAATTCACGTATGGAAGGTGGCAGGTAAATTGCAGAGCCCAACATTTCACACACGTGGATTTTCCTCACCCCTTCACAGTGCACACACAGTTATTTCCAATAATAAGCAGCCCACAGCACCAACACGAGTGTGTGGCACCTGTCCTCAAGTCCTTCTGAAACCTTTTCCTCAGGAATTAGGGTAAGGGATGTTTTCTCTCTGACTCCGCATGGAGGCAGAAGACACTTTGCAGAAGCAGAGTGGGTTTGACTTATTTTCTATGTACAGAAGCACCTTGGTGCACAGGTACAAGTGACCAGGGCTGTGAAGTGCCTGCATGAGGTACCAAGAGCTGCAGCTACCAGAGCCAGGGATTTCTGGGCTCTGAAGCTGGACTGTGCCACAACCGCTTTACGCCCAGCAGTGCTTTATGTTTAGACACTAAACGTGATGTACCACCCTCCTGCAGCGAAACAGGTCAGGCTGAAGACAAGGTGCAGAGCTGTTTAAGATGCAGGTATTCACTAAGAAAAGGCTACTTTAAAAATTAAATTTAGTATTTCAATGTATTCATTTCAACTGCACGTTGTAAGGGAACCTCAAATGCTTGGGGAGGCTGCAGCCTTCAAAATAGTTAACTGCAACCCTCAGAGAGAAGGAACTGACTGCTCTGCAGCCAAGGCCTGGCCTGGCTCAGGGACTCAGCAGCCTCTTGGCGACAGATGAGTGACAAATGCCACCCTCAGTGGCCTTGTGACTTAGAACTTGTGCTTGCTTTCAGCTGCAGGGTAGCTGTAAGGTTATGTCACTGCCTGACATTTAATCCATTTCATAGAAACCCAAACAAAATCTTGCATACTAATGAGTGTCGTGTTCAGAGCAGTAACTTATCTCTGTACAAGAGCAAGAATGAGTCACTGCATGGCAAGATTTTATAATTTGGATATGCTATTTAAATTTGCATTAAAATGCTATTTTAGCTGCTTGTTAGCACTTCACCACTCACAGAAGCCCCAGAGAAACTGCTGCCGTTGCAGCAGGAGAGGGCTGGAGTTTTATTAAGGGATTGCACCCTCTTTGTTAGGGGGATGCAGCAGAAAGTCACAGATGAGAACAAAAGTTATGAAGGCTTGACTTCCACACAACACACAACTTGTGTCTGATTTACTACAGGAACTTCATCCAGACTCAGCCTCCTGCATCCAAAAGCCTTCCAAGCCCCAAATCCTCGCTGGTGGAGGCTCAGGCTGGAAGAACTCGCCCCAGCCAGTTTTATCCATGGGAATGTGGCTTGAACTTCAGCTTTGATGAAAACACCCCAAAACTCCAGAAATAAAACTGTCAGCAGAATATACTTACCGGGGTTTTAACAAGTGATATTTTAATTTGTTGGGGAAGGCAAGAGGGTTTGGGGAAGAGAAAGAGAAGTTCTGCAGGAAGGTGCTGAATCACAGGTGTTAAAACATGCACATTTTCAAGAGCTGGAGTTTCAGTGTGGTGACATGACACAGATCAAGAGTTCAGCAGACATTGGTTAACATGCCAAACATCTATAACAAACCACTGTGGCCTAGCTTTGTTTATTGGGAATCACTTTAGTAACCTGAAGTCACAAATAAGCAGTAAATAACAAAAACTACAGATAAACACAGGTTACACATGCAAATTCCTGTTCACATCTCACATGTGCAGGTACATTAAGAGCACAGTTCTAAAGAGTCTTGACAAAACCAGATTTTAACAAAAAACGGTGTTAAAATGCGGGTATGAAAAATTCCACATGGAGAATATAAAGATACTTTTGTCCACTTCAGGACTCCAATGCTGCTTTTGAGATACCAGAGATGTACAACAGCAACAAGATTCAAGTAAAAGCAGGAAGAGCTCAAGGAAATAATACTGGTTGGAGAGAGTGGGCATTTACTTCTCACTAGAAATACACGGAATAGCTGAATAGGAAAGTCTAGCAAGAGCTTAGAAAAAAAAGTCACAAAGTTGTAAAGCTGGCTAATCACTAATTTTCCTATTTGCTAAAGATAACAGCAGTGACATTAAAAGAAATTGCAATTCAACATTTAAAAATGCAACTTACATTTAAAGACTTTTCCAAAGTGAAATGCAATGACAGCCTTACACTCAAAATTAAATAGCTGCTAGGCTCAGACCAAAATATGGAATGTTCTAGATAAAATAAAAATACAGTGTTACTTTTCATTTTTTATTCAGAATGGAATTGAAAGACAATTTCTTAAGCTTGAAAGTAGTAAATCTCATTTGAACAAGGTTTTCTTCTCATAGATGAGCTTTCCACGAGGGTGCAGGATTTTTTTTCTGTAATAGCTTGAAGTGTCAAAACAAAAACTTGTTGCCATTCTCACATTAAGAACAAATTGTTGTCATTAACTTAACTGCATATGCTTTTTGCTACAACATTTAACACATGAACAGACCTATAATGCCTACTGTATCTCACTAAAACAAAAAAGAATACAGTATTTCCATCTACTACTTATACTGCTTTTAAAAAAGATTAACATTAAAAACAAAGCCACGTTTTCCTTACATCCTTCCTTCTTTTTAAGCTTCTTTCTTTTGCCTGTAGTCTTCTGCCATTTTATCCAGAATTTTCTGTTAAAAGAAATTATAGTTGGGATATATTTAGAGAGTTTTTCACAGTGACAACATCAAGAATAGAAACATAAATCCAATTTACAAGTGTAACATCTGTGAACATCAATTGCAAAGGTCACAACTAACAAGGCTGGCACTTCTCTCTACCCTGAAGTGGAGTTTGAGCTCCTCTTGGCAAGCCAAGGGAATTCCTTTCCATTGTGTCACGGACTTGTGACAGCCACTGTGCCACTTACCTGGGTGGGACCTGCCACCTACACAGGTAGATGTAGGTGGAGAAGGGCTGTTTTGGAAGTTTGAGGAATCTGTTACCACTTGGATGACATTTGGTAGCAACATCAATTCACCTATTAATCTTTTCCTGCTCTCCAAGGGAAGGAGACTCCCAGCTCCAGAAGTGCCACTGTGAGACAGAAGCTGCATTTCCCCCCTTCCCTCCTCAGTTCCAAACCCCACCAAGGTCACATAGTCACCCACAACCTGCTAGTCATTTGTGCCATGGAAAAAGCAAAGCAAATCATGTTTCATTTAAGCAATAAAGGTAATAAATTGGCGTCATCCCCCCTCCCCTTTTCACATCAAGGCTTTAATGTCCCATAATCTGGTACCTCAATGGAAAAAAAAAAAAAAAAGAAAAAAAACACTATGGTGATGGATGAGGTGGGATTTCTTTCTACAAGATCCTGCATGGGAACTGATTCTCTGATCTATTCCTTGATAATGTTTGCTTTGTCGTGCCATCTGCCTTCCTGGGCCCTGTATTTATTTAGGGTTGCCTGTTACTGCAAGGAGAAGGCAAATGTTTGGAGTCTGAGGTGCCACCTCTTCCTTTTCTGTGGAGTCCTTGGGCTTTGCTCTCAGCTCAGGGATGGACTGCTATAAATCCATTTCTGACATAAATCCATCAGCACTGCATGACTATCAGAATTTGGTTTAGCACTGCCCTTTCCTGGAGGTGATATTTAAAGCAGCTCACAGTACGAGAATACAGCAGCAGCATTATCACTCATGCCATGCAATCATGTGATACCTCATCCAGTTACAACACTGAAAAAGTGCTCACAAAATCAGAAGTTGCAAATTTTGGGGGGTTTTAAGCACATAAAAACTTCATCTTAAAACTCTGTTGATTGGTTAAAAACAATCTTGAAGGGACAACTGGAAGGGATCTGAGCCATCTGTATTTATTCTGCAATGCTACTTCTAAGCCTGGCCTTTACTCCAACTGGAATTCCCTCTTTAATCCAAATTTACAGGAAAAAAATGCTGAAGCCCAACTCTAAGCTGTGTATTCTGCATATTATTTTAACAAGATGAAGTTTTGAGAGGTCTACCTGGAGTTAAAAGATAGAGAATAAGCCAATTTCCACTGCCTGAAAGGTATTTTTTGTCCTCAGTCCGGTCTCGTTGAATTCTATTCCCCAGAAAGAATCACGCCAGTTAAAATGAACAAGTTTTTGCCTTACCTTCAACTTTTGATAATGAGGAAGGCTGCTGCAATGGGTCTTTTTTGCAACATCTTCATTTGTGTAGAACAGGGAACACAATTTGCAATAAAACCCTGTTTTGGGTACCACATAATTCACACCTAGGGGAGTAAACACCACAAAATAAACTAAGAGATCTACTCTACATCATTTCTTTTAATGTCATATGTCATTTCAGCTAAATCTTAAAACCATAATTCACTTTACATTAAAAAGCTGCTTTATCTTTAAAAGTCCTTATTTTAGTTTAGTCAAGCCAGGGCCTATTAATAACTAAATATGTGCAGGCTTTTTTGTATTTTTTTTTTAATTTAAAAGCAACCTTTCAGATTAAGGGTCCATTTTATTGGTTCCTTCAAAAGAACTCACAGTGTTCTGAGATCAGTTTTGGAGTATTTAGTATGACTCTAAACTGTTACCACTGTTGTGCTTTGAACTAGTAATTGAATTTGTGTTGCTACAATACACCTCTTTCAACTTAATTTCTGCCTAAGGAAAAGTGTTATGGAGAACTGTATGAAAATAAGGGAAAAAAAGAAAGCAAATACTCAGGTTAGGGGAGGAGTGAAGAGCGGGGAAGAAAGGGAAGCCCTAAAATGAAAGGCTGTGGGGCAATGTGTTGCCAAAACCAAAAGTCAGATGAAATGAGAAATGCTACTGCAATGCACAGAGAGTATTGGAAAAGAAATGGAAGCAGCCTTACCAACAGGAACGTTTGGCTGGTATGGCCCAATCCTAAATTCATCTGGAACTAGAGGTTTCTCTTGGACGCTCTTGGTTTCCTGCTCATCCTGGGGGTCTGTGTTTTCCTGGGGGGTTTTCTCAGCATCCTGGGCTGTCGTGGCATCTGAAGCTTCCACAGGCTCGGTCTTCACGCCGTCCTCGGGTTTCGTTCCGTTCTCTAACATCTCGTTCTCCTGCTCTGGCTCCTCGATCTTGTCCACCTTGATCTCTGCCAAGCTATCCTCGTTCTTGCCTCCTGCCTTCCCTGCCAGGCCAGACTTGCGGAGTTTCTGGTGCTCCGAGTCCTCCTCATCCCCCACCTCATCCAGGGTCACAAAGCCCTCCATGCTCCGCGGGAAGCCGCCCACGTAGCGCTGTTGGGAAAACGGGGTCCTTAGGTCAGCTTGTGCTTCAGGGTTACACTCGAGCTCTTCCTTCAAGACCTGCCTCCCTCATTCAGCTGTTAGTCAAGTGTGCAGAGGTGTAATGAGTTCATTGGGTAGGCCCCTGCCCCAGAAACAAGGACCCACTTCAGAGTCACTGTCTTTCTGGCACCATAAGGGGCCACTGTTTCATCATATCAACATGTGATTTCAGCTTAAGAATAGAGTGAAAAGATACTGACATTCTGAAGCTGAAATTCCTTTGAACATTAATATTTTAAGTGAAAGTCGTTTTGGAATGCACAAGTTTTGTTTCTATTCAAGACAGTCCCAAAAGATCCTCAAATTCACGCCTGAATAGAAGGTAAAACCTTATCAAGAACTATTCTGTGCCCATCAATGGTATGAAGGCTCTTCTTAAAAAAATTAATTAAAAATCTCTTTTTCAACCAGCTTAGAGTGTCCACAATAAAAAAAACCAATCAAGCAAAAGGAAACAAAACCCAACCCAAACCCCTCAAACCATCCAAAACTGTGGAGGCCTCTTAAAATTCAGGTTCGTTAAGAGTGACTGTCTAAATTCTGAAGTTTTGGAGACATTCCTCTGATATGGAGATGCTGCACAGCAATCGTGAGGAGGACTAAACCAGCATTATTAACTTTGGGAATGTAGGTTCTCAAGAAAGCAAGTTTGGGTTTGAGGCAGTTTATCACAGTGGGCACCCACATACTAAGAAACAAGGAACACAATGCCATTTGCACTGCCAGCATTATCCTGGCACCACATAATTCATTAGCTTCCTGACAAAAGGAGCCCTCACAACTGAAATCCACGCACACTTCATTCATTAATAAGGAACAGCCTTACTTCCTTGCCAAACAACATTCCAAGTCAGTAGTTACCAAAACTTTGCACACTCCTCCACACAAGAGAGCATGATTAACAAAGCAGCTTGTAGGACATGAAAGCCATGAGAGTGTGAGATCCTCTGGTGAGAAAGAGGGAAATCACAGCAAGTAGCCTGTGACTAAGACACTCTGAAAGCAAGTCTTTCCTTTCTCCAACAGGAAAGGGCCCTGGGTCACCAGAGATGGCCTGGCCCACCTCTTGGGCTCGGTGCACACAGCCCTGCCCAAGTCTAGATTAGCCTCAAGTCCCCAGTACATTCTTTTGTGCTCTGTGCTCAAGGGTAACTACAACCAGGGCCTTGAGAAACTGCTCAGGAGAAAACAGTTCCTGGCTGCTCAGTGTTAAAACAAGAGGTGAAGAGAAAGACAGGCAACCCCCAGGAGGTGACAGGGAAGAGCCTTACAAGTGAAAGGTTTCTGTCAGGACAGAACCAGGGATTCAGAACCGATTCCATGACAAGTTGCACGGGGTGGGATCTTCCACCTTCTTCACAGGAGCTCTAACAGCCATTTCTCCCCTCACAGGAGTTAAAGACCCCCAGCAAAAGCTCTGCAATACAAGGTACAGGGTGTGCTGCCTAAGTTAGACAGGGCTTCCCCCACTCAGTGCCTCACAGTATGATTTACCTTTTTAAGCTTTTTCTTGGCTGCTGGAGTGGCCACAACATTCCCCTCAGTTTTTACTGTGACATCATCAGGGGTGTCCTTTTTTTCTTCAGTAGCTACATCAGCTAAATTGGCAACATCTGCATCCTCTCCTGCCGAGCTGCCACTCTCTAACAGTGCTGCTGCCTCCTCCTCATCCACCAGCAGCTCATCTTCGGATTCCAGGAGTAAACTGGGCTCGTCTTGCTCTGCCTGTTCCCCACTTTTGGCACCTGAAGGCTCAGCAGGATCCTCTTGTTTCTCTTCTTTTGCTTTTTCTTCTGTAGTGCTGCTTTCAGGCTTCTGAGCAGCTTCTGGTTTAGACTTCTTATCACTGGGAGAATCTTTGCTGTCTGGAGAATACGTTCTCTTTCTGTAAAGAACAAAGAATACTTGTTGCTTGTAAACCTGGAGAGAGCCCAGAAATTACTTTAAAAAGAAAAAAAGAAGAAAAAAAAGGTTGTATTTCTCTAGACAAGCCTGAAAAATATTGTGTTTCAGTTCAGGAAATGGAAGGCTGAGGGAAACCTTGAAGGACACCATTCTTCAAACATACAAAAGGTTGCTGCAAGGAGAAATTATCCTTACAAGACAGGACAACTGTTCGTGGGTTTAAATTGCAGGAAGGCAAGGCTAATTAGGGACTGGAAAGGATTTCCTGAGGAGCCTGAGAGGCTGTGAAATCTCCATCCTTAGAGGAAGAGGGTAGGCAGCATATTAGACACAGCTCATCTCCGGGCACAACAAACAACTTGATCTCAAAGCTCACCTGACTCTTTTGTGCCATTTCTGTGCTCTGAAAAAGGTATTTTCATATTTCTTTTAAACAACATTATGCTTTAACAACAGGAAATTACCTGGTTTTATCCTTTTTCAGCAGCTCAACTCCTTTGTTGGGAATCTAAAATAAAGAGCTTTGTGAGTGACAGCAGAGTAAGATTTACACGAGTGTTGCAGCATTAATTCAGAAGCACAATGCAGCCAAGTGCTGCCAGTTACATGAACCCACAGGACTCTTGTACCACACCCACCTACCCAGCCATTAGCAAACTATTTCAGACAGGACCTGACCAACCTAGATAGACCCTGCCCTTACTCACAGTAATTATCAGTTATTCAATACAAGAGAAATGGGATATCCTGCTCCAGAATATTCACATACAGAATATTCCTCTTTTTCAGGAACTGATACAGTGTGGTGCAGGTACTGGCACAGATCAGTCCTAATCTGTTTTCTCCCTGCCATTAGTGGAAACCTTTAGCAAACCCCCACCACTTCACTTATTTATGAGTTACTGAACAGGGACTGTCACTTGTAGGCAGTACCACAGAAATCTATTCAGTGCATTGCTCAAGTATTTGAATTTGCCCCCGAGTGGTCATTTGGCTGCATGACCAACAGTAAGATTTCTTCCTATTTCACAGCAGAAACCTGATGTTTTCAGAGACAGCCTGACAGTTCAAATTTCTCCTGCTTTTCTACCTGGTGTTCCACTCTGATGGAGAAAGTCTTACACCTGCAGGAGTATTACCCTGGTGTTATGTAAAAAACCCCTCAGGAACCTGTCCCTCCCTTATGAACTGCACATGCAGAGATGCAGTTCTGATGTGTCATAACTTTTCACATAAAGATTATTCATTTTCATAGGAGGGGGAGAAAAAAACCCTCCAAATTACAGCATGTTCTAAATGGAGCCATTTCAATTAAAATCAACACAATTTACTCTAAAATCTGAATTCTAAAAGTTGTTTGGGTTTTGTTTCATCTGAGAGGAGAATCCTTTCACTTTGTTCTAGGCCTCATAACACGACTCTTATGTCAAGTAACTGCATTAAAGAGCCAGAAAATATTAAAGCAAACCCCTCCATTTTACAAGCAACAGTGAATTCTCATAAGTGATGGCTGTCTTCACTGCACACCTTCAACTGCAATTAAAAAACTAAAACCATTTCCTACCCTTAACACCAGCTTCTTGTATTTCTCAGATAAATCCACTTTCACACATCTGCCTTGGAACCAAAGTGCTTTGTTGGCACAATGCTCCACCATGGCCAAAGCATCTTCCCTGGTCTCCATCTCAATGAAAGCCTGAAGAGATTAAACACACATTAAAAAAGGACTATAAAACAACACATTTGCAGGCAAAGCTACTGAACTTCAAACACAGCATTTCCAAACACTGAAACAACACTAAAAGGTTCAATTATATCTGTCCTCTCCAAATACTTTAAAATTTATCCAAGTGCTCTATGACCACAGCTTTTCAATTTAGTACCATCTGTGCCATAGACAGTTCTGAAATTAAACAGGCATTTAAATAATCTGCCAAAAATATCACCATGAAGTAAGATGTGATTTAAATAAAAAAAAGCATCTGAACAGTGAAATTCTTATTTAGTGTTTATGTACTTGGGAATTCCGGGGGAGAGGAGAAACTACCCTGGTATTTTATTTTTTGTTTTTTTGAGAGAAGCCTGAAACAAAAAGACAGCAATGGCTGGTGTGTAAGCCCAGCTTTGGGAGGAGTTCCTCCTGGGAACAAACCTATGGAACATTAAAGTTTCTCATCAAGATCTGAACAACTCCATGAGCTGGAGTATCCTTGGCAGAAAGCTGAAACCTGTTTCTGCAGCCAGCTTAGACAGCAAGAGTTTTCATTCTGCCAGTGAAATAAGGTCAGGGAGTTCTTCCAAGGGGTCACACAAGAGATTCTAGTGATTTTTCACTTCACAAGTGTGGCATTAAAGGATTCAGGCACTCATCTCTTTGAAAAGGCAGTGGAATTTCCTATTTAACTCAAGGGAGCAACAAACTGGGACAGTAAAGCTTAAAAAAAATTAGAACTAAATAGTTTAAGCCCCTGTGTATTTATAGAAATCATGTCCATGCACATCCAAAACATTTTACTACACACATGCAATATACTGCCTTCAAACCTTTTTCAAGCTAGAGAGCCACAGCAGGACTCTTTTGTTTAGTCTTAAAGAATGAAAAATAAAGGGTAAATGAAAGAAACATGGAATAGTGGAATACTGTTTCATAGGAAATGGTCTTTCAGCCCCAAGAAACAGTCCCAAGGCTCCAAGGAATCTGCATAACCCAATAATTAAGCCTCGATGCTAAAATATCTTCTTCCCAGCTGAGGCCTGTTCCTGTTTTAAAGCAGCTCATGTTATAGGACATTTCACAGGAAGCTCCAGAGCAAAATCCCATCCACACAGAGCCCGCAGATCATTTCCACAGCTCTGCTGGAGCACAGAGTCTGCACATGCACCAATTCACGGCATTTCTCCCCAGGTAAACCCCTCAAGTTTGAAATGCTCCCACAGTGTTCCCAGGGGAGTTACCTGGCTCTTCATCCTCATGAGGATGTAGTTCTTGATTTTCCCGTAGGGCTCAGCCAGTTTGAGCACTGCGTTGTCAGAGTACCCCGAGTGTGGCAAGTTGCTCAGGTGAATCACACGACCCAGCTCTGGTTTGGGTGGCTCAGTCTTTTGGTCAGGCTTACCCTCAGGTTTCTGAAATGGACAGGGAATGACGTGTTTTTGAAGACATACTACATAAAATACACATGGGTGATAGTCCCTTGATTAAGCCGATCCAGGTCACAAGTGCAGAAATGAGGAATAACTGAAGTGCAGCCGCCTCACAACACTGACTGCCCCAGATTAAAATAAGGCAATGCTGAAAAAAGTAGGAGCGTTTTACCTTTATTCTCTTGTATTTCTGTGACAAGTGGACTCTGACTGGTTTACCAAACACCAGGGCAGGTGTTGTTGAGTAGTATTCAACTGCAGCCTGGGCGTCTTCAGTGGTGGACATTTCGATGAATGCCTGCAATGATACAGAACAAATGAAGCGCTGCTCCTTCAGGAACCAGTGCTTCTGTTTCACACACCAAGTCCTTCATCGCTGCATCAAAAATGAGAATTGCTTTTTGATTACAACATGCACTGACCTGCAGAACTTGGCATGAATTTCACATACTTTATTTAGGCGCACAAACAGAACTATTTGGTTTGTTTACATTCCACCTACATTTGGATTCAGAACATTAAATTGCTTCCTGCTTTTTGTCTTTTCTGATACTGGCTTTTTCCACACTTCAAAATGAGACACACCGTGTAATACAAATTGAGACCGATAAATTTTCCAGATTATACTGAAACAAGAACAGCATGTGGTATTGTTGAGAAAGCTACAAACCACCACCAAGAAGGATTTTTTAATATTTAAGTGAAAATGCAGTAGTACAGCATTTCTAGAAACATACTCTTCCTTTCCTGCAAGACCTTGTGGTGAGGTGTCACCTCACTTGGTAGCTGAGCGAGTGCTTTCACAAAACCAAAGCTCAGGCAGTAACAGCCACCAACCAGCACCACCAGCAGTGCTACAGGGCCCCACCTCACCTCATTGATTTTGTTTAGAATCAGATGATTTGTGATTATTCCAAAGGGTTCAACAAGCTGCAGCAGCTGGTATCTCAAGTTCTTTCCCCTCTGGAAATCCATGATGTGCACAACTCTGCTTGTTTCCTGTTGAAGACAAAGCATGTGATCACAGTATGAAAAGATCCAAGGGTACCAGTACACTTAAAGAGTCTGTCAAGGCTCTGCTTGATTTGTATTTTTATTTTAATTTTTAAATCTTCAGTAGTAACCAAAACAAAATGCACATAGAAATGGTCCAGAACTTTCCACAGCTTCATTAGAAAAGGTTTAAGAAGGTTCTGTACAGTTTAGGACTAAATATTTTGTAGAGTCCTTGGTACAACAAACCCTTAATCTTATGCCAAAGTTTCAATATTTCCATATAAATCCTAAAATCTCACTTTTACAGACAATCATTCAATTAAAAAAAATAATCTTAAGAAAAATCATGAGTTTTTAATACTGACCACTCTGCCCTTCTGCATGTGCCTCGGTCCTTGCATATTTCCATTGCCAGCTCCTTTAGCAAATGAAAACAAGGAACAAGCTCAGTTCAACCTGCAAGACTGGGATTAATGTGTCTCGTCACGAGTTCTAAACAATATAAAATCACTTGTAATATCAAACCAGAATGACATGAAGTTTTAAAAACTAGTTATTTCATTACAGTCTCAAAAGGCTTTTTATTTATTTCAGAGCTCTTGTAACTTGTCTCTCAGACACCCTTTTTACAACTAAGGGTTTAGGTTCTAAAACATCACCAGTTCTATCACAATGCCCATTTTATTACGAAACACCCAAAAAAAGCCTTTTTGATCATTTTGCTTATAGTCAAGTTTTAAAAATTAATGGTATTGTTTGAATGAAATTAAGTATGAATACATCTATCATCTAAAAAATCCTATAAAGTGTCTCAAATACTTGTACTCTGTCTGGACACGCAGGTACATTAATTAGTTTTGCTCTTTTAGTCATTCAAACTATTTAAGAAGTAGGAAGTAGCAACATCAGGCAAGCATCTGATTCTTAGCCTCCCTTCCTGAGAGGAAGAGGCATCATCCATCTTCCCATTTCTCAGTTGCTATTGAAATTTATTTCTCAAATTCACTTGAAATTAGGGGGAAAAGCCACTCGGGACATTGAATTCTTGCAAGTTTCATCCAGAGAATTCCAGCAACATGTGGCTACTCCCAAGAGAGATATAAAAACCTCCTAGGGAGGAAAAATCCAAGTCCCAAACCTGTGTAGATTAATAACAGTTAAAAATCACCACCTTTAGAAGGAATGAGTTATTAACAGAGCACCAGGCTTTGGCCAGGGAAGGACTAAAGTATTTCAGTTCTACTGATCAGAAAAGTGTTTTCTTTGGTTGTTTTCAAACATTGATAACAAATTAAAACAACAAGAAAAAAAAAACAACTAGCAAGCAGTTAAGCCTGGTAAAAGGAGGTGCTTATCAAGGTTACCTCTGGGCCCAACAGGGGGTCCTCCAAGGTGGAATGGAGGTGGGGGTGGTCCCAGAATTCCTGGTGCAGGGTTTGTGGATTGCTGCAACATAAAGGGGTCACCCCTACAAAGAGAGGAAAACACACTGTAATTTTAAACCACAAAACCATGAAGCTTTCATTCTCAACCCCCCGTAATTTCTGCAGAGCTTCAATGTAGACAACTTTAGCAACTTTTACTGCTGTCTTCAGCTAAAAACCAAAGGAGGAATCCATCTGGTGTGCTGTTTCACATAAGCTGTTAAGAACATTCTCTGCTTCAAATAAAAAAATTATGAATACTTCAAAATTAATTACTACTTACATTCCATGTCCTGAATCACTGTCAGGATTCCATTCCGGGTATCTTAAAAGAAACAAATTTAAAAGAAAATATAAGAAAAACAATCTCCTCTACCTATGTAACACCTGTCACAGAAGCTGTGGTATCTGGAGATGTAACTCCAACAGGGCAGCACTCTGGGCCCACTGCAAGAGCCAGAACAGCAGTGGCACAAGTGCTGTTCTTCAGGACAAACTCTCTACACCGGTTGCTGCGTATCTGCCAAATTTTATTTCAAATTGCACTGTTTGTACCACAACAAAACTGTAGAAGTTGGTAGCAGTGACTGCAATTACAACAGATTCTCAGCCGTTAAGATCCATTGCTAAAATGTTACATATGTATCTGCAGGATTTCAAGGTTATGAACAAGACGTGTTTTTGTGCTGAAGATGCTCTCAACTTGCCAAGGCACAGGTAGGGACCTGCTTTGGGCAACATAACTGACCGTTACTCAGAATCAGAGAATCTCCTGAGCTGGGAGGGACCCCCAAGGACCACAGAGTTCAATCCTGGCCGTGCACAGGAGCCCCAACAACCCCCCCTGCCCCGGCGGGGTGTGTGCAGTGCCCAGGCCCATCCCTCGTGCCCCGTTCCTGCAGCTGAGTTCATACATTTCGAGCAGCAGCTGGCAGCGGCGGCTGTGAGTCGCTCCATTGATGTGGTGGTTCCACTCCTGCAGCAAAGGAAAGAATCCACAATTAACAGCCACATACGGCAAGTCATTCTAACAAGCTTCTCCTCTAAGCTGATGTACTGCAGATACACAGGTAATGAAATCGTTCTGTGGTGCTTTCAAGAGACACTGACACTGGGCCTGCCCCTCCCTCCTGAGCTGGGGATAAGGTGTGTGATGGGAGCTGTGCTGGCTCCTGCCTCAGAGTGCAAAGCTCCCTGACCTGCTGCACCATGGGCACAGCCTGCCCTGGCAGCCTCCACAGCTGAAAGCTGAGTGTTTGTCCTGAGTCATTTCAGAATTTCCTCCCCTCTCTCTGCTTCATTCCTCAGACTTTTATAGATCAACTTAACACTCAAATTTTTAGAACCACTAAGAGGCCAAGAAATTGCAAGGAATTCAGAAAGGAAAGACTAAAGGAAATGAAAGTGCATAGCTAGGACAAACTACAAGTATACAGGTGAAATATAAAAATGTGTGACCTTTTGAGGGGAATAAAGGATGTCTAAATGGTAAAAAGGAAGAATAATGGAATTAAACAAAATCATCCAGGTAAAACTCCTGGTTCGGGCTTTAGCATTAGAAAGGAATGAGGGATTTCTTCTTTTTTCTGTAGACTGTTTTCCAGTTCTGCAACTTCCTGTTCTTGTAGATCAACAGGCTTCTTTTGGAAATTCTGATTACTCCTTCCTTCTCCAGTTTACCCCAGTGGTTATACTGTTATCACATACTGGACTGCACAGGCTAATCACAACTGCAACACTGCAACTGCTTTACGTGGCTCTTCTGTTTCTGCTCAGCACCCGCAAAGGAGTTTCTCCTAATCCTTCATTTCTCCTGATTTTTGGTTCCTGCCACACTACAATCATTCTTCTGGATACAGAGAGACACTCCCCAGGCTTACTGTAGTGTTTCCACATTACATGCCCACCTGCACTTTCCACAAAGGAGAAAAACCTGGATTTAAAGTCTCCCCTAAAGTGCTGCAATATTACTCCAGGAAAGCATGGAGCAAGATGAAACCTTCATCCATTTTATCAAGATGGTAAACAAGAGCACCACTTTTTCCTGTTAACTGCACATGATGCTCTGCAGCTATAAATAATTAGGCTGGCAATTAGGATAAAAAAATCCCACCAAAACCCCAAATCTATGAAACATTTCAATACAAAGATTCTTAGCTTCAACACTTGCTAACAAGTGTTAGCACTATAAAAAACCCTGTCCTTTGGACACCAAAACCCCTCTAAATTTGGGTGCACAGTCAGTAAAACCTCAATGGTCGATTCTGCCAGACATAATGTGCTTTGGATCTGTCTGAATACATAATTTAAAATTCTTCTAAACTGACACAGAAGCTGTCTGCAACTCAGAGGCAAAGTCTGGAGGATCTAATTCCCATTATACTTAAAATGCTTTTAAATTGGCAAAAAAGGGAGCTCTGACATATAACTTTGGACTTTTCCTCCAAGGAATATGATGGCTCATCTATATTAACTTTTTATTCAACAATTCTTAATCTGGATTCCCTTTACTGCCTGCACCCAGTCAGAAATGCCTCTTCTACAAGGTTTTGGGGCACCAGGTATTTGTATTTACGCTCATGAACACGAATGCCCCATGTTAAGGCAGAGAAAACCTGAACTGAGTTTCTTCAAACCTAGATTACCCTTTGGCTCAGTTGATGCCAGTGAGAGGACACACTGTTCCTCAGAAATTAGGCCAAACTCGAGCACCTAATTTTAGCCAGCCATCTATTAGGACCACAGCCAGGTTTTCCCTCCGAGATGTACCACGGGTTCAAGTGTTTAACCTCCAAATTCATCTCTTCATGTTCCATCAGCCTTTGTCTGGCAGGGAAAACAATCCCTCCACATCCAACACCTCGTTCCTTGATAAAGGGATCAGGATTGACAAAATGCCTAAAGTATTTGGGGCACAATTTACTTCACAGACAGAAAACAAACTGGGTCTTAACATATATATACAGCAAATTAAAGAAGCAATTAAGAACATCACTAAAATAAAAAATTGGACTAGTCTGCCAGTTTAAGTTACAGTGAGGGTGTTTAACGCCGTGCTCAGGTTTAAAATACACACTGCTTTATCAAACAGCCTTAAAAATGTACAATATTTTATTTGGAAGTGGGGAAAATGAGATTTTGATACTGCAGTCATAAGTTTACATTGTCCCAGCTAAGAAAAGCATTCCCTTTCTGCTTTCCTGAAATTTCAGTTTCGATCAGGTTCCTTTAAAAGTCTAGTTTGGCTTGATTTGATTTCATGGGAGATTCAAAATAAGCAATTCTGTAACAGTTACGTATGCAAAGCAGAGGAAAGAAAGAGAGAAAGGGAAAAATTCTTGTGGTGACATGATTTCTGAAATTAGAAACAAAGCCTAAACTTGGGTCATAAGAAACAGATGATCCAATCTCAGACAGTTTATGGTGTATTAGCAGTTTAAGTCAAAGTATATTCCTACCAAAAAAAAAAAAAGAAAAGAAAAAAAAACAAACAAAAAGGTTTTACATGTTACAGAAGAGGTCAGCCACAAGTTATGCTGCTAAAAGAATTTGGTACTTCTCATACCTGGAGAGCTATGTGGATCCTTTCAACAGATCTGCACTCCAAAGCACACTAAGAACCACCAGCCTTTAAAATAAAGGGCTAAAAAGACCCCTACTTACAGGATTACTGGTTGCCATCGTCAAGGGCCTCAGAAGTTTATGTTTTCAATCTAACCCAATGAAGTCCTTTTACAGAACTGAGCATGGCAGCTAAACTGTTAACACTTAAACCTTGTGTGAAAATAAACAGCAAATACAGGAGACAAGAAACTCAGATTACTGTGATTATTTTATATAAAAAGTAATTAAAGCAACACAAGTTCATAAACTGTCAGATCAGCTGGAGCCATACAGCGTGTGCTCTAAAACTGGTTTGATCCTTTCCTTGCAGGGACAGAACAATTCTCATGTTCCAAAAAGATCAGATGTACAAAAGCAGTACTTTTTGAGAGGTAACTGTAAAGAAATGGTTAGTAACAGCAATTCCACATTGTATCAATTTTACAGTAATAGCACATATTATATTTTCAATTGAAGGCCTTCAACCTAATTAGCCACTAATTGTGACAAGAGGGGCACTGTATTAGCCAATTAGCCAATTAAATTGCCTAGTACACTGCAAACCAGCAAGATGAGTACCACTGGAAAAGCTGAAAGTGAGAAGGCTCTGAAAACAATGTCTGAATACAAACAGGCCATTTGGAGTAACCTGCTCCCTTTGCAGAGTTGGACTAGTCATGGATAACTAAGAGGGAAGTCTCAGCATCACCGAGTACACCCGAAGATCCACTCCACTTGTGAGCCAAGTAAAGAACACTACTAGGAACACAGAGCAGGATACTGCAACAGCAGATTGATTGCTCAGAGAGTCTACAGGGATAGATGCAACATGTGACAATAAAAAGTGAGTCTGAAGTGTTCTAAGAAAGTTGGGAAAAAAGGAGAAAAATGACGACAAATTTCAGCCATAGTATGAGATAGAGTGTTAAAGTGAAATTAAAAAGGCAAGAATGAGCTAATCTAAAACGTGGCTTTTACTTTTGCAAATAAGTTCCAGGGCTCTACATTAACTCTTTCCCTTTGGACAGGGAAAAAGCAGAACTGTGCAAGAATGCATCTTAACTACATATAAATCAGCAATCAAGACAGATGTGGAGGAGAGCTGAAACTAGCTTCCAGAATGGCACAGTAGATACACTGCAAAAAAACCCCAAACCAACAAAAAAATAACAGAACCCACCCCAAAACTGCTTGAATGCCAGATGTTTGTGGTTAAGAGAACATGTAGATGTAAAATATAAATAAGATATCCCAGTAGATGATAGCTGTTTGACTTGAAGTTAGGCAATCTGGGCAAACAAAATACATTAATGTAAAGCCCTGGTTTACAATGTTTGTTAACAATTATCTTGCAAATAAACCAAGTGCCTTTTTCACTCTCAAACCAACTTTCAGATCATTTCAAAAGCAACCAGGCTACAGAAATCATTAAAGAAATAGGTAAAAACAGAACAGATACTACAACGTAAAGGAAAATAGAAGTATCTGGTGCGTGACTCACCTTATTAGAATGAACTGGCATATCACATATAGAGCACAGATGGGGATAACCCTTCGGTAAGAATCCATGGAAGTCTTCAATATTGCTATTTGGAGGAGCACCTCTCTTTTTCTCAAAGAGAGATCTCTCGGGACCAGGACCACGACCCATTCTGTCATACTCACTGTCAAATTTATGATAGTTATGCGAAGTCTCACCATAAAAAGATTCGTCCCTACACCTTTCTCCATCTCTCAATCTGTCATCTTCATAATCCATTCTGTCATAATAACCAGATTCTTGAGAACGACTTCCATGGTCATAGTCAACCACTGGGTTGAGACTAGGACCACGATCATCAAAGCTATCTCTTCTAAAATGCCTTTTTTCTTCCCAATCATCCCTAGGTACTCTGTACGGTGGTTCCCGTGTGGATGATCTGCCATCTCTACCATAACCTTCTTCAGCTCTCCTCCTTTTAAGTTGTAGAAGGATCTGAGGCAAGTTTTCAGGAGTGATCTTGTCCTCGGGATAGCGACTCAGTTCATCTAAGTCTCTAGAAGACAGACCAAAGCTGGCCAAAATGTTAGTGGCCTGGTCTGCATCTCCACGGTGCTGAGAAGACAAAGGGAGCGGACCTCTACTTCCAATGTTAAATATAGACTGCAAATTATGGGAAGAGGTACTACCAGAAGACAGTGCACTATGAGATCCTTGTTGGTTCAATGAAGAACTCATTCCAAGATTCATTAAGCTAGCAAGGCGTGCAGTACCCTGGTTCATCCTTCCAAGAGATGCTGGCATATTTAAAGACTGGGTAGCAGCAGCAAGAAGGCCTATTCCTGCAGAGAGGTCACGCCCATGACCTTGTGAATCCCTACTCAGAGATGACTGCTGGAATGACTTGGACATTGTAGAACTAGAGCGTGTCTACTTTATGGATCAAAAAAAATTCCTTTTTTTTTTTTTTTTAGTTTTTTATAGTTTTTTTTAAGATGGCTGCAAAGAGAGCTCACACTAGAAAGCTAGGCAAACTTCACTTCAAAAACGGTAACGCCAAGAAAGAGGATCAATAATGACTGCAGATCTTCTTCAAGCTGAGAAACACCAGACAATTCTGTAGAAAAACAAGCAGTTTTAGTCATAAATCCCTTTAAACAGATGCAGTTTTAAACTTATGCATCATGTTGATCTAAAAAAACATTAGAGATCTCAATCTTACAAGGCTTTTATCACATAACAGATTCAAGAGGTACCCAGAGCCTACATATATCATTGCAGGTAAAAATACAGTAGTGTTTCCTATACATACTCCTTCCACAAAAAGCTACTTTCATACTGAAGACAAGTGAATTTCAGAAGTTGCTGATGTCTAAAAGCATCTGTAAGTTTACTGACATGTAAGCCTTGATCTGTGGTTAATGGTTTTGTTCATACCCTACATTACTGTACTGTGTCTATGAGAAGACCACAAAAAACTTAAGCCCATAGAATCCAAGATGACTTTGGCATATAACACATATTTGAAAATGAAACCTGTACCACCACAGAACAGGACGAAAGGAAGTTAAAAGTAACTGAAGTTTGGGCAAAAAGTTTCTGCTAAGATCTGTAAACAAGACCAAACATAATATTCAATCTTTATGCAGTAAAATTCCCATTACCGATGTGAAGACAGACGTGAACAAGAAAAACAAGTTTTACATTTTGCAGGAAGTAAACAAGACCTCTTGTTCCAATTGCAGTTACACTGCTAACAGCATTTCAGAAGTGATTTTTACTCTGTTACGCTGCAGCTGTGACATCAGCTGTACTCTCAGACTCAAGCTAAACAAGGTCAGGCTTAGCGCTGGGATGGGAGACCCAAGGAAACCCTGCTCCTGAAGGAAAAGACCCCAGGTGAGTCAGGAGATGGCACATCACTCCAGACAGCCCTGCCCTGTACCAGCACTGCCTGGCTCAGGCCTGACACCATGACCACATGTGGGAGTTAAAGATCCTACAACACTGCTCACAAGAGAGGGATCTGCCTCATGTCCCACTAAAATACTAACCTAATATTCAAATATTTGGTTCCACTGCATTTACCTGAAGTTTTAACTAAACGCTATTAATATCCACACTGTATTTTTTGCTGCAATGGATACAGTTCATAAAGGTTTTTTTTTTAGTGCAGAGCAGAAATAAGCCATAACACTTCTCCCCCATCCTCCTCCAGCCTTGGGACAGACACAAGAAGTTTAAAGCAATTCAACACACGTGAGAACATTCCATCAGGAATTCCTTGTTCATGGGTCCCCGGCGCTGGAAAGTGCTTCCCAGTCTCCACAGAGCAGTTCTGCTTCTCCAGCACTGCCACTCAGGAGCACAAACACATGAGCACTTGGAAAAGAGACAGGCACACACTGCACAGCTGCAAATGAAATCAGCTCCCAAGAGAACAGGGGGAATGGAAAGGAAAAAATGAAAGCAAGGACTTTTCCTTGAAGAGACCAGTTCTGCAGAAGGCAATGGCTCTTGTACTAGAAACAGAAGGAAAAAGGTCAAGGTTGGGAGCAGCTCTCCATCCCCACTGCCTGTTCCAACAGGGCATCCAGCTGAAAAGCACCTGGGTTTTCTTTCTTGGTAGCAGTGTGTTACAAAATTATGCATTTAGGTAAAAAAATAATGGATTCTATGGAAAATACACAAAACACAAACCTCACACTGCTCCATCTTTGCAAAAGAACTCCTTTATATAGTATCCTGCATACTGTTAGCAGTGCATCTAAACTCATATTTCACCTACGTTTTTAAGATCCACATACGCTGAAATCAAAATAAGCTTAATTGTGGGACATTTGTTAGAGAAAAAGAGCTTGAGAAAATTGGGGATGGCAGTAAGTTTAAAAGAGTGTGAGGCAGAAGACAGAAAAGCACTGCAGAAAGCTTCAGAGAACAGTAATACAAGAACACAGGGGGAGCAGATGAGGCAAGTCCTAAGGGAGATGTCCCAGACAAGGGGGCTCTACTGAGGACATCTGAACAGAACACATTTAGGAACTATATTGTAAAAATCAAGACTTTTGAGTTCAAAAATGAGAGAAATACTAATATTACTAATATACTAAGATTCAGGAATTTTCAAAGTACTTTATTACAATTTTTAAAATTAATTCCTACTCCTTATATTTTTACTCACATTTCCTCCTAGTTCATTCACACACAGAAAGTTCTGAAGCTGAACTTACTGGGTTCTTCATAAAATCAAGTGCTCCAGAGGGCTTTGCAAGCCTGAGCCCGCAGCAATTCAGCAGATACTCCTGCGACAGGAGAGGCTCAGTGTGTCCTGCTCTTAGTGCAAGGACCCCACTATTCAAGTTTCTACTAAATCAGGAAAGTTCTCTGCTCTTCCAAAACACCCTTTCTCTTTGAACAGATGCTCCCTAATCCTCTTGTCACAGCTTTCCATTGGCAGTTCATTGTCCGCTGCTCTGGAGATTAGCAGGGAACAAACCCCATGGCATCCCAGCCTGGCAGGGACCCCGCTGACACACCGCTGATCCCACACATGGGGCTTTGCAGAACCACACCGTGCTCCTGCTGCAAACACCCAGGGAAGGAGGAAGGAAAGGGAAAAACAAAAATAGGAAAGATGGCTGAAAAACCAAGACAAAGACACAAAGAAGGACAATCTTATGGAGAAGCATGAAGTGGGACAATAAGACAAGTGTTTGATGAGGACAGAACACATGCTGGCAGTTGGTGCTGGTCAGGAAACTGCCCTACACCTAATTGGGCATTTGAGTGGGGTACTTCAAAAAACAAGTGAATTATCCTCAAAACCCCACTATTTCTCATCTTGCAATGGCTGCTGTACTCCACTCTAACCACCCCCATTCTATAAGATCAGATGAAGACAATGAACCGAGGTGGAGGGAAGAGCCCTTACGATCACACCAAAGGACCTTTAACTTCCACATGGTCAGGTTTAACGGGATTCTAAGGCAGCACTTCCTGTGCTGATCACTCTGGAAAGATTCCATGGCAGTATCTGATAGAGACAGGTTCCCATGGAGCAGGGCCAGCCTTGGAGCCAGGGTGCCATCACCTGAGTCACAGCAACAAGACAGGCAGGACTGAACAAAGCTGCCTCGGGAGCCAGACATGAGTTAGTTGAAAGGGTTATGCTAATCATTCTCCATGTAATTCCAGCTATACTGGGAACAGACTTTCAGATACAGGGTTTTTTAAGATCTGTGGACAGAAATTTGGCCATGTTAAGATTGGAAAATATATAATATAAAGCAGTTGTGAAATAAGTTGAAAGGCAAAATGTTACTGGATTTCCAGACAAATGCGGACAATGAAAACAATTTATATCTACAAGTTGCAAAAGAGTTTTCTGTAAAGGCAGACAACAAAACCAAGACATTTGAATCCTACAGAATACACTGCTACCAAAAATAGGCCCAAATGAGGCTGATTTTCAAACACTGTAGAAGGTTTTTCTTTCAGTGTAAAACTCATCATAAACTCTTTTCAATAAGGCTTACAGAACTCTTGCTCCAATATTAATTTTGTCCTGAGAACAGTTTAATTCAGTGAATTCTTGGAACACATTGATCATGCTGAACACATTGATCATGCTGAACACAATAAACTTAGCTTGTCACCTTTTATGGAACACCAGTAGGCTGAAAATAGGTCCCTGGTTCCCTACTCCTTCTGCCACTCTCAGGGGGTTTTAACCTATGCATAGTTATTAGAGTTTAATGTTAATCTTGTTCTTACAACAACTCATCTTTTACCCATTCCTCTTCCACTATTTATACGAAAAAAAAGTCTCAAAACTGAAAAGTAACTGCTTTCACTTTCTACTCAGTTTCACATCAAAACACATTGATTTTAATCAAATAAACTCAATTATGGTAAAAACATGAAATAATTGACAAGCTGAAAAGCACATCCTGGGTTTGTAAGAACTCAACACTTTGGCAGGTCGTACACCCTTGGGAAAAAAGTTTTAAAGAAGTTCTACATCCACAGTATTTGCTCTTTGGATAAAAAGCTACAGGTTTTCCTTCTCCTCCCTTGGCATTGTACTTGGTGCAGTGATCCTTTCTGCCATGGAAGAATTCCTCTGTTTCTCAGCAAAACTGGCTCCAGCACATCATGGCAAAAAAGCTTATTGACGGAAGAGATCTGCAATTTGGACGGACAGCTCCCCAGGCTGCCGAGAACTAATGGCAGTAAAAACAAGAACTTGCAAGAAAATGAGAAGCAGATGTTATCTAGTTGCTGAATGCCCAAGTACAATGGATTTCAAATCCACAGGATTACACAGAAAAGGCCACGGTCTTTCCAAAGGCAAAGGAGGAATTGCTCAGCAACCTCAGAGAAAATGCAGGTTCTCACCCATTTCAGGTCCCAGGATTCAGGGTGGTTATTTAGTGTTGCTGTTTCACGTGCAAGAAAACAACTCATCTTGTTCAACCATCTTCAGAGGTCATGCCCTCAAACACTTCAGGAGCACCTGGCACACTGGATGCACTGGCTTTTTTTGGGCACAGATTAGACAGTCTGTTTCAGGCACAACAACTGGAAGAGTTTCAGTTCTTAGGATTATGTTTAGCTTCATCCCAATGACTTCCTTGATCAGAGAACATAATAATCTGAGATCTGAAGTGACTGTAAGAGAGGATTGCTTCAGAACAGAGGAAAGGTATATTTACAAATGGGAATTAAAATGATGACTTTAGCAATTAAGAATTTCAAAAGAACTTAGTTTTCAACATCTGAATGCAGAAAGGAACACTAAGACAGGCCAGTTTCCTATTTCTGCTCATTACATAATTTAATGTATTCAAGCATCCCTCTTTTGTAAGAAGTGAATGAAAAAAGTGCATTTATTCCTTTACAGAAACAGAAGTGGGGGAAAAAAAAAAAAAAGGCCCCTGGAACAGTACAGAAAGAACAGAGAAGGCAAACTCCATGTATTTTTAGAGAGGGAGAGGAGTAACACCCAGAACCAAACAGATAACTGCTGTCACGTGTGCTGACCACGCCACAAACACATGGTCACCTCTGTGGCTTCCAAGCCCACTGTGTGTCACCTTCAGAGCCCCAGCTCCACAGCAGGAGATGTACACAGGTTCTGCTCCTCCAGAGAGCTCCACGGAGCCACCACCAGAAGGGCTCTGCCAGCAGCCAGCTCTGCGTGGAATGCCAAGGGAAGCTCTGCCGGCACAACTGTGTCCCTGCCCTTGGACACCGAGGAGACACTCACTCCTCATTCCCACCAGTTTTGGGGACCAACAGCCCTCGGGCACCAAAACTGACACCAACACACCACAAATTTTCCATAGAAATAGGTCATACAGAGAGTGATCCAGAGACAGACAAACCAGAGTTACCCACTGTAACACAGAGACAGTTTTACCCTTTTTCTTTTTTCTTCTTTTTCAAAAAACCAAACAGAACAGTTTTGTTTCTGATCTGGTGATTAAAAAGCCTTCTGACAAACCAGTCTGCCTCCAGGCGTTTCCAAGGCCGGGATAAAATCCCGTTCTTTCCCAGATGAAATCCTGCATGAGGCTGCAAGATGTATTTTAGCTGCAGACAAGAATCAAGGGACTGTTTGACTGCTTTAGTGCTCAAAATAAAAACCCTCTTGTTTAAGCTATGACTGCACAATACGGTACTTAACCACTCACAAACTAAATTAGTTCAGAAGTATTGTGAGGTATTTGCTTTTGTTTTCAAGACTTGTTGACTCAGAGCACTGATGAAGAAAGGAAGCAATACTGAGGGCACAAAAATACACTCATTAATTAACAAAGCGAACAGAAAGGATTTCTTTGCAGCTTTGCAACAGCTTCTCCCCCAGATTTGCTGAGGTACCCAGAAGCCTGTCTATAGATTACAAAATACCTTTGCATTCACCAAAACTTTCAGCAGAGCCATGTGCAAATCCCAGCCAAGGGCAGCACACAGCATTTCTTTATTTCTCATCAAATTAATGAGCACTTTATTTAACTGCAATCCTGAATACACCACGTGGCAACAGTATTACAGTTGTGTGGAACTTCAGTTTGGAGCCTCAAAGACTGACTCTTCTTTCCTCCTCCTTAACTGATTTTTAGTTTTTAGCTTTAGGAACATGGATATTTGCATTTTAAGGATGCATTTAGGAATTTCTGTGGGATTCTCTTCCCATCATTTAGTTGTGGGATGTGAGTAACAGCTTTTGCACAATGCAGAAGTACTGACACTGGGTTAGCCCTGCACAAAGACGTGTCCAAGGCTCGAGTGCCATTTAATTCTGCTGTGTAAGTCAGTCATGAATCACTTGGTGGGGTTTTAGATGGAATTCAAGACAGAAGTTCTTTGGTTTCCTGGTAATACATTAGAAATGTTAGTATGTTCCACTACATTTCAAAAAATACTATATTAATACATAGAAATCTTAAATATATTAACATATTTCAAAACACAGAAAGATTAAGTCACTGGATCAATAGATTCTTTGTAAAGAAGTATGAGAAAACACTCCCTTTTCCTCTTCTCACAAAACCTGCACAGATGCTTTAAGAAACTTACATTTTTAACCAGAGCTGCTTCCTACTTATCTGACTCTAGGAAGTCAGGACCACCTACGGTTCAAAAAAAACCTGAAGAATTTAAGGCTCACTAAAAAGAACAAAGACTATTAAATTGTTTAAACCAGTATCAGATACTTTTTTCCCAAAGGTCTGCGTCCTGGACAGAAAAAAAGCCACACATTTAAAATCCGAAGGATGGTTCAGCTTTCTTTCAACAGCATAAATGCCTCATTTATCATTTAACAAAGCAGTTCTTTAGGCTCCCAGAAAGTTCTTTTCAACTTCTGCTTATTTTCAGCATAGGTGAACTTTGTATCTCGTTACTCTGACTCTGGAAACAGAGTACGCACATTAAAAAAAAACGAAGAAAAACCCAACCCTGCAGCTCGATTTGTAACCAGGGTCTGAATCATATGAAAGTGAAACCGAGTAGAAAGAGGGGTCAAACGGATGCTGCACTGTCAGGATTCCCGATCCATTAATTTTTAAGGCCATATTAAGATCAAAACGCGCAGGTTTTGACCCTAACGGAGCGGTTCGGGCGGAGGGAGGGGCCACGGCTGGGG
>JAWWES010000030.1:1460089-1474332 GCA_035583135.1 Lophotriccus pileatus | reverse complement strand
TGTCCAAGGCCAGGTTGGACAGGGCTTGGAGCAACCTGGGCTGGTGGAAGGTGTCCCTGCCCATGGCAGGGGTGGAATGAGATGAGCTTTCAGGTCCCTTCCAAACCAACCATTCTGTGACTGGGGAAAAAGCAAGACTGAGAGCTGCAGGCCCTTAGCAGAGCTCTGGTGATGTGTGAGGCATTCACTGAGCAGAGCCCTGCAGCTCTTCCCAGCTGCGCTGGTGGGCTACTCACCACTGCCAACACTTTCTCCATCCTTTCCTCACACCTTTTCGTACCGCACAACCAGGCCTAAAAGTCCTGTATTGAGCCAAGATGAGTATCATAGAGCTTTATTGCAGAGACTTTTTTTGAGGAAATGAACCTGTCAGCACGTATTTGTTGTCCATAAAACATTTGCTTTATGTGGCTGACAGAGCCCATTTTCCCCATTTTTTGCCACTTTTGGAATTACCTGGCCCAGCAGCAGAGCCCCCCCGATGCAGTGAGTGTTCCTTGGCTGTCAGAAGACAGGCACCCAGCCCTGGGGCACCCAGCTGGATAAGAGGGAGATTGCTGGGCACAATGGAAACCCATGGGAAATTACAGGTAGGATCGGTTCCCATAGAAACAGTGACATTCATGGATCTCATAGGTTTCAAGTAAGAAAAGCTTTCTTTCCCCAGTAATCTTGAGTATTTTAACAACTCTTTCCATGTGCAGTATAAAAACTCTGTATTAAGATCAGGATATCGAGATGGCAGAAAGGCTCAGGGGTAAACAAGGATATTTAAAAATTAGGACAGCCCTGAAAAAAAAATCTGCACTGCAATTCAGTTTTCCAAACAGCACAGAAGCACCTACTTGATATAAACCAGCAGTAGCTGGGGAACCAGCCTGATGTGGTTCATCAACAGCCTCAGTTTATGAACTTCAGCCTCAACAACCTGAATTCCCTGAAGCTGAAGCAGCACATTGTCCCACAGCAGCCTGTGTCCCTGCTTCCAAGTTTTATTGGGATAGAGACAACACTGCAGCCACAGAAGCATCTACAGCAGGGTAACTGTGATGTGACCAAAGACCACTGAACTATTCTTAAAAACTAAAGTTTTAGGCTAAAACACTTCAAAAGTCTGGGTTATTTCACAAATACAGACTGCATGGAATCCAAATGGAAATGAGATCCAATCTCCATCTCCATTTTGGAGGGAGCAACACACTTGGACTTTTGCATTTAAATACCATTTTTGCCTGAATCCCTGATGACAATCTTGTCCTCCCCACCAGTTTCCATGGATTTTACATATTCATCAGCCTTTTCTAGCTGTTTTTTGTGGGCTTCACCTCCCCCAGGCCCAGGGAAGGGAGCTGGTGCTGCACTGTGGCCTCTCTAGTCTCCAACAGACAAGATTTCAATGTGACTTTCAAAGCCTTATAAGATAATGAAAACCAAACTGAGCAACTTTAAATACAAATAAATTTAATTGAGGTCACATAAAAATATATTTTAAACAAGCAGTAGAAAGGGATTAACAATTAAAGAACCGTACACATAATTCTTGTTATATCCTGCCTCAAACCACCTCTGATGTTTGAAATTCCTACATCCAGATCCTGAAAATAAATCATTTTCTTATAGCCCCGTTTTAATTGTGGGCTTTCAAGTTTCCATCTTCCCAATCCTTTCCAACAGGGATCTTCAGAGCCCCACCAACAGCTTTTCTTTTCTTTTGGCCAGTCTTGCTCCTCCAGCAAGCCCCAGGACACTTGCCTGTAATTAAAAAAAACAGCAAAGACAGTTAATAGGAGGAATCCCTAAAGACCTCAAACTCAACCTTTACACTGAGCAGTTCACTGGCTAACCTTCATTTTCATATAAAAGATGTACAATAAACAAAGTGTCTGCAATAGATTTTTCAATTTTCTGTGTGTTGTCTGCATCCAATCTAGGCTCTAACTCCACAAGCAGGAGTTACTCCACTCTCAAGCATGCAGAGCACTGCCAAAACCCAGCACCACCGAGCACCAGGACGGCACCAGTGGGGCCAGGAGGACTCGGCAGCACCTTTCTCTCCCAGCAGCATAACACTGGCACAGGCACTGAGCAGCCACAGGCAGCTGACTACCACTGGGAGAAACAACTCAAAACTGAGGGTTTAAAGGACTGAAGGAAGTGCAGGCACGAAGTACAACCCTCTGGTGATGCCTCCTCTCACCAGGGCTTCCTCCAGCAAGTGGAACAGATAATGTAGGTTAGATAAACCTATTGCTGGATAAACTCGGTTATTCTTTCCACCCTCAGGACCTGAGGCTGGCACAGGACCTCGATCACAACCAGAAGAGGACGTTTAGTCTACTAACAACAGAACAAAGTGTTTGCCCATCTCCCCTCCTTGGCTCATGGTCACAACCTGCTTCAGATGCTTCCGAGATCTGCCTGTGTCTCATGCACCGGTTATCCCTTTCCATTTCCTCTCCACAGGCACGGGTGTCCTCCTGGAGGTGCCTCACCCTTCGGCACAGTCCCCTGAGGTCCGTGACCCCCGCACGGTTCTCGGCCACGCTGAGCTCCGGGGGCCATCCCCTCACACGAGCCTCCCGTCAGCTGATGGCCTACGGAGAGCACAGGAGAAATATCGCTAAAAATATTCAATCAATCTGTATTCGCGGAATTTAACAGTTGGGACCTGCCGTGTGGGAGGGATAAAAAGATATCAAACTATGAGCACGAGTAATTAGTGCCGGACGGCGCAGCGGCCAAGAACACCCCCCTGCGCCGGGCCCAGCGCCTTCCGGCCGGTAGAAACGAGTAAATTAAAAAAAAAAAAAAAAAAAAAAAACGGGGAATATCTGGGGGGGCGCGCCCCGTTGCCGGAGCGCGGTGAGGAACCGCCGGGTGTGCAGCCCCGGTGCCGGTGCCTTCCCTCCCCCGCTCCCCCCCCCTCACGGCGGCCGCGGCGAGCCCGGCGCCTTCCCTTCCCCTCACTGCTGTTACCTCATGGCGGCGGCCGAGGCAGGCCCGGCCCGGCCCAGGGCCGTTCCCTCCCCACACGGCCGCAGTTCGCCCTCATGGCCCCGGCGCTCTCCCCTTCTCCTCACACGACGGGCGCAGGAAAAGGGCGGGCCCGGCCCCGCTGCCGAGGTGATTCCGCAGGCGCCGCCCCGCTCGCCTCAGCCGCTCCCCCCGGGGCGGGACCGCGCGGCAGGCGCTGGAAAAACCCTCGGTAACACATCACAGAACGATTGGGGTTGGAAGGGGTTTGAGGATCAGCGCGTCCCACCCTCTGCCGTGGGCAGGGACACCTTCCACTAGCCCAGGTTGCTCTAAGCTGGCATTAAGACACTTCCAGGGATCCAGGGGCAGCCACAGCTTCTCTGGGCAACCTGTGCCAGGGCCTGCCCACCCTCCCAGGGAACAATTTCTTCCCCATATCGAATCTAAACCTACTCTGTCAGTGGGAAGCCATTCCCCCTTGTCCTGTCACTCCAGGCCCTTGTCCCCAGTCCCTCTCCAGCTCTCCTGGAGCCCCTTTAGGCCCTGCAAGGGGCTCTCAGCTCTCCCCGGATCCTTCTCTTCTCCAGATGAACCCCCCCAGCTCTCCCAGCCTGGCTCCAGAGCAGAAGGGCTCCAGCCCTGGGGGCATCTCTGTGGCCTCCTCTGGACCCTCTCCAGTAGCTCCATGTCCTTCTCCTGTTGGATCCCAGAGCTGGAGGCAGCTCTGCAGGTCGGGTCGCACAAGGGCAGAGCAGAGGGGCAGAATCCCCCTGACCTGCTGCCCACTCCTCTTTGGATGCAGCCCAGCACACGGGGGGTTTCTGGGCTGCCAGTGCACACTGTTGGCTCGTGTCCAGCTTTCTATCCACGAGAACTCCCCAAGCCCTTCCCTGCAGGGCTGCTCTCCATGGATTTTCTCCCTGTCTGTACCCATGCCTGGGATTGCCCAGACCCAGGTGCAGGACTACAGAGAGCTGAATCTGCTGAGAGGACAAGGCTGTGCCCACCAAGGCAGGTGTTGGGCACGAGTGTGTGGCTCATGGTGCACAGACACCTGCAGTGTGTCACCATCGCAGTCCCTGGCTGTGACAGACACCAAGGGCATCAAAATGCTTCTCACCAGAGCCCACTTAATGCCCAAACTTGCTTGGCTGTTGGTCTGGAGGTGACCACCACAGTACAGGCAGCAGCAGGGGCCACAGCAAACAGGTCCAGCTGATGCTACACATCCACACAAGTTTTCTTCCAGAGATTTCCTATATTTTCTCCTTCCCACAGTGTCACTCTTTCGTTTGCTCTGAGGACTGAGGGTATGGCACAAATGTTGATCCAAAGTCTGATCAGTATGGAAGGATCATGGTACTGACCCTGCAGTGCCACAGCTGGAGGGGGGCAGAGACGTGGGGCAGTTTGGAGCTGAGATGGCAGTAAATCATCACTCTTGCTGCCACAGGAGCTCCAGACATTGGTTACACCAGGGCATGTCCCACCCCAGGCTTGTAGCACACACACTTTGGGAGCATTACAGCTAGTGCAAGTCCTTTGAGTGGATGCACTGTGCCAGAAGACAGTGATTTTGTCCTGATTTAACCCATCCTGCTAATTTATGGGAGCAAAATCACTCAGATGTGATTCTTCCTTTGTTCTGTAACTGAGCATTCACTCAACAGGAGCTCACCCAGCTTCTGGAGCCTGTTGAGTCGCTTTGAACACAAGCTGTAGGGCTGTGCTGGGATGCAGGGAGCTCAGGGGAGGCTGTGTCTAGAGTGGAGGAGTTCTCCTGAGCACTGGCTGTGCTTCTGTTTTGTGGTAACTCATATCTCTAATCTGCCTTGGAACAAAGTTTCTCAGTCCCTTCGGTCCCCACGACAATGCTTGCAGGAGAAAAGGAGGATCTGTTTAGCTTCCAAGCCGAGATAACAATAGGCCAAGCAAGTGCAGGCCTTTGTTTGAGCCACCCTCACAACGTGCTCCAAGGCCAACAACCAGAGGGAAAGCTGTGCACACACAGGAAAATCTGTGCTGGGAAGTGAGAGGCTGGTCCTGGCATAAGGAGTCACTGAGTTCTGGTATTTGGCATTCAGGAAGCTTTTGAAGTATCCCTGATCCTGCCGAAAATGTCTTATTAAAAGAGGTAAAGCATATTAATTTGGGCCCCATGCTGTGCTAATGAGTTGCACAGCTTCCAAACCAGAGCTGTGGCTTAAGGTCTTGGCAGAGTCATCACCCATCCCTGTCTGTGGGCATGTGGCCCCAGCCACAGGCAGAGAGACCTCCAGGAACAAGATCCTGAAGTGCTCTGAGTCTGCTCTTACCTGTCCCCCCACTAGACAGCTTTTCATCTGCTGGATTGGGCATAGCTGGGGAAGGGGTCCCTCCCCAGGCTCATCACTGACAGGGAAAGCACCGAGCTCCTTGCACTGCTCAGCATCAGGCTCTGTCCTCACACATAGCCACGTCCTGGGTGCTCCGTGGGGCGAGGCAGGACCAGGCTGTGTCAGGGAGGAACCCCCCGCATGGCACGGCCTGCGTGGGCACCCCCACACCCAGGCAGAACAGCTGCCTGCCTTGGGCTGAAAGCTGACCACGAGAAGCACTGGAATAACACAGAGCTGGAGTGGATGATTGCCCGAGGCCAGAGACAGCTCCAGCTGAGCTCATAGAGAGCTCTGAGAGCCTAAGCACAGGAGGAGTGTGGGGGAGGGATCCCAGTGAAAAACTTCCTTTGAACGGATCCCCGGTGAGAGGTGTCACAGTTACACTGCTGTGCCTGGACTCGGACACACGGAGCACCGAGACGGGGTCCAGCAGAGCCCAGGGAAGGTGTAGCTCATCTCTCTCCCAGCAAGGCTTGGCAGCACTACAACTCTTTTTCTGCTTGTTTCAGGGCAGGGTGTTTTGCTGCTGGTAGTTGATGCTGAGCTGTCACTCCTCCTCCCTGTGCCTGAAGTGGGACATGTCAGGGGCGAGCAGAGAACCAGCTCCCTGGCCCTCTGGTTCCCATTAGCTGGCACTGGAGTTCAGTTTTCCCAGCTCCACAGCACCTGTGTTTGCCACGCTGGTTCTCCATGTCCCTGTGTGTTCATTTCAGCATTGAGGATGTGGATATTCACAGCAGAGGTGATCCTGCTGGACTCTCCAGCTTCAATCTGGGAAGAAAAGTACTTTTACTGCTCAGATATGGCACTTGGAAGCAGAAGTCCTTGCCCTGCAGCTCATGACACAGGTGGGACTCTGTCCCTGCATGCTGAGAAGGGAAATTAGCCCTCAGCACCCAAGGAGAGATACAGGTCAGATTCTTCAGCCTGGAAGACACTGCTTTTATAGCCAGATAATTCAGCTAGAGAGAGAAACGTGGATGGAATTAATCACTTGCACTCTTCAAGCAAGAGTGGGAGTTTTTAACTGGGGACAAATTTTCTCTTAACCTCTGACTTGTTGAACTGAGGTGCTCTGGGCTGCCTGTCCATCCAAACCACACCCATACATCACATCCAGGGTGGACATGGAGCTTTTGGAGTGAGTCCAGAGGAAGACATCAAGATAGTCAGAAGCACGGAGCAGCTCTGCTATGAGGAAAGGCTGGGAGAGTTGAGATTGTTCAGCCTGAAGAAGGCAAGGCTCCCGTGTGACCTGACTGTGGCCTTGCAGTGCCTGAAGGAGCTACAGAAAAGATGGAGAGAGACCATTGACAAGGGCCTGGAGAGCCAGGACAAGGGGGAATGGCTTCCAACTGCCAGAGGGCAGGGATAGATGGGATATTGGGAAGGAATTCTCGGCTGTGAGGCCCTGGCCCAGGTTGCCCAGAGAAGCTGTGGCTGTCCTTGGATCCCTGGAAGTGTCCAAGGCCAGGTTAGACGGGGCTTGGAGCAACCTGGGCTAGTGGAAGGTGTCCCTGCCTGTGGCAGAGGTGGGATTGGATGGGCTTTAAGGTCCCTTCCAACCCATTCTGTGATTCTCTGGCTCTGTTATTCTATGTTCAATGATCTCCTCTCGCTCCTCAGAAGGGTCCCTGACATTTCCACTTCCCCACTGCCATCACAAGATGGCATTCCAGGCCTAAAAGCTGAGCTGGCTCAGCTGATGCTTGGAGGTCTTTTCCAGCCCCTGAGGTGTCCAAGGCCAGAGGAAGCTGTGGATTTAACCCTGCCTGCTGAGCTCCTCTGCCAGGTCTCAGCCCTGATACTGCCTTTTAATCACATCCCTTAATGTCAAGGCTGCACTTTAAGCACCTGGAGTGAAACTGCAGCCGTTACTGCTGTAACCTCTGAGCCACCTGAGCGCACTGAGTGAAGCCAGTCATAGTTTTGACAGTTAGTGGCATGCAGAGCACTTTAATCTTGACCTGCAGCACCTCTGGCTCTTGCAGGGTCTCCTCTGCGCCTGAGAAGACTCTGCTAGTCAGACCAAGCCATGAAGTAGTTTAAGACATGGCCAAATGGAGCCAAGGGTGAACCATGAGCAAAATGTATCTGACTCATTTTGTTGCAAAGCACTGTCAATGTAGAACTGCCTTTTGTTTTCCTGAGAATGATTTGAGAGAGCAGTGACAAACCTTTCAATAATTTATACCTTTAAAATAACAACAACAACAACAACAAGAGAAATCCCTTGTCTTAGATAGGATTTTTAAACAGTAAAGCTTATTTTGAGTTAGGTGCATAATGCCCTGGTGTGGTGTGTATCACCTCTGTGTACCCCCTGCTACCCCTGCCCTCGTGGGGCAGCTTGTCCTGAGCCACCTGCCCACCCAGGGCAGGACCCACAGCCAGCAGCCATGGATCAGAGTGGCCACACTGGTGAGGGACTTGGGAACACCTGACACCCACAAACCCACAGGACAGGAGCCCCATTTAAGCTCGGCCCTGGAGCTTCCCTCATCCAATGACAGATGCTGCACCTTGGCTCCTGGAGGGACCCTCACACACACTGTAGCTGTGTCTCTTGCTGTATTTTCCAGCTGAACTTTGGAGCCATGTTATAGTTGTGCCTCCAGCCCTGTCCTTGGCTCCTGTCTGGGCTCTGGACTGGGGTCACTGCAAGCTGTACCTGGGATGGTGACCCTGTGACCAGCCCTGGCCATAACCCTGTAACCCTGACCGTGCTCAGAGCTGGTGGGATTCTGCTGAATGATGGGACATGTCTGCTGAGCTCATTTCCCTTTCCCTTTCCCTTTCCCTTTCCCTTTCCCTTTCCCTTTCCCTTTCCCTTCCCCCTGGCCCTCCCATTTTTGGCAGACAGTCAGTACAAGACCTGTTCCTCTGTACCTCCACCTGCTCCTCCGTGGCCCTCCCCAGGTGGCAGTGGGAGGGAGCTGTCCCACTGTTCCGTGGCTGTATCAGACGAGGGCACAGGGCTGGGATAACATCAGGCTTGCTGCTCCCACCCGTCAGTGGGTGCTCCAGGCTTCATCCACTAGTTCTCCCTGCAAGAAGAACCCATGATCCAACCATCTTCTCTGGCCAAGGGCCTGCAGCCTCTCATCAGGGCTTAGTATTTGCCTGTCCACTGGGACCCTGCCTGAAGTCCCTCTCCCCACTTCCCTCCCTCCAGGCCCACCTGGGTCTCCTCTACCCCCCAGAGCCTTAGTCTTTTTGTTGTTCAAAACATGCTCAGGCAGCACGAGGGGCCTGTGCAGTTCCCTCTGCTCTGGGCTGAAACTACTCCAGAGTAATTTCTTCTTCCATTTGGTCTGTGGCAGAGCCCTGGAGCTTTTCTTCCTTCCCCTCTCATCCCTGCTCTCCTCCTGCTGAGCTCCTCCCTGCTCCAATCTCCTTCCCTCGTGTCCCTTTCTCCTTCCAGCCCCTATTTAACCCCCATTTTTTGCTCCTCTCCCTCCTTCAGTGCTCCCATCCAGAAGACGGCTCTGTTAGTCAGTGCCTCTCATCCAACAGATCCTAAGCCACTTTCTCGCTGTGATAAATGTGATCTCATCCCATGGAGAGGATCCCCCAGGTCCCAGGTCACCGCTGGGATCTGTGGCCATCCCACGGCACCAACCCCAGATGTACAGGGGGTGTAGCAACTGCCCTGCCCTGAGCGTGGGCACCACAACCTGCCCCTCTCCCCACTGTGGGCTCCCTTTGGGAATTCAGATCCACAGCAAGTCCCACCAAACACACCTGTGTCCTTCCAGTGGCCCACCAGGTCCCCTGGAAGCAAGGAAAACTGTGGGACAATGACCAGGGACAGGGTTAAGCCCGTGGAGCAGAGCTGGAGGAGCCTGGCACGGCCAACCTGAGCTGTGCTGGAGCCCTGATGACCCTAAATCATAGTGACAGTAAATCCCAGTTACTCTGAGCTGGTGTGCTGGTGTTGGTTTAAACCTGTGAGGTTTCATAAAGCCTGTCTCCAGTCCCAGGGGATTTTAGGCAGTGAATTTTAGGGTGGTGTGAGCACAGCCCGCATGTCCTGGGGTTGGGTGCTGGGGAGAGGTGGGTGGGCACACCAAGAAAAGCACCAGCCCAGCATTTTGAAGCAGAGCTAACCAGGAACAGCTTATTCCATTTAAAAAAAAAAAAAAGAGGGAAAAAAATACTGGTTCTTAATTAGGACAGAAACCCTGAGATAGACATTTTTAAAGAAAAAACCTAAAAATATAATTTTTGCTTTGATTTGAAAACTATTTTGGCTCTTCAGACCGTAAGATAAAACACATTGGGATTGATGATGCATTTCACAGCAAAAATACAACCCTTTTCATCTTCAAAATGCTGAAAATGGGTTGTTACAAAATTTTCAACATTTCCCCCCTTTTTTAAAAAAACAAAATTTTTAATTTAGCTGAAATGTCTTCCCCCTCCCCCCCAAAGGAAACTCCTGATTACATTTGTTCCCAACCGCTTTAATTAGAATTAACAATTGCAGCTGATTCTTGGCTGGGTGATAAACAGCTGGACTGTGCAGCCCTCTCTGCTCTGGGACTTCCAAACAAGCCCCAGCACTGGCAGTTTAGCCCTCTGCAACATTCTAGACTTGTCTAGTCACTGGAATTTATTTTTCTTTCCTTTTTTCCCCCGCTCTTTCTCCTCTGAGGGTTAGTTTTTACCAGTGCAGCATCTCTAACAGTCGGGGAACTTCACAGCGAGTCGAGATCTCATTGATTTCTCGAGGAAGAAGCCGCATACTAATTTTTCCTCTTTTTCTCCCCTGAGGAATGCAGGTAACAGCCTCAGGAAGGCAGCTGGGTTTGTAGATATTATGTTCACCTGCTGGCTGACAGGAAGGTCTGAGGTCTGCAGACCATCGTGGGACACAAGGAGACCTCGGCTGGTCTGGAGATGACACTGCTGTTGCTGGTAAAGCTCATGGGAGGAAAGCAGAATAGGTTAAGCCTGAGAAAAGCATAAGGTGAGGATCAGGGATGGATCAGGTCATGCTCCAGCCAAGAAGAAGGCCAGGAAGGGCATCCTGCTTAAACCAGGCCCTCTCAGGCCAAGGAGAGCCTGGAGAGAGGCTTGTTGCTGGCAGCAGCTCGGGACCCCAGGGCAAGGGCTGGCCCTTGGTGCCTCTGCAGCAAACCCCTCCATCAGCTGGGGGTCCCGGGCTCCAGCCCACCCTGCAGGGCCCCAGAGCCCAGCAGAAAGTGCTGCAGGGAATCCCAGAGCTTTTCAGGGCTGCAGGCCAGGTCAGAGCCTTCTTGGATGGCATCTCAAGGTTTGCCCAGGGCCTTCTACCCCATGTTGAGGGGCTGGGGGTTCAGCTGCCACCCTGCCAATGCTTTCCTCTGCATTGAGGAGGATTTGCACATATCCTCACTCCTTCCACTGCCCTGCCAACAGTTATGACTGTCCTGGACAATACTGAGGCAGCATTAAGAGAGAGGGAGATTTCCATACAGAAGCATCCATGTGATTAATGGATTAAGAGATTTTGTGCAAATTAAAGCCTTTCTTCACACTTCTCACTTCCAACTCTTCAGCTGTTGCTCTTTTCCTTCTACTCTTGTACAGAAATCCCTGTGTGCCTCATCCCCTTTGCTGCTGTTTTCTCCCCATGGTGACCCAGGGACGTGGCTGGCAGCCCCCACTGCTCTTTGCTACCCAGTGTCCCCAAAATCATCACTGTGCTGAGTCCTGGGCAGACCCTGCTGCTCCCAGGCCAGTGCTGCAGAGAGGAGGATGCTGTGAGCACAGCTTGTTTATACACAAACCAACCCAGGAGAGGGGCTGTAAATGCCTCTTTATTTCCATATTTATCATCACACTTCAGATGGATGAGGAACCCGATGGAAAGTTTAGATGATACAGGGAAGAAATGAAAAAGTGTCAGCAAGAGACAGCTCAGCTGAGAGACTGGCAGCCCCAAGGGCTTCCAGGAGCAAAAAGGCTTTCAATTACCACTCTGCTGCTCCATAACATCCTCATTTCCCCCGCTGAACAGAGGGAGGGATGGGCAGCTGGGGAGCCCTGCCATCCTGTGAGCCCACTGTTCTCCCAAAGACTGCAGCCTGGTCATTGCAGGGAGATGGACCTGAGAGCCCAAAGCAGCATTTTTGGTCTTGGTGGTGTTTCATGGGCTGATTCCTTCCCAGATTTTGGAGCGTAGCAGGAGCTGCAGATAAATGGAGAGGCTCCAGAAGTATCTCCAGGTAATGGGCACCATGGCCACTTATGCCGTGGTGGAAAGGAGCCACAAAGCTCTGGACACCTTCAGGACACCCAACACTGGGCATTGGTGATAGATGGAGATTTAAAGCCCATGTTTGCAGAGAACAACCATCTCCTCTCCTTTAAGTGTGTGGTGCCATGAAGATGAATGGTCTCCTTGTTTCCACCTTATGGGATGTGTTATTGATTGTCCCTGCCCTTGCTCCAGAACCCACGTGTGCTGTGGTGTGGAGATGCTTCAAATGAAGTGCAGTGGCAGCTGGGCTGTGGCTCCTGGGTGAGGCAGCTGGAACGGCAGGGATGGGGCTTTCCAAGGATCTGAAACCTTCAGCCCTGGGAGGGGATTGTCAAGGGATCCTGGCTCTGCTGAGGGCTAACCAGGACTGTGTCCTGCCCAGGGCCCTGTTCCCTGGGGAGAGGGCAGGAGACAGAGCTGTCCCACTGCTGTCTGCACAGTCCCCCTTCAGCCCCCACACTGGTGACTTTACTTTTACCCCAATCCCTGCTCGGGTCCCATAAAGGTCCCGTCCAGGTCACTTGAGGTGACTCTTAGGAAGGGTCTCTGGGGACGCTGCTGCCCTCACAGCTGAGCTGGTGCCACTGGAAACTTGAGGTTCCCTTACACCAGTTCTGTACCCACCAGGTCCCTCTGCTCTTGCTCCAGGATTTATTCTCCTCCCTGCCTCTAACTCATTTGTGCACAGCTCGGGATTGATCCCCAATTTAATCCAAACCCACAGCAAGTGGGAATGAGGGAGAGCAGCCCCGGAGGGACCTGCATATGGCAAAGCACTTGGCTGTGAGGAACAGCGTTGTTACTGCCCTGGATGGAACGCTGGAGTCACCTGGCATCAAAACAAGGCAGAGCTGCAGCCCTGGTTACATTCAGGACAGACAGCCAGGGCTGTGGACACATCCAGAGGGAGAAGAGTCCTCAGGGATTGTCACCCACTGGCAACCTGACCCTGAGCTGTGCCACTGCTGCCTGGGCAGCAGCTCACCCATAAAGCCTCGTGCTTCACCTCCTCTGGCAGAGCCCCTCTGAGGGCAGGGATGGCCCCTGGGCTCATCCCATTTCTCACTCCGGAGCCTCGGAGGGATGAATGGCAAAAGGATGAGACGGTTTCTTTGACAGTGAATGAAATAGGATTTGTGCTGCTGGTGATGAGAGGCTGCAAGTGGGATCCATCTGATCCTCGTGGCAATTCAGAGAGGCCGATGCTGAGGTGGCAGAACTGGTCCTGCCACAGCCCTGTGTCCCAGCACACAAAATGGGTGAGAAAAAGCATTTTAGCAATGAGTGGGTGACCCTGAAGCTGTGCTACCCTAACCCCTCTCATCACAAGCCCTGGGGTCCCCTCTGGGTGTACCTGCACTGCAAAAGCCTCTGCCCTGGCCTGGGCTGGGTCATGGCTCACTCCTTGGGCTGTAAAGATGCATTTCCTCATGTCAGCATGGCAAGTGGGACAGGCTGGCAGGGGATGCAGCACAGCACTGGACCTGCAGGCTCTTCAACAAGTACACCCACTCCAGCCCAAATTTCATCTTTTATTTTGCTACAGCACGACTAATGCAGTTAAGAGGAAGGAAAGGCCTGGGGGAAAAGTGTTTCAGGCAACAATCCTGGTAGGACTTTGTCTAGACTTGTCTGGTCACAAATACATCTATTTTGGTACAATGCCTGGACCTGCCACTTGCAAATGTGACCTAATGAGTCTCCAGCAGCCCATGGAGTTTGCTTGTTATCCGCTGGAATGACACCTCTCATGCTGCTCCTGGTGTCCCTCCAGAGGGAAAAGGGCAATTGAACCCCCTGGATGTCTCTGCCTTGCTGTGTTGAACAGCATCTCATAGCTTTCCTCCAGCTCTTCCCCCAACCAAAACTATTTGCAGGTACTTTAATATCAACAAAAATCACTGAAAATTAAGTTACCTGGTGAGGGGCAGTGGTGTGAGGCTTGCCAGCATCTTGTGGCTTTATTTTGCTTTTGGACTTAAATTGAATGTCTGGGGGTGTTCAGCACAAGCCAGGTAAATCCGTTTCTGACCAAATTTGGGACACGTTGCCATGGCTGAGTTGCTGGAGAAGCCAAACGGCCCTGAGGAGGGGAGGTGGCTCCAGCTGAGCACGCAGCGCTCCCAGGCACAAACCCACAGGGCCTTTTCCTGAAGCAAATCTGCATTTGTGTTGGCCCAAGAGTCACTCTGTGGCCCTCAGCACCACCCTCACAGTAATGGCACTGCCTCGGCTCTGGATAGGAGCTGGAAAACAGTAATCCTTGGAATCAAGTAATTAGGGCAGCTGGAAAGGCAAGGGGAAGTTTTATCAATCTTATTCTGACAGTGAATCCCAGTGCAGTGTGAAGCTGTTGATCTGGGCTTGTGCAGAGCAAGAACAAGTTCTGTACCTCCCTGCCCAGGGGCCTAAGCTCTCCCTGCTGCATCACTGCTCCTTAGGACTGGCTTTTCCCAGCCCTCAGCCTCCTTCACTGTTACCTTGTGAAGCTGTTGATGGAGAAGCCATCAGTGCTGTTTCACAAGGAATAACCCAATTCTGCCTCTCAGCCTCTCTTGGGCATCCCAGGGAGGGGATTGTCCCGCTCTGCTCTGCCCTGGGGCGGCCTCACCTCAGCATTGGGGCAGTTTGGGGGGACACAA
>JAWWES010000030.1:1436830-1459989 GCA_035583135.1 Lophotriccus pileatus | reverse complement strand
TGATCCTCTGGGGCACAGGGGGTGACTCTTGGGGCTGGGCCTGTGCAGGGCCAGGGGTTGGACTGGATGGTCCTTGTGGGTCCCTTCCAACTCAGCATATCTGGGATTGTGTGATAAGGGAAGACAGACTGGGGAACGCTCTGAGCTCACAGCAGTGCTGGGAGGTGCCTGCCTGGGACAGGGCAGTGGGCAGCACCCGGCACACCTGGGTAGGATGCTCTGGCCAGGGAGAGCATCCCCAAATGCCACCCTGCGCTGGGGGCCAGCCAATTTGAGCAAAGCTTGCCCTTGAAGGAAGGGATTTACCATGAGGAATCAGTTCCATGAAGCGCAGCTCCCCAGGATGCTGCAGGATCTGCTCTGTGCTCATTAACCCCCGGGACCACTGAGGAAGCCCAGGAGTGGCTGCAAACAGACAGCTGAAGGCTGATGGATCCCTGCTGCCTCCCACCGAGGCTGTCCACGATCCATCAATTACCTATCTGCTTAGTCCTTTTCTCCAGCCTTTTACAATCTAAATAGCACATTTTATAGTCGCTGCTAAGTGATGTGATCAACATCAATTACCTACTAAAAGAGAATCAAGTCTTGATTTAAAATTAAGTACTGCATTTTGCCATGTTCTTTATATGTAGCCAACAGAATAATTGCAGTGACATAAAAACTAATTACACAACTCCACAATTAGGCCTTCCTCCTAGTGCTGTGATTGTCTTTAAGTACATTGATGAAAAATTACTCCCAGCCCTAAATTACTCTCTCACACCCATCTTCTCCAATACCTTTGAAAAAAACCCTCCACCCCATCAGATCAAACAGAACTTGAGATACACAAGATAACACATGCAGAGAGTGTTTTCTAGCAGGATTAGGCTGGGATTGCCTGGGGATGCAGCACTGCTGCTCTGTGGATGGACTGAGCATCTCAGCAAGGCTTCCCAAACCGCCTGGGCCTGCCACAGCCAGGGAGAAAATCCTCTTCCCTGTGTTCCAGCTGACATTTGACTCCTGGGCTGAAAGCAGAGGCCAGTCCTGCCCAGCTGCCAGCCTTGGGCTCGCTGTGTGGAGGGGTTTTACTGCTGTGCCTGAAAGAGGGGGATCACCTGGCTTCAGAGAGATGGGGGATCTCCCATCAGTGCTATTCCAGTGGCAGAAACAAGGGGCAGAGCTGGACCCAGCTCACCTGCCCCCCTGGAGAGGTGACAGAGGGTTTGGGCAGAGATGGAGCCACGTCCTGAGCTGTGGCCACGCTGCCTGGGAACACAGAGGGCCTGCAGCCCAAGGGAAGGAGAAGGAAGTGGCTGGAATTGGGCAAGGCAAAAGCCAGGAGTTACATGGAGCCAGAAGGCACTGCTGGCTGAGAAACCACAACCCCCAACAAAAATCATAAACCTCAATAAAGCTCCTGATGGGCTTTGTGGGATTTGATTCCAGATTATGTTTTTGAGGTGTTTACAACCAACCTGGAAAGACTGAAAACATTCAATTACTGGAAAGGAAAGCTGAGATTTGCTCACAGTCAATCTCCTGCCTCCAGGATCTCTGTGGGTGCCAGCAGCAAAGCACAGCACACAGGTGAGCAGAGCCATGGGGGCACCAGCCCAGGGGTCTGTGCCATCCCTTCAGTTGTCACCTGCTGTCCCTGAGCATCCTCAGCTGGATAATTAAGCATTGCAGGTTTAATTTTGGGATTGGCAGGGTGGGTTTGGCTGCTGTGTGGTGGATCCCACGGGCTGCTCCTCAGCCACAGCCCAGCTCTTGCCAGGGGGGGTTGCACTGCTCCTGGCTGTGGATTTTCCATCATTTCTGCAATGCCATCACTCAGTCACCACTGGGAGAGGGGCAGGAAGTGCTCTGGCATCTGATTTTAATCAACACAGTGCTGAGAGTGAACAAGGCCCAGGGAGCCCAGCATTCCCTGTGCCTTTTCTGACTTTCTCACCTCATCCTCAGCATGGGCCAGGGGTGCCAAGCCTGTGAATTGACACCCTTGTATCTACCTGAAACCTCACAGCCTCCCTCAAAACGTGTGAAAAATAAAGGTGCTGAAGCAGCCTGTGGCAGGGATGTGAGATGTGATGTGTGAGGCCAACAGCATCTCCTGATCCTTGTGAATATCCCCTCCTGTCCCCCTGCACCCTTCCTGAATGTCCCTCCCTATTCTCCCAGCACCCATTCCAAATTCCCCCTCATTTTTGCCCATCCCCCATCCCAAATATCCCCCCCTTGTCTCCCACACGGGTGCCAGGGTGTCTGAGGACACCCCAGCACGGGCAGTTGAAGCCCCCGGCCCAGCCCCTGCCCTGGCTGCACTCCCGGGCCGGGGGCTCAGCGCTGCCCGTGCCCTCCCGTTTCCCCCTGCCCCTGGAGCTGCTGGAGCCCATCAACCCCCGGTGCCACCACACACGAGTGAGGGTCCCAGAGCAGCCCGAACGGCAGCAGGGGACGTCCAGCAAAGCCGCTTATTCCACACAATTTCCGTGGCATGGAACCACTGAGGCTGGAAAAGCCCTCCCAGCCCATCGAGTCCACCCAGTTCCCCGGCCCAGAGCACTGAGTGCCACGGCCAGGCCTGCCTTGGACACCTCCAGGGCTGGGGACTCCAAACCTCCCTGGGCAGCCCCTGCCAAGGCCTGACCACCCTTTCCATGGAGAAATTCCTCCTGGTGTCCCACCTGCCCCTCCCCTGGCACAGCAGGGGGCGGTGGGCGTGGCCAGAGGGAGGGGGCGGGACCAAGGTCGATGCGGATTGGGCAGGGCGCGGTGAGGGGGCGGGGCGGGGCGCTGTGAGGGGGCGGGGCGGGGCCTGGCGGAGCGTGCGCAGTGCGGAGCGGTGAGTGGGGGGGCCAGGGCGGGGGTTCCGCAGGGGCTGTGCCGGGCCGTGTCCCCGGGGCTCTGAGGGGCCATGTCCCGGAGGCTGTCCCTGGGCAGCGACGCGGCCCCTCTGGGCACAGGCCGCCGCTTCCCCTGCGCTGCCGCTGCCCTCGTTCGAGCGGAGCCGGCGGTGAGGCCTTGACGGGGCCGGGGCTGCTCCGCTTCGCCTCCGAGCGGACGTCGCCGGGCCGTGAGGGACGGCGAGTGTCCGGCCCGGGCAGGGCTGGCAGTCGCTGGGGCTGCAGTGGGGGCCCTGTCGTGGCACTTACCCACGCTCTGGGGCAGGACAGGGATCCCTTACACTGAGCCGGTTGAAACATAAATATCTAAATATAAGTTCCCCCAAACAGGCGCAGTTTGGGTGCCGCCTGGAGCACACCGACCTCCCAGGCAGCTGTGGAATAGAAACGTGCTGGTACCGCTGGAGCAGCTCCAGGACATTAAAATGGATTCTTCTTCAGGGCCTGAATTTTAAAACTGTTTAATTATTTTGGTACAAGCCTGCATATGGCTCTCTGGCTGGAGAACTCGCGAAATTACACGTTGCACAAGGCCGGGGAGCGAATGCTGAGCAAATGGGATTTTGTGTGTAAACACTGTTTGGAATGTTGCCTGAAAACGTTTAACTTCAGTGGCTGACTAACACTTGCGCGAGGAGTGATCTTTGACAGAGCACTGGCGCTGCCGCCTCTCAGCACGGCTGGGTTTACACTAACAAGTTCTGTAGATAGAGTTTCTTAGGGGCAAGTTATTTATTCTGCGGTGTTTGGCTGCTGGAACTGAGCCAGTCCGAGTGCGGGGCGGAGGCAGAGCTGCCTGCACCGGCACTCTTGGGTTTGCCTGCCGAAGGAGGGCAATGTGCAGAGGCATTGCCGTGGTGGAGTGTCTGCGCTAGAGCCTGCTCCGATCGCAGCCCTGGCAGGAACCTTTTAAGTGCAGATAAGTGTCTGGAGGACGTTAGAAGATGATGACACACCCTGTCATTTACCGAACGTGCTGCCGCAGTGTTCCTGCGCCGTGTGAGCCTTTAAATTCATTTGTGCTCTGGGAGCAGCATTGTTAAAAGATGGACTTGTATTTTTCTGTCTTTTCTTTCCCTCAATCCTGCCTTAAAATGCCCAGCCTGGACCACATTGTTTTTCAGCAGCTTCCAGGGTATTTATAGAAACGGTGGAAGTATCCAAAATATTATCCCGGAAACTTCAGTGTAGGAGTGCAGCTAATGCAGGTGAGAGCAGTGCTGGAAATTCCTGGCTGCATGACCATGTATTTACTAATTTTGAAGGGGTAGGAATATGATCCTTTTACGGAAATCAGCTGGAAATAATTCCTCATGAGTTGTCAGAACAGCTGTTGAACCTGCAGTGCTGTCCCCGTGCCCTAAAGCAGCACAGGAGCAGTGCTGGTGCTTCCACCACCACCACCTCTATTCTTACAGTTGAGGATTTCTTTAGCCTGAGCAATAAAACACCTGGAAAACTTTCCAGCACCCCCAGAGCTCTCTCTGTGTGCTCCTACTTGGGCTGGGTAGGTGAAAGCACATTGGCCATGTCTTGAGAATTTGCAAGGCAGTGAATTATTGGGATAAATTTAGGGATAACAGCCTGCCTTTCTGTGTGCTAATCCTCTCTGCTACTGACTCCCTCCTTGGCTTTTATAACCCCCCTCAGCTCTCCCCACTCTTTCCCCTCTGAGAAAGAACATTTAACTCGCGCTCGTGAGGGAGGTGAATCAGCTCTAATTAAGATTTGTTCAGTGCTTTGTTGATAAGTTCTCTGTAAAGCCGGTTGCTATTTTTTTATTAACACACAGATATTCTTAGCACCTGAAGTGAGAAATGACACAACACTGGGGATCTCTGGGAAGCAGCTCTGCGAAGGGAGACAGTGCCTGCTAACCAGGGCTTTGTCAAATCCATTCTCTGGCTGCGGTTTACAAGGCAGCTCAGAAAAACCCCAAATCCCCTCGAGTCACTGGGAAATCTTAAATGTTCCTGGAAGCTAAGCCCTGCTTTTGCATGGGATTTGTAGCTCTTACCCCCTTGCTGGATTTCTCCCAAGCTGTCGCTGTGCTGATGGCATCAGCTGTTCTCACCTACTTTGGAACACCTTGTTGCAATTACTTCAGTTGCTTTCAGCAATGAGCCCCTCAGGTTATCCTGTCTCGGGTAGGGAGTGCTGGGTGATGACCCTTAGAGGCTCCAGCTGGTCACAGGGGTTGGTGGGGCTGTGTGGGGTGAGAGGGAAGCTGGGAAGCCCTTCCCCAGGGGTGCACCCCATCCCCGTGCCTGGGAAATGAAGCTGAGGAGCTTCGTTTGTGGAAGATAGTGAAGGTGTGAATGGAAATGGTGCCTGTTGTGTGTGGGTGCCCCTGCAGTGGGATGAGGAGCTCTGTTGTATTTTGGGGAAGAAGAGGCTGTTCATTTGGCTCTGTCAGCGCTGTAGGAATGGCCAGATGGAGGATGTTAAGCCGAAATGCAGGGCTGGAGCAGCCTCCTTGTCCATGTGTCCTGAGCCAGGTGAGATACTTGGCTCCAGGCTGGGCAGTGGTGGATGGTAGTGCAGATCTGGGCAGGGGCCACTTCCCTCTGGGCCTTGGTGGAATCCCAGTCTCAGAGATTCTGATTGCTTGTCTAATTCTCCCTTGCAGTGAACTGAGCAGGCAGTTCAGCTCTTGCTGTCACAGAATGGGGAGCTCAATGGATGGTTGTCCTTCTTGTAAACCTTGTTAAAGTCTGAGAGCTGGTGGCAGCCCTGGAGGGAGCGGGATGGAGAAACCCCTCTGCAGGTGGTATGGGGTGCTGTGTTTTACACTGCTGAGTGGTCCACTGGCTGCCCACATTCTCTGTTCTGTCTGTGACTTAGAGGTGATACCCAGCACGGAGCCCAGAATTGGGAATTTTATGTTCCCAGACCACAGAGATGTTCAGCTCCTTGCAACTGGAGCTGTGGAGTCACAGCACTGGCACATTTAGGCCTGTCCCAGGTTTTCCTCAGCATTCCCCCCATCTGGAGAGCTTTCCCCTGGCCTCTGTGCTCGCTCTCTGTTTGTGCTGTTTCCAAGTGCAGTTCTTTGCATTGTTTTCCTTTCTTTCTATTGATTTGTGGGTGTTTTGGGAACCTTCCTTCAGTTTATCAATTCCGATCATGACCTCCAGAGTGCTTCCAGCTCTTAACTGCTGGGCATCCTTTCAGCTTTTAGAAAAGTGCTTTCTCTGTTGTTCAGGCCTTAATGAAAAGGATGAACAGAAGCAGACCTGGGCTGAGCTCTGAGAGCCCAGTCACAAGGATTTCTCCTGTGGTGACATGGAATTGCTGGTAGCTACCCCTAAAGTGCGTGGAGTTGAGATGCTTTGTTGGTGTCTTTTTTCTTGGTTGGTAATGAGCGCTGGGCTTTGGTAAGGCAAGCTCACCTACTCTTAGTCCCAACTCCTCTGGTTTTTGAAAGCATTGGATGGATAGAGTGACACGCCTGCTTTGTGGTGGTCAGAGGTGTGATGGGCAGGTCTCTGTACAGGGGGTTTTGTGCTCTGTTTCTGAAAGCTCAAGTGGTTTTCAAGAGCTTTCAAGAACTTCATTTACCTGCCGCTTCTCGCTGGTGCTCACTAGGACTGGGATGGCTCTGAGGCAATCCCAGAACTCCCTGAGCAGCAGGATATGTGTGGGAGGAATTTGTGTCCAGCATGTGCTGCTCCCCTTTGTTTGTCCACGAGTCTCTCCTCAGTGAGAGCTGAGCTTGCCTATTTGTGATTAAGGTAGTAAAAATACATTTTTCTCCTCAAGCAATTCCAAGTTCCTCGTGTGGTTGCTCTGCTCTGGAAGAATTAAAAATTACTTGCTCTGGAGAAATTAATGACACTCATTTTTATCCCTGACTAGTGTCACCGTGGGAGAGGTTGCAGGATAACTCACTCTACCAGGGCTCTGCCTCAGTGCCAGTTTTGCTGAAGGAGGAGGAGTTACTTGAGCTGCAATAGATTTCACTGGTGAAAACGTCACTGCCCAGACAGGACCAGCTCTACCCACCCCGGGTTCTGTAAGTACTGCTGGGTTCAGCTCTTGGGATTTTAGGAGGTTGGTCCTTTTCTGAAGTACTCTTCCACCCTCTATTCCATCTTTCTTTGCACATTGGTGTCACTGTGGGGTGAAATTTGGGCCCCACTGAATTGAAGGACAGTGTTCCTCTGTGGGGTTCATCTCTCCCTCCTCTCCAGGCTGGTTACTTGAGGTACTTGTCCACAGCTGTTCCCTCCAGCTGTGCTTCAGGGACACCACCAATGGGGTGGAGATGCTGTGCCCTGTTTGTTCTCCTGTATTGGTCCATGGCTGATGGTTGAGTCATAGAATCATGGAATATCCTGAGTTGGAAGGGACCCACAAGCGTCACTGAGTCCACCTCGGTGGATGCCCTGGCCAAATTTCAGTTCCAAGGGAGAAAATTCCGGCCTCCCTAAAGCATTCCTGTGGTTTTTGTTGAATTCTTCCTTACTTCTCTCGGGGGGGGCTGTGTGCTGTAGTTAAATATGGGTAGAAAGGTTGTGTTCCACTCTGGATTACAGCAGAATCTCAGTGATGGATAAATTGCATCCCAAGCCCAGTTTGCAAAGCCCTTTGGGCTTTGTGGGCTGCAAGAAGCTGTATTTTATTCTAGATGTGTGTTTGCTGATAATTCTATAGGATTTGCAGTCAGCAGGTTGTAAGAGGCCTGATTATACCAGTTCCCTGTGCAGTTAGACTCTGCCCAAATAATTCAAGTGCCTGCTGCAGAGAGACAAAAAGGAAGATGGAAGGATGATTTAGAAACCTCTGGATCACTGGAGCAGGTGGGAAGGAGGTTCATATGTTGATCTGAAGAAAATACCAAGCCAGGTATATGCCTTTAAGCATCTGAAGAAAACTCAGGATTTTCTTACTGGCTGCCTACTTTAAACGCAAAAAATTCCTTTAACGAGGGGGTTTAAGGGTTTAACTTAATTTTAGAATTTTTATTTCAGGCGTACATCCATAAAATTAACTTCTTTATCACAGAATGCTGTAATGTCTTCCATGTTGCTGCTCATTTACAAGAAATATCTGCACAGTTATTTCTCATGTACCAGCTAAATCTATCAGCCAACAGATGTCAAGTGTAGCAAAAATGCTATAATAATATTATGGTCTAATAATAGTTATAATGATTCTAATTACCTGGTGCAGCTTCTGAGAGAGGCAGTTTCAGAAGTCAGTGCAAAGGAGGTGTTTAACCTTGAACTGCAGGAGCAGGGCACTTCCAGAGGTGCCTGGGCTGCACCCCTGTCTCCATATCGGACATCCCATTCCCTTTATTTCCTTTGGCAAACTGGGATTGGCAGTCTGGTGTGCTTTAGGTGTTCAGACTTCATTTTGGCTGTGTGCAGAGGAGGAGAGGAGTTTCCTGGAATACCAGGATGTGAACCTGCTCATGTTCACCCTCTGGTGCTCCTGCTGCCTGCAGACAGTGGTACCCCTGGATTGTTCCTGCCTCAGGCAGGCTGTAGAGCCTCAGCAACCTCCATCCTTTATACCAGCTGGTTTTGTTGCTTTAAAGTGCTAGGGGAGGCTTTGCCACAGCCTGGAAAGCACAAAGCCAGCTGGAATCTGCCTGATGGGAGAACATTTGGGGGTGTCCAGGTGAGTGGCCTTGACTTGTTGATCCCAATGGAGCCTTTGGTGTGGGAGGAGAGGAGGTCTCTGGGCTGTGCTGGCTCTGCCTTCCACAGTCTGGTCCCCGCAGTCTCATCAGAATCTCTTTCCCCACATGTTCCACGTGCCAGCTCTGTTATGTCACTCCCAATGCCCCTCTACCACCATACTGTTCCTTTAGAAAAGATCCTGGGCTGTATTTTTCATGTTCTGGTGGTTGTTGCCCAACATTTCTACGTGCTGTTAGTGCCGTGGGGTCCCAGAGCTCGTTACTGTTGTAGGACAGATAAGGCAATGCATAAGGGATCACCGAATTCTGGGACATGAAGTTGCTGAGGAGTCCCTGGTTCCCAGAGCAGGATCATTTCCGCAGAGGAAACCCTGCATGGGCTGGAATTTGACAGCTTTCAATGATTATGTGCCAGGCTGAACTTTTTTCCTCTAAATTATAGATTCACGTGCTGATGAGAACTCAGCAGGACCTACAGGAACATGTCTCTTGCTTGCTGGTCCCTGATATGGGCAGCAGCTGGGAATCTTTTGTTTTGCTGTAAAATGGGTCCAGGGGTGCCCTTGAAAGGTTTTCTTCTTTATTTCCAGCCTGCTTGTAGGCTGGCATGCTCTGCTTCTTGGGAAAGCCAGCACCTCGGGCCAGGGCTTGTGCTAATGAGAGCTCAGCCACCTTCAGCCTCTCCTGGGGGCAGGTTTGGGCTGTCCTTTGGGGGGAGGTTCAGCTTTTCCTTGGGGGCTGGTTTAGGCTGTCCTTTGGGGAAGTTTGCCTTCTTGCTGGAGTCAGTCCCTGTGCTGTGCATCACCATGGAGATGAGGCCATAGGAGCTGCAGGGCACAGCCCTTCCCAGGAAGGAGGATGTGGTAACGGGCTGCGCTTGTTTAGGAGAAAATGATTTCTCAGAGTAAATAAATCGTCAAAGAACACTTGGCATCACCCCAGGTGCTATTAAGGAAAAGATCTCTTCAAGCCAGAGCTGTAAGGCTCATGCAATATTCACTGGCTTTTAAGACGCTGCGTTGCGTTGTTCCACGCCAGGCATTGCCGCCGTGCCCAGCACTGACTCACTAACCCACTTGTGCTTCTGCTTACCCTGAGATGCCAAACCTCCTGCTGCTGTTCTCCTCCCTGTATATATATTTCTCATCCTACCACAAGAGCACCTTCCTTGAGGATGACGAGTTGACCATGAGCTGGCAGTGTGCTCTTGTGGCTGGGAGGGCCAGTGGGATCCTGGGGGCATCAGGAGAGCATTGGATTAGGGCAGGGAGGGGATCCTGCCCCTCTGCTCAGCCCTGGGCAGGCACATCTGCAGGGCTGGCCCAGCTCTGGCTCCTCAGTACAAGAAAGACAAGAAAGGAGCTACTGGAGAGGGTGATGAGGAGTCTGGAGCATCTCTCTTATGAGGAGAGACTGTGGGAGCTGGGCCTGATTAGTCTAGAGAAGACAGAGGGGATCTCCTCCACGCATATAAATCTCTCAAAGGTGGGTGTCAAGAGGGTGGTGCCAAACTCTTCAGTGGTGCCCAGTGACAGGATGAGGAGTAATGGCATAAACTAAAACACAAGAAGTTTCACCTCAACAAGAACTTTCTGTGGAGAGTGGCAGAGCACTGGAACAGGTGCTCAGGGAAGGCCTGGGGTCTCCCTCTCTGGAGACATTCCAGACCCACCTGGACATGTTCCTGTGTCACCTGTTCCAGGTGACCCTGCCTTGGCAGGGGGGTTGGACTAGATGATGAGGCCCCTTCCAACCCAAACTATTCTGTGATTCCTGCATCCCTTTTCTCGTCCCACTGACTGTCTAGGTTTTCACTGCTCTGAGTTGGTTTCAAGGCTTCACTTTCCCATGACTGGTTGGGTTTCCAAAGGATGTGAAGGGTGTGTGGGGGCACTGAGCTCTTCTGCTTGCAGAAACACCTCCCTGGGTTGGCAGGCTGTGCCAACACACCCCGAGCCCTGTCTGCTCATGCTGACATTGTTGGGGGCTTGGGGACACTGCCCTTTTCTCTTGCCCATCCCTGGTGCACTCTTTCCTTGTTTAGTTTCTGGGACACAGAGAACTGTCCTAACAAGGTCTGGAAGAGCCCTCTGGCCGCTCTCTGCTTCATTGCCTCCACATCTCATTCCAGACTTCATCTGTAAACATTTCTTTGCCCTTGCTAAACACCGTGTCTCTTAATTTCTCTCTGCAAGAATATTATTTAATTTGTAACTGTTTTAGGACGTTATTTGAAAAATCCGATATGAAGCTGTATTTCATTTGCTGTAATGATCCACTAATGCGGGCATATTTCAAAGGCAGGCCATGCAGTACTGTGGGGTTTAATTAAATTTTGTTTTTCAAGTAAGCATCAATAGACAGACAATAACAAATGGTGGACAATATGCATACAGAACAAAGTCACTCCATTTTCTTTTCCAAGACTGTGAAAGTGAAAATGCATAGTCCTTAAAATGGACTTGGCCTGCTCACAATTGGCGCTTTAGTGCAGTTAACTCACTTTAGGAGGAGTTTTTTTCTTCTTACTTTGACTTAATTAATTTCTTGCTCTCTTCCTGCCCACAGAATAAACTGTTACACTGTAGAATATTTCCGGAAGGAGCTGTTGGTGCTCTAAGTGCTGCTGCAAGCTCTGGACTCGGTTTTGAGTATCATGTTGTTGAGTAGTGTGTGATGGCTTGTCCAGAAGGGCCCTAATCAGGGTGACAGAGTGGAAGGGCTGAGTGTGAGGTCCTTGTTCTGTCTCTGGTGACTGGACAGGGAGGGTGCTGGCAAGGAAACATCATGTTGCAGCATCCAGCATTGTTGTACCCAGATCAGGAATCACCAAGTGGCTCTTGAGTGCATTTCATTCCTTTTCTTCCAGCAAGTGTGGGGTAATCCAGTACACCATGGATGTGGAGAAGCTTGTTCCAGGTCAGCAGCTGGGAATCATCGTGGCACTCACAGCTGGCACTTGTACACGTGCTCTGGGGGTAAAGGAATTCACAGGTGACACTGTAAACAGACTCCTTCATTCAGGCTTGAGGAGGGGGTGAAATCATAGAATCAGCTGGGTTGGAAAGGACCCCCGAGATGATCCAATCCAACCCTTGATCCGACCCCGCCGTGGTTCCCAGCCCATGGCACTGATGCCACATCCAGTCTCACCTTAAGCACCTCCAGGGATGGAGAATCCACCCCCTCCCTGGGCAGCCCATTCCAAGGGCTGAGCACTCTCTCTGGAAAGAATTCTTTCCTAATATCCAACCCAAACCTCCCCTGGCACAGCTCCAGACCGAGCCCTCTTGTGCTACTGCTGGTTCCTGGGGGAAGAGACCAACCCCCACCTGGCTCCAACCTCCTGTCAGGGAGTTGTAGAGAGTGATGAGGTCACCCCTGAGGCTTCTCTTCTCCAGGCTCAACAACTCCAGCTCCTTCAGCCTCTCCTCGTAGGGCTTGTGCTTGAGATGGCTCAGTTCTGCCTGGCTCTGGTGGCCGAGGTAGATTGGATTCTTTCCAAGCGTCTGGAGAATTTGCCATTGTTTAGAAACAGAACCAGAACTTGCTGAGGGTGTGGGTGTCTTGGACTCCTACAGCACTACAGCCCTTTGATTCTCTCTGAAATACCTCTGAGAGAGCTGAAAAAAGCATAAATTTTTTAGAGGCAGAGCCCCCCCTTCAGAGATGTGAGTTCAAGCCCTGGCCTGGGTTGATGCCTGAAGCTTTGCCTGCTGAACCTGCCTGCAGAGGGATCCCGGGCTGTGGGTGAGGGCTGTGCCTGGTGCTGTCACTGAGCCGGGCCAGGTCACTGTCCACAGGGCTTCAGGGTGGAAATGGGGCACGGAAACTTGGGAATCTGGGGGACCCTGGCTCCTGGTGTCTGTGCAGCTGTAAGTGCCTGAAAAACATCGCTGTAAATGACAGACTTGTGTCTGCTCACCCCCTCCTCGGCATCTCGGTGTAACACTTCCCATGCTCCAGGAACAGCCTGTGTTGTTCTTGCTGGAAGCAGCCCCACCAGTCCTTTCCAGCTCTCCCGGTGCCTGGCTGAGGGGGTGTGCTGTGCCGGTGGGAGGGTCCTAGGGAGCAAGAATCCTGCCCAAGGAAGGCTGGCACGATGGGATCCAGTGCTCACTGCCAGTCCCTGTGGCTGGAGAGGAGTCCTGGTACAGATAAAAGGGTCTCTAAATATAACTTGTCATCAGATGCTCTTTAATTAAACTGGATAAACCCCCACACAGCTGAGGTTTGTGCTGTATTGCTTGTGCCAAGGGGAATGCCCTGTGCCTGATTTTTTTCTTCCCTTGTTCCTTGCTTTAGGCAGCCAGATTTCCCATTTTCTCACTTCTTTTTGTTGCTATGTAGTGTCACTCAAGGCTCTGTTGCTGAGTTTTGGGACAGACAGTTGCTTTTTGGTGACTTAAAGCAATGTCTCCTGCTTCTGCTGTCCCTTCTTTGTATCTTCTGCCTTTTTCCCAGCCACTCTTGCTTTGCCATAAGCAAAAGCATCCAGGAACCTCGGGCTTCCTGCAGACTCATTTTCCTAGGGCCATTACTCATCTTCTGTGAAAAGAGCAATTTTTCTGGCTGTGGCAGGGCTCAGGTGGCTGCTCCCAGATGGAGCACACTGGAACATCTGGAGCCAGTTGCTGAGCCATGGGCTGAGAGATGTGCCCTCAGTGCAGCCCAGTGGGTGCTTGAGCCTGGTCTTTGCAGGGGCAGGTGAGTGGTTTGTGTTCCCCACAGTACTTCTGGCATGATTAACTCCTGCAGATATGCCCAGAGCAGTTTTAGGGGCTTGTTCTCCTGCCCAGCAGGATGACAGAAAGAAGGACATTCCAGGCTCTGTAGTTTAATGGCTCTTGCAGGACTGTGCAGTGAGGAGGGCAGCTGCGAGGGACCCAGACAAAGGTCTGGAATGGCACAAGGCCAGGGCAGGGGAAACTTCAGCAGCACTCAGGAATGAACAAAAAAAAGGCTTCAGGACTATTGAAAAGAAAAAAATTAGTAATCTGTAATTCAAATTCGAGGGAACTCACTTGTGAGAGAGCACGTGCTAGCTGGGAGGGGAGGACCATTTGCTCAGATGGGTGGTAATCCATCACAGTGTATTCCCACCCTGAGGCTCTTTGATGGACCTTAACCTTCCTCAGGCCTCCTGAGGATGAGTGAGGAGCTGTGCCACTGGATGAGGAGTTTCTGGACTATGTGGGGCTTCAGCCCAGGGTGATAATTCAGACACCAAATTGCTGTGAGTACGGGATGGTGCTGGTGCTGCCCCACGTGGGAGCGCTGCATGGGACTGTGGCTGCCGTGTGTCACAGCGAGGAGTGTGCTGGGCTCCGAGAGCGCTTGGGTCTGGCACTGGCCGGCTCAGCTTCTTGGATTTCTCCTTTGGAGTTTGGCAGCCATCTGCTTCAGGGAGTACAGTGGCCTCAAAAGAGTTTATTTGATCTGACACATGACAAATTGTTTCTGCTGGCGGCTACTGGAGGCACAGTGTGTTCGCTGGCAGCCACGGCTCTGTGGGCACTGGGAAGTCGAGGAAGGCAGGCCTGCCCTCCTCCTCCCTTAGGAGACATCAGTGGAGGGAGCGTGTCTTGCACCCCCCTCCCATTCCAGCCTCCCTTCTGCTGTTGTTAAACTGTGCTGTTTGCATAGATTATGAGTGTTTGTGTGCTGGGTGTTCCTGCAGGTGCTGGCTGTGGCTGCCGCTGTGTGTTGGAGTGCGGGGCAGAGGAGAGCCTGTGTTCTGGAACAGGACCCTGGTGCCATTAAAGACGCTTTGTTAGGTTGCTTTTTTTGGGGCACCCTTTTAACTCTGCAATGAGGAGTGGAATATTACATTTCTCAGCAGAATAAAAAGTACACATTCCCTGTGAGATACTGTAAATACACTGTTCTATTACCTGCAGTTTCAAGAATATGTCCCCTAAGCATTTTAGTCTTGTTCTCCAGAGTTGTCTCAGGGTGAGAAATTGCTCCTATTTGCAACTTTGGGAATGATTACCTGTTCATTAATTTCTTCTCTTTCCTGCTGTCCATCTATTATTGCTTCCAAGAGAAAGAAGCTCTCTGTAAATCTGCCCCAGAAGAGGGCTGAGAGCTTGATTGGACACAGAGTTACGTGCGCTGGGGAGGTGTTTGTGAGGGAGGATCCCGTGGCTGTGCTCATGGACGGCCCCACGGCGTGCCCTGGCTCCTCTGACCCTGTCCCAACGCCCTTGGCCACGCGGAGCCCACGCGGTGCCCAGCCTGGCTCCCGGCTCCTTGCCCTGAGAGGAAGCGAGCGCGGTGGGAGCACATGCCAGGGCACACCTGGAGCACTGTGCTGAGGCAGAGGCTGCGGGTCAGGGCAGCTCAAGCACCCCAGCAGTGCTTTGCCTCTTGACGTGCTTTGCCTGCAGTGCCAGGCTGCTGTTATGAAACAGGAACGGGATGGGACAATGTGGAGCAGTTCCTGCCGCCCTGCTTTTGTCCAGCAGCTAAAAGCTAGTTCAGAGGTTTTTGTGGAAGTGCTGTTTGCTTTGGTCTTTTTTTGCTCGCTCTTTAAGTACAGCCTTGAAAGAGCTGGAGACTGCAGGCCACTGTAATTATTATTTCTTCCTGAATAGCAGAATAAATGTGCCATTTATTGCATAAATGACAGGGTCCTTGCCTTGGAAAACATATGTAGCCTGTTCTCACTGCTGCCAGCCCTTCGACATGTGAGTAACTGCCCCTGCCCAGTTCTGGGTGCAGGGAGATTTCTCATTCCCTGATTGGGGTCGGTGCCAAAACTTGTCTTTATGTGTGACGTGTGTGGTCATTGGAAGTCACTGTGGAGACTGTCATCGAAACAGCCTGGATTCACAGGGCAGCTTCATTTAGGTGGCAGCTGATGGAGAAGCTGTAGAATAGTTTGGGATAAAATCTGCATGCAGGAGGGGACAGCTGAAGTCTGTGTTTGTTGTGGGAGAAGCCCCCTCTGAACAGACATGGCCTGGCAGTCCTGGCGTGGATGTACCTTGTCCCCACCTGCTGTGGCACCGCTGGGATGCAGAAGCAGCTGCTCGGAGTGCTCTGCTGTCTCACGGCAGAGGAAGGTGCTGCAGGTGCATCTTTGATCAGAGCTCAGAGTGTTGTGGCTGCCAGCTCTGCCAGCAGGCAGGGAGCATTCGTGTTCTTGGCTTTGCCAGTAGCCTCACAGCAAAGGCCAAGAAATGGAGAGTGAAGATCCCCAAAGTGTCCTTTGGCTGCTGCTTTGGGTGTTATGGTGTCTGCAGAGGCAGCAGATGCAGAGACAGCCAGGACTGCCAAAGGAAGGACTCTTTGTGGACTGGTGCTGCTCAGCTACTGAGATGTCAGTCTGTGAAATGGCTCTTTCTAGGGTGTTCTCACCAAAAGGATGTTCCCTTTGAGTGTCTGGATCTCCTGCTGCTGGTCTGAGCTCCAGATGAGAAACAGTGCACTGACTGGAAGGTCCGGAGGTTGCAAACACATTCATTGTCCCTTGGAAGGGAAAATTGTGGAGGAAACCCACTCAGTTCTGGTCATGTCTCTCTTCTCCTTCCCCAGTGCAGGTTTTGGGCTGCTGTGGCTGAGGGGCAATGGGATGGAGCCAAGGTACTGCTGCTGAGTGAACCCCATGGCCCTGGGGAGCAGGGAGCACGACCCTGGAGCTCAGGAGGGACCTGTGGCCTGGGAGCTTTACTATTACTCCTTTACTACTGCTTTAGTTCTCTCTCCATGACCCTTCACTGTGCACACCTGTATGGCCTAGCCTTGCAGTTCAGATATCTGTAGCTGAGCAGTTGCTGGAGCCTCCCCTGTGCAGAGGAACCCTGCAGACCCCACAGCCTTCGAGTGTAGGGGCTTGTGTGACTGTGGCACATGCAGGGTCCTGTGGTGGCAAAGGCACTCACAGAAATACTGTTTCGTAGCTCTGCTGGGATCCAGAGGACGTTCAGAGGCAGGTTCTTCACTTTGTCACTGTGTTATAGCGATTTAAGGCTGAGGATCTTTTTGAAGCACCAATGCAGCTCGTTCTGCCATGACAAGGTGGAGATGAACGCCGGTGTGACTTCCATTCCCCAAGGAAAATGCCCTTTTGCACAGATCACAAGCCATGGCTGTGCTGCTGTTTGAAGAGACCAGAGGAATCTCGGAGCTGGGCATTTTGTGCCACATCAAAGCCTTCCTGCCTGAAGCTGAGGAGCTCCAGCTCTGTGTCCTTCATGTCTGGGCAGCAAAAGGAAAGAAGGTCCCTGAACTGGGAGTCACTTGGGGGATCAAAGCTCAGCTTAGCAGAGGCTGACGAGGGGAAAAGCAGGATGGCAACAGGAAGGACACAAATTTTGTGGATGATCTGGGCCATCTGATAACAGCAGTCAGGCCTCCAGAGGGACATGTGAGGCCTCCTCTGCTGGAGGAGTGGGGCTGGCACCTACCCCTGAGGAGGCAGATGTGCAGCGTCCTACACTTGGGTGGAGCAATTCCTTGGTGCCTGAGGGCTTGGTTAATGAGGATGGTGCACAGTAACATTTCAAACTGTTTTTTCCATGCATTGCTACAAGTAACATATAAATAGCTCTAAAAGGCAACTAATCATTCCCCAAAGTAGGGGTGGCAGATGATGAACAACAGGAGAGGGAAGGAATTGTGTTCGCTTTCAGCTTTCTGTGTCTGTGCATTTACTTCTGCATTTGCAGCCTTGGAGCTCTTTTTATTTTAAATTTCTTTAGGAAAATCCCTGCTGAAGGAATGCTGCCTGCTGTGACTGGCTGTTCTGCCTTGGCTTCAGCCTGGGGAGCCTCTGATAACTGGGGAACAGGACTCGCTTTTCAGTGTTGGTGGGAAATGCCTGTGTAGGGGAATGGAAACCACCATGTGTGTCAGTTCTAGATGATGGCAGTGGCAGTCTCTCAGCTCTCTCTTCGTGCACATTCCTGTCCCAGGGCTCATTTAATTGCTTAACAAAGGCATCCTCTGGGACCACTGTGAAAGCACTAATGCAGTGAAAAAAATAAGCAAACTTGGATTAAGCCTTTCATCCGAGCACAGAAAGACAGTGATGGAGACCTCAGTGGAAGGAGCCCCACAATTCCCTCGGTTATAACCATGGGGTCCATGTTAGAAGTGGAGCAACTGAGCTCCAGCGTGGGGATTGACTTGTCTGAATTGATGCATGGATCTGGGACAAAACCAGGAGGGAACCTGCTTAGTTATATTCATCCCCAGGGAACTTCGTATTCCCCTTAAAGGGGAGTGTTTGAGTTTGGCTTCTTAGGGATTTATTCTGAGTTTTGGTGCCAGTCTGGCAGGGTCTGGGTTGGTTTGGCCCATGAGGTGGTTCCTGGTGGTCTCCACCTTTTCAAGTGGGACCTTGCCACAAAACTGGAAGCACTGGGGAGCCCAGCTCACTTGCAAGGGAGGTGCTGAGTTGGGCATCCAGCCAGGCATCCCATGAAATGAATCCTGCATGCTGAATGCATGCCCTGTTAATGCTGGCCACGCAGCCAGGCCCTGCAGCGGGCGAGCCCCGTGTTTGCTGCCCACAGGCCCTGTGCTGCTGCTGTCCCTCGTCTCCCTGCCCCCCAGGTCATCACGGGCAGTAGGAGCTGTCCCCACGGCCGGTGTGCCGTGCAGAGGTGAGAAAATGCATTTTTCATAAACTTTGCAGCTCGACGTTCCTGCTGGATCAACAGGGCGGCTGGAGAAGTCCTTCAGTTGCCCGCTGGTGGGACACCCCTGTGCCAGGTGCTCCTCAGGGCTGTGGCACTGCCTGGCCTTGGCCAGGCCCATGGGAAGCCTGAGGGCCTGCCAGAGCTGGCAGGGAGGGTCTTGGGGGATGTACAGCCATGGGGGATGGATGGTTGTCCTGGGGCTGCTGTAGGAGTTGTGTGCCTGATCCATCACCTTGGGATTTCTGTAACACTGAGCCGGAATTTTGCATGGTTTTTTAACCTCTTAATTGAGTCCCTTTATAGGGAAGGTGGCATCTGACAGGAGAAGGAGGTTGTTATTTGATGTGAGAGCCATGAGTGAACAGCAGGAACCTGGGAAATACAAAACCTGTTTCCAGAGAGGCTGGGAATATGCCAGCTAAATCTTTGGCTCTTTGCGTGCCCAGCTAGAGTAGGACATCAGGGTGCCCTGGGGCCTGGCTGGTGCGGTGTGTGCTTTCTTTCCTCTTAGATTTCCAAGCTCAGGAAAGCAGAGGGGGTAAAAAACCACGCTGAACGCTGGCAGACTTCTGGGTTAGTGTGAGCCAAGGTGTCACCTTGCAAATAGGGACTGATTGAAGTGATAGATCTGAGCAGGGGGGAAAAACATCACTCAATTATATGTGCTGTGCATGGGAAATTGCAGCAAGGAGCGGGAGAAGGGAATGGGTATGGGCAGGAGGAGAGGTGTTTTCAGCTGGGGTTTGGGGAGGTGAGGAGGAAGGGGAAAGCTCTTTCACATGGCTGAGGTTAGGCGGTGTGGCAGCTTTCCCAAGGACATCTGTGCTGAAGGTCCCTGCACATCCCTTGTCTCCAGGCAAATCCTAAATTGGTGCAAATCAGCCCTTGTGCTCTGGTGTGGGTTTGACCGTCTTCGCTGGCCCCAGAGCTGTGCGGAGCGAGGATGTCTGTGGGAGCACAGGCAGTGGCAGAGCCCTGCCAGAGCAGCTGCCAGGAATTCAGAGATGCGTTTCTTATAAATAATAAATGATAAATTCAGTCCTCTGATCTCCGAGGCAGGCTGTGCTTTTGTACGCTCCCTGCTGGACTCAGCGGTCGCTCTCTGGCGTGGACGGTCCAAGGGCTGCTGGTGGCACACCCGCTGCAGTCCTGGAATTTTGGGATCGTGCTGAGCCAGGGCAGAGCGTGGCCCCTTCTGCCAGCGCCGCTAAGGAGCGGCTGGGGAGGGCGAAGCCTTGCTCAGGCTCAAACCGCCGCAGTGTAAAGCTGTGCTCCTGCCCTCTGGAGAGCAGTGTTTTGTGTGAGTGCTGCTTCCTGAATGAATTCATTAAGTCAATTTAACAGACTAAACGATGTTTAGTGTTAAACTGCGCGGGGTTGGATAAGCACCGGGGGCGGAGTTGTGGCCCGGTGGAAGGGGCAATTCCAGCTTTATCCATAAGTGACCCACAACAACCCCCTGCTCTGCTCCCATGCTGGTGCCGAGAGCTGCCCTCACTGCTGCCCTGGATATATCCATGTCCTGTTCCTGCTTCCATCGGCACCTGGCAGCGCTGTAGGAAGAGTAGCTGAGCTGCTGCTGGAGGGGCTGATGTGAGCTGATGGCTGTTAGGGAGCCTGGAGGGGTTATTAATATTTATTGTTATTATTTGCTGATGGCAGTTATAAAGGTTGCATGACTGCATGGGACATGCCAAGCTCTGTAAACACGTGTTTGTGCCGTGGTTATCCTGCTCCTCCCGCCCCACTGCCCATGTCACAATTCCTCCCCTTGGAATTCCACCACAGTTCCAAGTGGTGCTTCTGCTACAGGGCCTGCTGCTGGGGCCAGGCTGGGCCCAGCCTGCAGAGCTCAGCCACGGTTTATTCCTGTAAAGCTGAAAGCATGGCCTCCATGCTGTGTGGGTTCTCCGTAGGCAGCCAAATATGAGAAGGTGTTCCTGCAACTTTTCCCTTGTGTAGGAGTGTTTTTAACATGCCAGAGAAGAGTCCCAGTAGGAGTAAATGATGAGGAGCAAGCAAGAAGAATAAATGGGTTTTTTTAAGGTGTTTCATAAGCAACATCAATGGGATGGTCTGTATGACAGCTGCACCCTCCTTGCTGAAATCATGGAGGTGTGAGGGTGTTTGCGGACAACCTGTCCTGCCTTTCACCCGGGGCCTTCGTGCCTGGGTGGGACCCTACGGCAGGGGCTGGGGGCTGTCAGTGCAGTGGGCTGCTGTGTAGATTAGTGTATCTATTGGTCTGTCCTGGGGGTACTCACTGGAGGCAGGAGTGTGCTTTGGCAGGATGCCTGGAGGAACAGAGCTGCTGAGAGCACTCTGGGCATCAGACCTTGAGTGAAGCTGTGGAGTCTGTGCCAGCCCAGTGAGGGGCATCTGTTTGGTTTGAAGGGACCTTAAAGCTCATCCAGTCCCACCCCCTGCCATGGGCAGGGACACCTTCCACTAGCCCAGGTTGCTCCAAGCCCTGTCCAACCCGGCCTTGGACACTCCCAGGGATGGAGCAGCCACAGCTTCTCTGGGCAACCTGTGCCAGGGCCTCCCCACCCTCACAGAGAGAAATTCCTTCCCAATATCCCATCTATCCCTGCCTTCTGGCAGTGGGAAGCTATTTCCCTTTGTCCTGTCCCTCCAGGCCTTTGTCCCAAGTCCCTCTGAGCTCTCCTGGAGCCCCTTTAGGCCCTGCAAGGGGCTCTCAGGTCTCCCTGGAGCCTTCTCTTCTCCAGATGAACCCCCCCAGCTCTCCCAGCCTGGCTCCAGACCAGAGGGGCTCCAGCCCTCGGAGCATCTCTCTGGACTTGCTCCAGCAGCTCCATGTTCTTCTCATGTTGAGACCCCCAGAGCTGGATGCAGCACTGCAGGTGGGGTCTCACCAGAGTGGAGTGGAGGGCAGAAGAGTGGAGCAGAGGAGAAGGACTCTGTTCCTGCCTAGTTTGTCCTGGGAGGGTTGAGGACAAATGAATTGGGGCTCCATCTGGATCATCACATGGGTCCCTGAAGGAAGCTCCTGATTCTGTTTGGGTATGCTATTCAGGGTTCCTCTCCTGCTTGGCATTAGGTGATAGGTTCATAATTATGATTTTATTCTGTTTTTATTATTAATTTTTATTCAGATCCAGTTCTTTGATCAGTCAGGTGTATTCAGGTCTCTTCAAGGATCTTTGTAGTTTTAATACTGACTTTAATGAAGAGGAAAATTCATTCCTGCCTCCTTTTGGAAATGTTGCTGACCAGGACCTGCCCATGGCAGGAGGGAACTCTGATATGTGCCCAGAGCAGGGGGTCCCTGGAGCCCCCCAGGTGCGTGTCAGTCAGCCAGCATGAAACCTGGGCACTGCCCCTGGGGCAGGTTCAGGCAGTTACTAGGCCTCCTCTTAGGGAATAAAAAGCATGAAAAGTGGATGAAGATGGGTTTTAAGAGGGGGAAAAGTGATATCAAAGACTCTCAAGTCCTGTTCTTGGTGAAGGCAGGTGCAGGGTTTGGTAGCTTGTTGTGGTTCTTGCCTCATCCCTCCGCTTGGCTTGGATTTTCCATTAAACTGTGCTGCAGGTGACTGTCTCCAGGTAAGTGTGTTTGGAAGGAAAGGGCCTGTGCTCTCTCTTATGAGATCAGTTGGGTCTTTAGTATGGGCAAGTTGCCTTTAGATGGCAATTTGTGGAGGAAATCCAAGAAATCCTGTGCCAGAATCCATTGTGCAATGTCCAGGTACTGCCAGGGCAGGGAGAGCTGAGGTAGGTCATCAGGAGTGAGACCTGCCAAGCAGACACATGGTCTTCAGGGCCTGTGCTCCCCAGTCCATGGGTATTTCCAGGCTGGCTTCTCTTAGCTTGGGATGTGCTTTCCAGGAGCCTTTGTGTCTGTGCCCCTGGGAAGGAGAGTATGATGGTGTATGCAGGTTGGTCCTCTGTTTGAAAGCAGAGAGTTGTGCAGAGCCAACTAATGACTGGCAGAGCATCCTGTGGCCTCCCAGTAATCCTCTGTTTGTCCACCAGCTCTTTTCTGTCTTATGCACAGGCTGAATTTCAGCTTAAACTCTCCTCTTTCTCCTGTCGGTGTAGCTGTGCAGTCATTGAGCAGGAGGTACTGCTGGCCACAGGATGGCCCCAGGGCATCTGACTGACACTGCTCTGCAGCACATCAGCAGAAACAGCTGCTCATCACAGTGCTGGGGACCCTCTTGCTCAGGGGAATAAAATTTCAGGTCAGGTCAGCTGAATTTTCTTTCTCTGTCTCCGTGGCATCTCACATCCCTTAGCCTGTCTCATAGTGGATGCCGGTCACTGCAGTGGCATTGTGTGTGAAGGGGATCTCAGCTCTCATCAGCTGATGGCAGTCTGTGTCCTCAGTGCCCCTCTCCAATCACACAGCTGCTTGTTAGGGCTGGCTGTAGAACATTCCCTGAGCTGCAGTTGCCCAGCACAGTTTGCCTTCAGCCGAAGAGGCTGTGAGTGCCTGGAGTCTTTGTGTTACTGTTCAGCTGAAGGGTAACTTGAGCTGTGTTCCTCGAGGTCTTCCATCACTGAATAGCTCTCCAGTGCTGCCCTCACCCAGTCAGGGAGCTCTGTGAATTATTTCTGCTTGTAGACACACAATGTGCTGTTGGTACTTTTGTTACCACTGGCCACCTCCGTGGAGGGTGGCTGGATAGATACCTTCCTGAACCAGGAAATTTGCAGGCAATTTTGCAAGACACATAATTCTCCTCCTGTTCCCTGGCTGAACCCTCAATGGGAACAAGGAATGGCTTATTGTTATATCTTATTGCTATTTTTGTATTAGCCATGGTGTGACAGCAGGACCAGGGCAGGGACTGTCCCTGTGCTGGCCCTGCTGAGGCCCCTCCAGGGCTGTGTCCAGTTCTGGGCCCTCATGGAAGAGACACACTGAGGGGCTGGAGGTGTGCAGGGAAGGGAACAGAGCTGGGAAGGGGCTGGAATAGCAGGAGGGGCTGAGGGAGCTGG
>JAWWES010000030.1:1385690-1417129 GCA_035583135.1 Lophotriccus pileatus | reverse complement strand
CAGCCACAGCTTCTCTGGGCAACCTGTGCCAGGGCCTGCCCACCCTCACAGGGAAGAATTCCTTCCCAATATCCAGCCTAATCCTGCCCTCTGTCAATGTGCAGCCATTCCCTTATCCTGTGACCTCATGCCCTTGTAAAATTTCAAGTCTTGATGAAATAATGTGGAAACACAGACCACATCTGTAGGTGCTGTAAAGCTGGAGTTACAGACAGAGAAGCACACCATTGGGGTGGTCTGGGGGCACAGCAAATCGCTGCTGGCTGGATTGGGGTGTTCCTGGTCAGGCTCATCCTCAGTAGGATCCTGGACATGCCTTCGTGGAGGCCTGTAAGGAGTTAGCTGTTGCTGGGGGGCAGAGCGAACAGCTGGCAGAGGTGCCAGTGCCCTGTGTCTGGGGCAGCAGAGCACGGGGGTGTTAGAGCTGCTGGCGGAGGGCGCGGCATTCCCGGCTCTCCTTGGTCCGGCAGCGTTTGCCGGAGCCGGCAGTCGGGGAGGGATGACATGCATAACTATGGGCGGGCTGTGACCTTGCCGCTGGAACTTAGTTAGCAATTCTGTTGATGTTCTGCAAACGAAAATATAATTCAGGCCACCTTCTCCTCCAAGCTGACCCTGAGACTCAGGCAGAAGAGCTACTGAATAATTAGGGCCTTTTTTTCCCCTTTTTGCTGGAGTTACTGCTCAGTGTTGAACTGTGCCGTGAAGTGTCATTAGTTCCCTTGAACTTATTGCTCCGAGCATTCTTTGCATTAATACAATTACGTAAATTGCAGTCTTGTTAATCACTGTGGGTTGCAGCAACATCCCTGTCACAGCCTGTTTTGTGGGTGGTTTGGCTGGTGGGACCTCTGTAGCCCTGGCTGGGGGTGGAGGCTGTGGCTGGAGCGCTCCCCCTCTGCCCCCGTGCCTGGTTTAGCTGTGCTTTGTGTCTCACCCTGTGAGGTCTGGAGTGTTTGCCAGCACTGCAGAGAGCAGCCTCCCTACTGCAGAGGGGAAAGAGAAAGGTGGTTTTGGCCCAAGGGAGTTTTGCTGGACCACATCCCTGCTGCTGTCTCTCCAGTTTGTATCCATAGAGGTCCTGCAATGGCAGAGCCCAGACTCCTGGCTTTGCAGGGAATACCTGGAGCTGGAGCTCTTGAGCACGGGCTGCTGCAGGGCTGTTTGATGATGCTGTGGCTCTGTCTCCGTGGCAGAGCTCTCAGCCTTCCTGGCAATGTAAATTCTCCTGGCTGCATGCTAAAATTACACTGAGTTATTGATTTATCTCTGAGAGGATTTCCTTCCCGAGGGACATTTCTGGCTGTTGTAATGATTTAGTTCTTGTGCAAGTGCAGAATCCGTAGCAGAGCAGAGCCGAGCCACCCTCCTGCCCTCAGGTCTGCAGCTCAGGGTCGCGCTCCCTCAGGCTCCCTGTGCCAGCTCATTTCTGTTCCAAGGCTGGCACAAGGTTACAGGGCTGTTATTGCCCTCTAACAACTGCAAATAAAAGGGCATTTTCAGCTTCTCAATGAGGAAGCTGCAAGACTCGGACAAGCCTTTGTGCCATGGCACTTGATAATCTTGGGTAATCTTGGATGTGTTGCAAACACAGCTCAAGCCTGGCACGTGGGAAGCGTGAAGCCACACCAGCCTCAATGCACCCAGGCTCCTGGGAATGTTTGAATTCCTTACAGTGGGGTTATGATGGGAGTAGGATCATGTGAATGCTTTTTTCCTAAGGCAGCAGGGCACAGCCTCTCTTTTCTTTCTACTGACTCATCCATAGAGCATCTCTAAAATCAGGCCAGGCAAGTTCAATATCAATCTCCTGCTTGTGCTCCTGAGGAGGCAAAGCCAGTTCTCTCCTGCTCCCCTTGGCACTGAAAGCACAATTCACTGGTTGTGGTTCAGCTGGTGAACACCATCAGTAGAAGGACCTGACCTGGACCAAGTGTTTTACCCGCTCTCTGTGGCTGGGAAATGACCAGCTCTGTGTCCCTGGGTGCCCATCTGAAGCCCCTCCCCGTGTGTTGCTGTGTCCAACCCCGCAGTGGATTTGGGACCGATCTCAGCCGCGCAGTGATGAAATGAGAGGCTGCTCACACACGTGGTGTTATAAAACAGCATCCCCCAATTAGGCCCAGGGAGAATGTCAATTTATTTTCCCATGAACCAAATGTGGCACAGCTACTTTCTTTCTCAGTGATCTATCTGTGAGATAAAACAAGTCTCAGTGTCTGTCTTAAATACTGCAGTGTTGACAAGTTCTCTTGACAGAAATTAGGCTAATGTCCCTCTCGGCTGCCTTAGCTGTAGCAACGAGGCTTTCAGTTGGAGCTTCGGAAAGCACTATACCAACGCACTCTCCAAGGCATCTTCTTATTCCAGCTTTTATTATCCAAATTTGTTCTCACTCTGCCTTGGCAGCGTGGCTGGCAGACTGGTTTCTCCAACACGTCCTGCTGATCTCCCAGCCTGGCAGGTCAGATCAGGCACCTTCCAGTGTTGAACCAGGGCAGTGTTGGCCAACTGTCTGCAGACCTGCGTGCCCTTGGCTCTGGGGGATGCTCCAGGCTCGGGGAGGTGTTGATGCCAGGATGGGACTGGTGTGAGATGAGCCAGCTGACAGGCACTGGGTAGCGATGGGATCCAAGTCAGTAAGCTGCACGCCTTGCCAGCAGTACAGTGTGTCCTGAAACGCTCCCAGTGCGAGCTGGAGCTGGGAGAAGGGAGTTGTTTTGGTACATGTCTTATCTTTGAGTTTCAGCATGGACTGAGTTATGGACTCAGAAGCTGAGGATAGGAACAGAGATCACTCAGACATGGTCATGAAGACCCCTCTTGAACTTCCCAGCCTTCCCCTTGATAATAGTTTACTGTCTCTTTGCCGTCTTAAAGCTGCACTTCAGCTCCTCGTTTCCAACCACAGATTAGGCATGGCTGGCTGAGGCCTCCTGATTCTCACACTGGTGTTGGTCCTGATGGATTATCCTTCCTTAGAGAGCCATTGTGTCCTTTCCATTTCCTTGCCAGGTTCTTTGGTGGCCATGTCACCAGTCCCTGGAGGGAGGAGGAGGAGCTCTCCGGGAGTGACAGATATGGGAGACGTAGTGGTTGATGATGTTCTGGAGGTGCTAATCTCCATCATAGTAAAGGAGCCAGTAGTGCCTGGCTCAAAAGGTTATTAAATGCCCCAAATTTGGCAGGATGGATATCATCCTCAGTTCCTTTTGTCAGGTTCTCAATTCTCCTGGTCACCTCCTTCGTCCTTCTCTGCCTGTGTCTTGCACTGATCTTCTCTGAATGCAGCCCAGCCTTCAGCATCCCTGGTGGGCTTTCTGGAGTAACAAGTACACCTGAGGGATGACAACTATTGAACAAGTTGCAGTAATACTATGAAGGCTTGGGAATAAATAATGTAAGTGAGTTGGAGAGGGATTAAAGTTGGCTTCTGTAAATAAGTTTCTCATGGATGTTGACTCAGGGACATGGTAGGACGAAGGTCACTTCAATGTCTGTGCAGCCTGGTGTGTGGTTGGAGAGATGAAATACCAAGGTGTGTCTGGACACCTTTGCTCTCTGTTTCTTCTGCTGCTCAGACCTATGTGGGATTAAACTCTCTAAAGTGCTGCAGTTCACAGACTTGAGCCCACTATCAGAAGAGAAAAGAAATCAAATTCCTCATACTTAATCCCTGAGCCCATGGCTCCTGCTATACCCAGGGGCTGTACCCACACTGCAGTGCCTGGCTCAGAGCTGGGGAGAAGGATTTGCTTCACAAGTGAAAACACACCTTTGTGTCAATTTTACAGCAGGACAACCCTTCCTTTTCCTTCCCCGTGATAGTTTTTTGCCTGCTGTGTTTCTGCTGTTGCAGTGCAAGGGAGAGGAGCCTTTGCAGGAGGGAGGTGGAAGGGCAGAGCACTTGTTGCCAGGGGCTCTTTGCCACCCTACCGGAGCAGCAGCGGATCCATCAGCAGGTGCTGCAGCAGCAGCTTTCAGAGAGGCACCACGTGTCCCTCCCGAGCCCTCCTGTCAGCCCTTCCCTTGCTTGTTATCTCAGAGCATCCCAGGAAGCCTCCTCATGGGAGGAGCCTGCTCTGCCCTGTGCACAGTGTCCAGCCCTCTCATCCTCTGCGGTTCCTCGCCACGAGAGGGGCGAGGTTTGGTGAGTTTTTGGCAGGAGCTGGCTCAGCTGGCTGGGCTGTGTGTGCCATCGTCGTCACCAGCCCATCAATCCAAAGAACATAAATCCCAGGGTCATGGGAGAGCGCTGGCTGGGGGAAAAGTTGTGGTTGTCAGTGTTTTCCAGCCCAGTGTCCAAACTGAACCGGTGCTTTGGCATCTCTAACCAGGTGTTTCTCACTGGAAAGCCCCTTCCTAACGGCGCTTTGTTCTCTGCTGGCTGTGGCTTGCATTGCAGGAGGAGGGATTTGATTCTGGCATCATTTTAAAAACGTTTTCATTCTATCTGCTGAGGGAAACAAAGTACAGAGAAGATTTCTCAGCACTGGGACAAAAGAGTGGCTCTGAAACCCTTTTAGACAAACAAGTGTTTGAGCTGTAGGACTGATGGATGGTGCTTGAAGACATGGTTATTGCAGCAGGCAAAAAATCCTAGAGTGCAAGGAAGTTCTCCCAGGGGTTATTGTGAATGTCTCTCTGGAATCCTGGTTATGAGGAGCACTTGGCATCTCGAGTCCACCCAGTGGCATCAGCCATAGGAGAGCAGTAGCCCAGCAAGCACCAGTAAGTTGCTTCTCTCTTGGTAAATGAGAAACTGGAATGGGATCAGCCCTTTTGGGGTGGCTTCGCTGCCTATGGCAGAGGGGTTGGAACTGGACAATCTTTAACATCCCTCCCAACCCAAACCATTCCACGATTCTTGTTCTTCCTCCTGTTCAGGTGGGGTTTGAGTCCTGCAGAAAGTTGTGCTGCTGCTTTGGGACCTGGGAGGAGCCTGGGCAGGAACACAGCACTTTGTGTTGGGATGTATCAGCATGGGACAACTTTGGGGTTTTCCAGGGATCACTTTGCTGCCAGGGGCAGTGCTGAATGTTGAACTGGGAACAGATTCACTTTTGGCAAGCTTGAAAGCATTTCAGGTGGCTTCTGTCCCTGCTCTACTGCAGCATGGAATAAAATCAGTGCTGGAGAAGATGCTGTAGTTAGACATCACCACTTTGACAGGTCAAATTGCAGGATATTTATTAGCATAGCTTGGAGTGTTACAGAAAGATCTGTCGGATAAACTAGCAAACTCAAGTGTTTCATGTGAAACTTCCAGGATTTTGTTGAGGTTCTTTTAACTGTTCTTCAGCCTCTCAAGAATTCATCCCATTCAGGCGTTTCTGGAAGACCCTGTGGGAGTTGCTGCTGCCAACGGAATGTCTGTGGCTTGGGGATCAGGCCCTGCCTGCTGCACATTTGTCTGGGTGCTCTGGGAGGCAGAAGGCAGCAGCTGTGGGAGATGTTTGCTCACCTTGTAAGGGAAAAACTCTTCTCTTGTGGTTTCCTCTGCAATCCCAGGAAGAGAAGGACATCTCTTTGTCCTTGCTGGCCCTCTGCACAGGAGGATGTTTGTCTGTATCAGGATGCAGTGACAAGACAAAACAGCGGCACTGGAACAGTGCTGACAGCCCCAGGACTGCTCACGTGCTGGCAGAGGGAGCACAGCCCGAGGTGGGCAGCACCTGGCAGAGGTGGGTCCATCCTGCATCCCATCCCCTACCGTGCTTAAGGAAGAGTTTATGAACATGAAAGCATCCAGTGATTTCATAAAAGAGTGTTCTCCTTAACTGACTGCAGTAGGTAATTAGAGCCCCCACTGTCACTGATGGTGTGGACCTTCAGGGATTTGCTGTGCTCCTTTCCAGCAGGGGTACAGAACCAGTGTACACATGCAGTGGGTTTTTGTAAAGCATTCCATCCAGTGTCACGGGAATTTGTACTTGGAATATGGACACCAGTGTCTGAGCTTCCTCACGGCCTGTGCTGGGAGTGAGGTAGTGTGGGGAATGCTGGGAGTGCCATGGGATACTGGGACTGCTGCTGGGGAAGCGCTCAGGCCTGGTGCAGTGAAACCTCTCCCAGTGCTATCAGGAAGAGGTGACATCGAGCATATTAATGACCTTTTCCAGTGGCACTTAATTGGGAGGAGCAGTGAGTGCCAGAAAGTGAACTAATACAGAAGGCTGTAGCTGAGTGAAAAAGCGGCAGAAAGAAATAAATGAGATTCAGGCTCTGGGCCTCCTCTTCCCATCAGTAATCCATCTCTTCCTTACCTGTGTCTGCTGCACATCTTCCCTTCCTTTTGTATGTAAAAATGTTCTGTTTGGAAATAACAAGCAATTCAGGGAGTGGTATGACTTGCCTTTATAGACAAGAAAGGTAAAAAAAAAAGAGGCAGGCTTTGCTGCTTCCTTGTCCAACAGTGCCAGCTGGAGAGTGTGGGATCAGAGCCCACACTGAGCCCCTCAGGACTAGGTACCTGCCTCTGTTTTCCTTGGAGTCTGGCATTCTACATGAGAAGTAGGCCACATCTTCATGCTGCCAGTGTGCCAGGGTGTGGGACATCCCATCCTCTGGCCAGAGCAGGCATCAGGGCAGTGTTCCCCTGTGTGTGACCAGCACATGATGCCCCAGCCTCAACTCAGCCCTGGCACTGGTGGCTCCTGGAGCTGGTGCTGCAGCAGCAGGGAGCTCTGCTGCTTCCTGGGATTTGTCTCCTTGTGTTTTTTAATCATTATTTTATTAAAGGAGAAGGTGCCATCAGATAACTCATTGTGGATGCTCTGTCAGTGTGATTATTTTAATACTGCTGCACTGCCGGTGTGTTTTGCTGGAACATTCACATATTGATTCCGGATTCCTTTGTTGCCTGTTCAAGAAAGAAAGTCCCTTCCCCTCACTCCCCATTCGAGGAAAACAAAGAGTAAAGGAAGGTAGATGTTATCTGAGGCTTGCTCACATACCGAGGTGATTTCTGAGAGCTGCAGAGCCACTTACCGACTCAATAACTGAGGTTTATTTTCACACCCTTAATAGATTTTTGAATTGTTTTGCAATGGCAAACAAGAATGCTCACTTGGGGACAAAGCAGGGATCTGCTGAGCTGAATCTCCTTTGTTCTGCTTTCAGAAACCTTCCCAGGGGACATTCCTGTGCCACAGGGGACAGAGTGGTGCTGGAGGGGGAGAGTTTAATTTCCCTCTTGGGCTTCTCTTGCTGGGCAGTCGATGGCTGAAAGCTGGGGGCCCAGGAGCTGGGGAGGGCATGGGGAAGCCACTGCCAGGAGTGTAGTGAGTTACTGCACGATCTCAGAACAGGTTTGCAGGTCTGTGTGTGATGTACCTGGCCATGTTTAATGCTGTTGCTGTGTGCTGTGTCAGGGCTCAGCCTTGTCCCCATGCTGAAATTCAAACCCACCTGTGGCCAGCAGCAAATGGAATAATCACAGAATATGCCAAGTTGGAAGGGATCCACAAGGATCATTGAGTCCAATGTGCTGGAAAGGAGCCAGGCAGGATGAGCCCTGTCTCCTTTTGAGAGGGAACGGTTGGTCCTTTGGGTGATCTAGAAAAAGAGGGGTGGAGTTCCTTGGATATCACTGCGTGTTGCATATTCCACACAGCACCCCTGTGCCTTTACTTACCTGGTGTAGAATGTACCTGGTCCTGCCTTAGTTGTGAGTCTGTTTTCCATTTGTTTATTTATTTATCGTCGTGTTTTCAGCCTCTGCAAAGCTTGATATAGGCACAGAGCTTGGGAAACGTACACAGAGCAGAGTAACAGATAGCTGTGATTTGGTTACAAGGCAATAATTTAAGTCGACAGGTTTAGCTGATAACATAAAGCACACGAGAGGAATCGCTTCGGTTTATAAATGTCAGCAGAACCCCTGCGAGGGAGCTGCTGCCTCAGAGCTGGCCCCGGTGCTGCTGCTCCAGCCAATATATTACAAGGAGATACAAACAGATGTCTGAAGAAATCTGGCTGACCAAGATTAAAAGAATGGGGCTATAAATTAAAGTCTTCCTCGGCGTCACTTTAAGCAACTTTCAGGACAGAGCACATCCGAACAAATGGAGTGCCGATGCAAGGAGGGATCTTCAGGAGACCAGGAGCTTTGGGCTGCAGAGGCTCAGACACGTGGCTGCACCCAGGTGTAGGGGTGGTTCGTGGGAAGAGCAAAGCCTGTCCTGGTTGCTTCTGCAACTGATAAAGGGATTAAATGGAGAACAGGAATAACACCATCCCTGCAGCGTGTTGCCACAGGATCAGTGTCTCCCGGCTGGAAAATAAATGCTGTTCTTTTGCTTTGTCATCTATTCCCAATAAAGACCTTGTCATTCCTGCAGTGACAAGGGGTTTTATCCTCTGGAAGTGCTTTACCTGTTGGACACTATCTTTTCTGTTGTGAGGCAGCTGAGTGATTGAGTGGCAGGTGGGTGTCACGTCCCTGTCAGGGACACTGGGTGAGCTGCTCAAACCATGGGGCTCTGTCTCTGAGACCCATCAACCCAAGGAGATGCAGGAACACGTATTCAAACTGAAAGAGAGTAGGTTTAGGTTAGATATAGTAGGAAAAATCCTTCCCTGTGCGGGTGGGGAGGCCCTGGCACAGGTTGCCCAGAGAAGCTGTGGCTGCCCCTGGATCCCTGGAAGTGTCCAAGGCCAGGTTGGACAGGGCTTGGAGCAACCTGGGCTAGTGGAAGGTGTCCCTGCCCATGGCAGGGGTGGAACTGGATGATCCTTGAAGTTCCCTCCAACACAAACCATTCTAGGATTCTATGAGTCAAACCGTTTTAACTGTGGTTTAAAAAATTCCATGGGTGGGGTATTTTTTAAGTGGTAAGAAGCACAAACAGGTTGTGGGGGCAGGGGTTTGCTGCTGCCTCCACTGCTGCAGCCCTTTCAGCAGGTTCACAGAGGGGGTTTCACAGCTATTTCTACTCACTGGGTAGTCGATTTAGAGGTGGGAAATTAATTGGAATGGAAACTCCTCTTTCCCTTTGTGAGGAATGAAGGATGAGATGTAGCAGCTGTCTGGGAAGTGGTTCCATCCAGGAACACGTATATGCAATGCCCACCTGTGGATACACATCTTTGATTAGTCTATGGTGCCAAGGAGAAAAAAGTCACAAAATGGCTTAAATATAAACATGTTTTTATATTTTTTTTAATCGAGTTTCATTTCCCAAATGCAACTTAATGCAAACAATAAGCAAAAAATTAATTTCTCTCAGGAAAAAGCTAATAAGGGTACTATTCTGTTTTAGCAGCATGTGAAGCTGTGTAATTGCTTACATATGTATTGCTCCAGAGCATGCTCCCAGTTGTTGAATAGTATCAAATTACAGGAATCAAAGAGAATCAACTATTTTTAAGGGAAATGTCTAGAAGCTACACATTGAAACATGATTAAAATTCAGGATTTCCAGCTTACTCGTTTAAATCAGCAATTTTAATCACATTATTCAAGTCAACCCACCCTCAAACACACTTTATGAATAATACTTCAAAATACCCCAAACTAAATAAGACTGGAGACCCGTCTTGAGCAGCTGTAGTATTTTTAGGTGACAATGTCAATCTCTTTGTTGAAAACAGAGATGTTTTTCGTGGTTTATTTATTAAAGCGGCGTGTTTGTCCTGCTGTGACATGAACCTGGCGTGCTGTGCAGAGCGAGGAGAAATCCCCGAGGCTGCTGCATCAAGGCAGAGATTTTTGCTCTGGGGTTTGGATGGCCCTGGTCAAACCTCGTTTCCCGTGCAGAAGCAGACGCGGGGAAGGTTTGCGTCCTCTCTGGTGCCGCCTCCTCAGTTGGGCTGCGCTGGGTTTGGGAGCTCGTGTGCGCGGCGGGTTCGGGTTTTGTTTTATTTACCGCTCGCTGAAAATAGAAACGGGAGGGCCGGTCCCCCGGAGCCAGCCGGCCCTTCTGGAGCCTGCTTTCCGTTTGGATGGTTCGTTCAAGCGAAGCGCATCCTCCTCCTTCCTCTGCCCTGGCAGCCGGGCGGGCTGGAGCGGCGGGATGCGGGGCTCTGACCGGGATGCGGGGCTCTGACCGGGATGGCCTTTCTGGCTGTGTCTGACAACCCAGAGCTGCTGCGGCCGGTGCTGGGGCTGTGACCCGCCTGTCCCAGCGCTGGTGACACGGCCAGGAAAGCCGCTGGCTTTGGGAGGGGCAGGACCCAGCTCGCCCCTTCCTTTCCCGGTAGTGTTTGTGTCTGCGGAGGAGGGAGATGTCCTCCCGCATCCCTCTGTTGCATCAGCACACGATGGCATTTTGTCCTAGAACAGTTTGGGTTGGAAGGGACCTTAAAGCTCATCTCATTCCACCCTCCATGGCAGGGACACCCTCCACCAGGTTATTATTTTTTGTGTTTTCCTTGCTGGCAGACCCCCGTCTCTGTGTCTCCTAAACCAGGGAGAGGAGATGCAGTGCTGTCCTTTTCATGGAGATCCTACAGACTCCTTTCTGACCAGCGTGTCTCAGCTACACCACCTGTGAGGGGCACAGCTCCTCCATTCCTGCAAGACTCACCTTTTCAGCTGGGAAGATGCTCCTCCAGACAGATTTAACTTGTATCACAAGTTAAAGGAACAGGAGTAGGTTTGGGTCTGTCCAAAAAAAAAGTGGAAAGCACTTCAGGTGTGGAGGAGGCATATCTGGGCTGTCCTTGCACAGTTTAAGATGGGAAGATAATCACATCTGTCCCTTTGCATATCCAACCAGTGCAATTTCCTATGGGCAGGATGTGGTGGAGAGAAAGAGGAGCTATCAGAAATGCACCTTTTTTTAATAGGAAATCCTCCAAAATGGATTTTCCTGGTTTTTCTAAATGCATTTATACCTGCCTTGGCCTTTGAAATGTTTTTGTCTGAATTGTGACAAACATCCCAGTCTTGTGTAGGAAGCACCAGGTCCTTTGATCAGGGAAATGCCTCTTTGGTCTTGAAGAGGGAGGGATCAATCCGGTTGTTCCTGAGATTAGAGCTTTTTGTCTTTGAGTACATGTATTTACTGTACAAAATATTTACCCTTGGCTTCACTTGCCTTTGGTGAGAGATGCTCCCTGTCTGCTCCATGCTGTGTTATGTTATCTGAGGCGTCTTTTTAGGTAAAAGGGAAGAGATAAAGGAAAGGCTGACTAGGGACTCCTCATCAAGAGGGAGGAAGGTGAGCAGCTGTGTGTCTGTCTGTCCATCTGTGACAGCTGAGATCTCTGCAGTCATTCAGCTGCAGCCTCACTCCCCTGAACAAGCAGATTTCTTGCATCAAAAGAAGAAGCACCATCATGAAGAAGCAACCAAATATTACCTCCTCTCCACCCCAGTGCTGGGCTGGCCACCAGGATGTGTCTGTGGTGAACTTGACCAAGGGAAAACACCCTGAATTCCCCATCTTTTCTGTATTTAAAACCAAAGCTTAATGTATTCTGTGTATTTTCCTTGGCAGATAGTAGTGATCATATATTCCTTTTAATAAGTATTTCCAACTCAGCCCAGCCTTGATGTTCAAGGTAGCTGGCTGGACTCTGCAGGATGCCTAGATTTCCCTTTGGCAGCTGCATTTTATGCCCCAATCAACAACCAATTCCCCTTTCTCCATATAGTCTCCAAATCCACTCCTGATGTGGAGTTTTAGTGCTCTCCTAGGAACAGGTCTGGAAGGGAGGAGGGAGCTGATGCTGTGCTGGGCTCAGGGTTCCACCTCTGCTGTGGATCAGAGCCAGCCTGGCAGCCCAGGGAGAAGTTTGGTGGCTCAGGGTGGCGTATCTGGGAGGGTAAAGCAGCACTTGTGGTTCAGAGGTGCTGCTGGAGGGGAGGGCAGTTGGTGGTGGATATCCTGCTCCTGGATGAGGCTTTTCCCCCCTGCTCTGGGGGAGGAGTGTGTGCCTTCAGCTCCCAGTTCTTCACGAAGCTGGAATAGTGCAGGTGCTCTGAGATAACCCCACCTTTGTTTGCAGGTCAGGCTGTTCCTGCAGGGTCACATGTGAGGCTGAACCTGCAGACAGGAGAGAGAGAAGCCAAGATCCCAGATAGTGAAAATGGGAGAAGTGACACAAGAGAAGAGAGAAGAGGAAAAAGGTACAGAGGTGGAGCGGGGTGGGTGGGCTGCCAGATTCATGCCTTTTGTTAGAGGCCAGGTTCCCTGGTGCACCCAATTACTGTCTCTTCCTGAGACTTAATTGCTGATTCAAGAGTTCAGCAGTGCTCAAAAGGGAGCCCTGTCCTTTGTGATCTCTTTGGGATGGCAGTGGAAGTGCCCCGAGTGCACATTCAGAGACACCTTCGTGGCTTCTCGTGCCATGACACCGAAATTAAATTAGCAACGTGGCTTCTTTGAGTGAGATTTAGTCCTTTGTAATATCTGCAGCAATTGGCCTGAAACTGCTTTGTGGGCTCAGCCCCTGGGCACAGCTGTGAGGGGCTGTGTGACCTGAGCTGGGTGCCCTGTTCCAGCTGGGAGCAGGGGCCCAGCTTTCAGACCCATCCCATGGTCTCCAGGGATCACACTCCCTTCCTGCACCCACGTCTTTAAACATGTTCTAAAGGTTTCACTGGTGCTGAATTTCCCCTTGGCACCCTTCTAACACAGACAGCTTTAGTTTCTATGGGGAATCTTTTTCCTGAAGTGTGTGGGATTTCCCACTTCTTTCCTCGCTCTCCCAGTGACTCCTGCTCAGGGCATGGAGATGCTCTTTATCTTCATGATGCCTCAGCAGCTGGATTTCCTTTTTTTCCATGCAAGAGTGATTGTAGCCCTGATAAACCCTCCTTGAGCCAATGAGAAAGGCATAAAGAGCAGCACAACATGGTTTTTAGCATCTCTGTGTAATTTCTGTGTGGATTTGCCCTTGCCCTGACTGATGATGCTCATTCAACTTCAGCTGAAATCTCCAGGTTAAAGCTTGCCAGTCCTTAACAATGATTTAGTGGCACAGGGGTGCTTTCTGTATTACAACATGAAATTCTGAGGCATAAATTAATCAGCTATTTTTATTGTGTTAGCACTTTGGGTTTTGGGTCGGAGGGTTTGATTGCAAGAGCCTTTCTTGATTGCCAGGGTGAGGTGTGTGCAAACCACTCACAGAACACAGCACTCAGACTAACCTTTTCTTGAGTGTGGTGGTTTTTTAATCCCTTTCCTCCTGCCCTTAGCCACTGCTAGCATGTCAGAGTGAAAATAGTATAGATGCAGTTGTTTACTCAGAACATGTTCTGGTTTGTTTTGTTTCTTCTGCAAGACTGGGCAAGGTGGATGTCGATGCAAATTCATTCACGTCCCTGGAGCTCAAAAAGGCCTTGGCGAAAATGAAGGAAAGTGAGAAGGCAGAAAGGAAGGTAAGGAGAGAGTTCCCTGTCTGTAAAGCAATGCAGTGCAGGGATGTGAACACACCCTATGTTACACAGTGCAGAAATATGATGGTTAAAGTGATTGCTTGGCAAACTAATCTGTGAATATGAACCTAAAATACTGTTGCTAACCTTAGTGATATGGTTCCCTGGCTTTTCTATATGATTCTATGATTTTGTGAATGGTTTGGGTTGAAAAACACCTTAAAGATCATCTCTTTCCAACTCCCTGCCATGGGCAGGGACACCTTCCACTAGCCCAGGTTGCTCCAAGCCCCGTCCAACCTGGCCTGGGACACTCCCAGGGATCCAGGGGCAGCCACAGCTTCTCTGGGCAACCTGATTTATTTATTCAGCTGCTGCTTGATTCACAAAAAGGTCTGCAGACCCCAGTGTGGATCAGATTGCAGTGTGACAGTATTTATAAAGGGAGTTGCTTTCCCTTTCACTACTCTCCTTGCTTTATATTTCCAGTCTCATGCCCTGGGTGGCAAAACCCAAGTGGCCATGATGAAGCACAGGCTGAAGTTTCCTTACACAAGCTCCAGCCCAAAGTAAAATAGAATAGAAGTGCTGCTTTCAGCCTTCTCCAGGCTTGGAACTGTCCCCAGCCACTGGTGGGGTGATATGAGACTCATCAGGTGGGTCACAGCCTCTTTGCCCTCTCCCCCTCAGCAGCATTTCCTTGGGCCTTCTCTCCTCCTTCTGCCTTGGCATTGGCTCAGTTGAAGGAAAACTGAAGTAGAATTCAAACCTCTGAAGTCTTGAAGTCAGAGTAAGGCTTTTCCCCCCTTATGTGGCAGCAGGGCAGTATTTCATTTGCTCTAGGATTATTTCATTGTTGCTGGAAATGAGGTTCATTGAAATGCAAAAATTAGCGATACTCAATTACATGAAAATAAGCCATATTTTAAACCCCCTGTTAGAATAGCATTTGTCCCATCAACTGGGCTAAAAGCAGCTACATCTAATGGACCTAAAGTATTCCATTTACATTCACTCCTGCAAGGAACAAATTCATCCTTGGAGGGACTGTGTCAGAGGAGATGGAGTTACACCGAGCACGTGCCCGTGTGCGCTGCGGCAAAGGCAGTTTGGAGTGGTTGGGCGGGGGTGGCATTGTGTATGGTACCTGTGGTAAGCTGGCCAGCAGTCATTAGACTGATAGAGCTTTCACTTCCACTGCTCCCTTGTTTTAACCCTGCTGGCTCCAGCCCTTGGCGTCTGTTGCTGTGTGAGGAGCAGGGCAGTGCTTGCAGGGGAGTGGGGCTCCTGGAAACCCTCCAGTTGGGGGTCACTCCTGGGTACACACATGGTTTGGTATTTGTGTTTGTGATGAATCCCTTTCAGAAGGGTCTTTGTGGCTTTCTCCTGCTCTTGGGGAAGCCCAGCTGGCTCTCTGCTTCCTCCATCCCCTGCAGAACCAGGCTCTGGCCCGGCCTTTCCCAGTGCCACCAGTGCTCCCGTGCCTCTGGGGCTCTCCTAGATCTCTGACAGATCCTTCTCCTTCTCACCACATGCCTTTTGTCAGCTCTTTTGGTTCATGGCAGCCCTTGGGTGCTGTTATTACCAGGGAGATGAGCCCTGCTCAGAACAGGCTGTCCCCTGGCCAAGCCCCCTGGCCTGGCACTTCAGCAACCCCCAGCTTATCACCACTCCTTCAGCTTCCCTTTCTGACAGCTTCTGTCCCCACAGTGAGTTCACCTTTCCCTGAGAGATAAAGCCATCCTGGAACGCTGTGCTTGGGATGGCAAAAGCATCTTCATCCACGTCCGAGGAGATCTGCTTGATGTCACTGGAGTGGAGTCCCTGGGCACTTCAGGCTGGATGGGACTCTGGAGCTTTCCAGCCCCATCTCCCGCTCCAGGCAGGGTCAGCTGTGGGATCAGGGAGATTGCTCAGAGCTTTTTCCAGTCAGGTCTTGAGAACATCCACTTGCAGGCAAACAGAGAACAGCAATGCTGTCTCTGGGCCCCACGTTGTGCTGGAAGGACATGGGATGTAGAAATGCTGTAGAAATGGTGTATAGCTGTAGGAATAGTGTACAGAGGGTGTATAGACCTAGAACTGGTTGTACAAAGCCCCAGTGCTCACTGGTACTGCAGGTATGTCACAGGTAACTGGGTTCCTGGGGTTCTCAGGACCCTCCAGTGCTGCCTCTACACCTCTGGCATAGACAGCCATGTTCCACTTGTGAATTTGGGGCTGGGATTCCTTTCTGTGTCTGTCTTGTCTCTCTTTATCTCCTATCTTCACATCTGGTTTCCTCCTTCTGCTTTCAAGGCCCAAGAAGAAGAGGTGAGGAAGAAGTTCCGGCCCATAGAGCAGCTGAAGGAGGAGTTTGAAAAGCTGAACATGAAGATGGAAACAGATTATGAAATTATGGTGAAATTAATCAGCAAATTCAACAGTTCTGCCTCCACGCTGGATGAGAAAGTAGCAGCGCTTTATGATCTCGAATATTATGTTCACCAGGTAACAGGAATGCATTAGTAACTACCGTGTAAAATCCAGGGATATGGTGTCAGAAACGGGGGTTTATTTTTCTTATCAGTATCAGGTAATACAAATTGCTTAATTACCATAATCCTGGGACAATAACAGGCAGCAGAGGGCTAGTGCAGGCTTATTTTATATCCAGGCTTGAATTAATCATTTCTTGTGCCAGGAGCCGGCAGTTTCCGAGGGGCTGCCTGATCTGTTGTCTGTTCTCAGGCTGGTTTTCTTGTCCTTTCTTTTTCTTCTTTTATCTGCTGATTGTTACAAAATGGGGGTTTATGTGCCATATTTGGGTAAGTAGAGTGGTGGCTGCTAAGAAAATAATTATTTTCTTGCTGCTTCCATGGAAAGCTGCCATGGTTGCAGGTAGATGCCCTTACATCAGTTCACAGGGAATGTGTTCAAACCAGGGAGGCAGCAACCACCTAAAAACCTCTGTTTTGTCTTGGCTTGAGAAAGCAGTGGCACGTAGAGCCTCACTGTGCTAGTTAGCTCTGTGTGAGGGTGAATATATTTCCTGAAGTCTTTCGTCCTCAGGTTTGGGCTCACACTTTTGCCCCCTCCCTCTGATCTCTCTTGCTATGGTTTCAGCTCACACATTTTTACCTCCCCTTGGCTGCAGCTGCAGGCACAGAGCTCTCCTCCCTGGGGCTTGGTGCCTTCCCTGGTGCCACCCCTAGGTGGGTGTCTGGGCATCGTGGGAAAGGACTTGGCTTTTCCCTCCCCAGTGACTGGGATAGTCGGGAATGGTCTGAGAGAGTTTCCAGTGTCACTTTATCATTTCAGAGGCTGAATGGGACAACTCTTGGGAGGTACCCTTTCACTGGAATGTCACTTGTTAAACCAAATGTGGTACTTTGGGGGCAGGTAGCCGAAGGAATGTGTTGCTGAGAGAGGGAGTCCATATGCCATCTAATAGAAGTGTTATTTCCAGGGCTCTTTGTCCTGAATTTCACACTAAATCCCTGTCCTGGGCATGCAGAAGCTTTCGTGCTGTTTGTTCTCCCTGCTTTTGTTTCACTGATGGCATCCACCTGACTCAGAGAATAAGTGTGAACAATGGGTGTCCAAAGAGCTTCATATTGGTACTCAGGGCTAATCCTGCCTGGTTAAGGCTTCCAGCATGCTAAAAAGAGACCCCCAAACACCCTGGGATGCTTTGGATTGCAGCGTTAGGGTCTGCACTATTCCGCCATAAAATCCTGCCTGCTCTTAGCACAGGATGGGGCAAACAATGTCAGATTGGTGAGGGGAGCAGGGATTGGAGCATCAAAGGGAAGCACATCCAGCATCAAAGGGGTCAGAAAGGGGGACTGGCAGGGAGGCTGATGGGAGCACAGAGGGCTCCTTTGTGCCGTGATCACAGCGCTGCTCTGTGCCCGCGCTGTCGGGGCAGATGGCTGGGCAGCACCTTCTCGTCAGGCAGGAAGCTGATAAGAAATATGACTTGTCTCTAAGCCAGCATGGCTTTTCCTCCTCTTTCTTCTTCCAGTCAGTTGAATGCGTCCAGAGCATTATCTCTGCTTGGGACTGACTTTAGCGGCACTGGCTTAATGTAATTACTGAACAGCAGCCAAATGTGCTTGTGCCGCATAACCCTGGAAGGCTGAACTGTCAGGAGTGCTCTGCAGCGAGTCCCAGCCGAGGGAGGACAGGGATTCTTGCAGGTGTGGCTGGCCCAGGGCAGCTCCCACCACATGTGGGACCAGTGACGGCTCTGCTGGTCCCACTTTCCCCATCCTCCATCTGAACGGTGACGTGCCATGGCTCTGGATAACTGTTTGGCTCCCGGCCATCCTGCTGCTGCCTCCGGGGCACAGAGTGCCCTGTCGAGTGGAAAATGCCATGCCCTGGAGGGTTTGCAAGCAAAGGATGCTCCCTGCTCCGTGGTGTGGCTGTGAGCCCCCCGAGCACCGGGATGGGAAGCAGTGCATGGCTCCGAGCACGCTGCGGGGAGCAAAGGGAGCCGGTGCCCAGTCTGTGGAGAGATGCTCTCCCCTGCTTTTGAAGAGTCAGCCCAAGGGCTCTGTGTTTGCTCAGATTTGTGTTGCCAGCTCTGGTTTGCTTCTCCTCAGTCAGGATTCAGCTTGGCATGTTCGGGAGCTCATCTTGGAGAAGGGGCAGGAAGGTTTGGCTTGCTGAGTTATCTGTAATGCATAAAACCAAATGCAAATGCGAAGAGGGCAGAGCGTAACTCATAAACGGCATTCACGGTGCTTGCACAGCCGTGTGCGGAGCCAAGACCCGTTCTCAGACATTGCAGGCTCTTTCTCTCAATTATTTACTCTCCTTATCTTCTTCTCTCCCCTCCTGTGACATGCTACACCATCTCTCAGTGCTAATTTCCTCTCCATCTCCTGAGGTTGACATGCTGCTTTCCCTTGCTCTTGTTTCCTAATGTTTTCTCTCTCGCCTTCCTTCCCTATTTTCTTTCTCCTCCGATTCAAAGCCGCTCCCTGAATAACTGCTGTCATATTTGCTCTTCTCCCATGCCTCTCCTCTCCTACTTTGCCTGTGTACTTTACTCAAGAGCTCTTTTGATCTTTGGTTTTCCTTCTGTGCCGATTTCAGTGGACTGAAGCGAGGCATGAGCTGCTGCCTCACAGCATCTGCCGCTCCCCAGAGAGGTTAATGCCTTCAAGTTGTTAAGTTTGGGGATTTTGTTGGTTTTAAAACGGTGGCTGAGGGAAGGAGCTCTCACAACAGGCTCCAGTTAAAAAAGATAAACACATCTTCAAAATAAGCTCTACAGCACAATTTATATTCTGCAGCTGAGGTGTCTCACTGACGCTGGGGCCGGTCTGAAGGACTGTGCTGGTGAGGTTACAGTGGGGGTTGGTTTTACCACACCTGATGTGGGGTGCAAACTCCTGCCTGTCCATTGTGCAGAAGTCAATGTCCTATTCCAGCATTAAAACAGCTTTTACAGAGGCTGAGCAATAAAAGGACCCACTGACAGCTGAAATTAGGTTGCTGCATAGGCTTCTTTGTAGACAAAGGTGGGTCTGCAGAAAAGTGAGAGTTCTGGCAGGCCTGGTTTATAGGAATAGTTAAAAGAATAGGATCTGAAAGGATACAAAAACTGCTGCAAATCCTGAATCAGCCCCAGCAGACCTGCAGAGACCAGCTTTGCAGAGGAACAGCAAGTGGTGGGTATTGTCCCATCGGGGAGCAGAGATGAGCTGGAGCTCCCCAGGTCCTGCTTTGGTTGGTAACAACATAAAGCTTCTTCCTTCTCTTGGGTACCTAAAATACCTGACTTATGGCCAATTTTGGTGAAGGTATATGGTTGGATAAATATAACACTGAGCATGAAGTCATGGCTGACCAGAAGAGCATTCCAGCTGGAGCACGGTGCTGGAGCCTGACATACCCTGCAAGCCTTGTGGCATTTGTCCTGTCCCACCCCATCAGGGGGTTGCTTTGCCTGGCTGATAACTCATTTTTATATTCTATTTCCATCCTTCAACGATTGCTGTTGTCTCCCTGTCTTTCAGGCAGAAGAAATGTCGAATTTTGAACCCTGATTTTTTTGCACAGGCAGTTCTGAGCGTTCATCAGATCCCCTTTTAAACTGCAAAAAAAAAAATCCTTGATCACCAAAATGCATTGATTTGACTTTGGACTGAATTTTGTACTTGAAGCACTTTGTGCTGTTTCTCTAGATTTTGTTTGCAAGCCCTCAGAGCCTTTTCTGATCTCCTCTCCAGGAGCAGATGCCCACTGAGACCGCGCCTGGTTAGCCCCAGCTCTGGTTAGAGTCAAAGGCTGATGAATCCCCACCGATGTGTAAACTTTTTCCTTACTGGCAGTTAGTCCAACATTTTTTGTTTTAGAAAAATAATTTCTTATGCTGCCCTGAGGGGAAGTTCCTGGCTGGCTCCTCCAAGCAGGGACTGGCTTTTTCTTTCCTTGTCCACGTGAAGTTGTTGATGGTACTCATGGAAAATTCCCAGAACTGCCCATTCTCCTCACTCCAAGCAGCACAACGTGTACTGTTGGTGCTGATAGGCTCCTAAAAATCCCTGACTCCTGGTGCTACAATTGCAGCATCAATTAATTAATTGCATTTGCAAAACATGCAGTTCCCTGGGTTCCCAGGAGAGGCCTGCTTAGGTGAGAGAGCAAAGAGCTGGAGTTTTCTGACATCGTCAGATGTACCAAATTTTTGACCCGAGTTACCAGAATTCATGTCAAGAACAGTTTCGGTAGCTATAATCAAAGAAGTATTTGATTTTCAGCAATGCCTTCTGTGTGTGGCAAAGCCACCCATCAGGACACTGTGCCTCTGCAGCCACGGCATCGATGCTCCCGGGCAGGATTGTAGGGAATTCAGCCACAGCCGCTCCCTCCAAATTTTTAATTGCTTTCAAAACTGTGCTGGTTGGACCAGGAGGGAAAGGATGCTGTGCTCTCTGAGGTGAGGTGGGGCTCGTGCTGATGGGGACCTGCTCTCTTGCAGGTGGACAATGCCAAGGATTTCCTGTCCCTGGGAGGGCTCCGGCTGGTGATTGAGGGGCTGAACAGCAGCGAGGCGGCGCTGAAGGAACACGCTGCCTTCGTCCTGGGAGCTGCCCTGTCCAGGTGAGCCCCGGCCCCCCCGGCTGCGAGGGGCACACCTTGGGAGACCAGGTGGGCTCTGTGCCTCTCTTTGTTGCTCCTGATTTATTTCTGAGGGCAGAAACTGAACTCTTCCCTTGGCATGTGACACACCACACTGTCTTTTCCCCCAAAACTGTCAGCTCCCCTGCCTAGGCCCTTTCCTTGCCACACCCCTTCCCCTGCTCTTCTCCGCAGCCCATCCTCATCCAGCTCGTTAGACTTACCCAGAAGTGATTTGGTGTTGAATCTCTGGTTGTTTCTTGATCTCCCTGGCTCTTTGTTTGTACAAAGTCCAAGGGGGGGTAATTCTCCCCCTCTCTTGGGGAAGATCTGAAGGAGGGTGCAGATCTGAAGGAGGGTGCACAAGCGCCACCTTTCTCCCTCCTCTTCTTTTCTCCTGGGCTGCTTTAGGATAGCAAGGTGCTGGTTTCAGAAGTATAGCAACTGCCATGGTTTTTGGAGGGGGGATTTAGCCCCATACACTGGTGCCTCTGACACCGAAGGGGAACGGGGCCAGCAGGCTGAATGAGGAGCAGACTGGCCTGCAGGATACTGGAGGTTCAGGGGAAGGAGCCCAGTCTGCCTCGTGCTGGGGCATCACGTGTAGTGCTGCAGGTGGTACCATGTGGGCTCCATTTGCTAGGTGCCCTTTTTGTTTTATGGGGTTTGAGGCATTGTGGGGTGTGCCTTGAGAGGTGCAGAGGCTTTAGAAATGCATTGGATGGTCCCAGACTCCTGGATCAGAAGTGCAGAGTGAAGACTGAAAGTCAGGACCATTTTATCGGCATATTTCCACACCAAAAAATAAAGTCGCCTTCTCCAGCATCATAAATTATTTATGGCTTGGTCTAATACACAGTGCGCACATTTGTTTGGCACTCTTGTGTATGATGCAGTTGGTCCTCAGCGTGTGTGAGGTAGTATGGCCTCACAGACAGGAGCAGGTACCCAGATTTACCCCAGGAAGGGATCCAGCTTCTGGCCTGAAGCAGAGCCTGACTCGTTGATCAGTATAAGATATGCCCTTTCACGTCAGAGACACAGACCTGCTCTTCATATTCTGGTGTATCCTAATGTTGGAAACAATATTGGAATGGTTTCCTCAGGGTCTTTAGTTGCATGTAGACTCTTAATTATACATTTCATACAGCCAAGATCATGAAGAGGATCTGGAAACCTTTACAGGTAACTTGTGAAATAACAGGGGCTGTTAAAGAGCTTCTTTCCAGATGTAGCTGACATGTCATGGTCAAGACTCAACAAATTCATTGTCACATCATATGACACATGGCAGTGGCCGTGGGAATCATGCTTTTGTGTAGCATTCCTCACTCAAGTGCAAAGGCCTTCCCTTGTGCAGAAGCAAACTCTTGTCTGGTATGACTCAACTGCTGCTTCAGAAACTTTTAGACCTTTTTTCTTTGAAGGACACTCTGGCAGATGGTGATTTTGAGTGGTTTGGATGATACATTATCTGAGAGCTCTGTTCCAAAATATGAAGAGTATTATGCCTGGGTTTGGGTTTGCTTTTTTTCCCCTTGCTGTGCTTAAGCTTTCTCGGTAGGCACCTACATGCCAACTTGTCTGCTGTGTGCTCTCTGCTTAATTCATTTGTTCATACATATTCTCAGCTTACTCCATGCTCTAGTTAAACTGTCAGGGGCATTTCAGGTACTTCACACGAAGCATTTCCTGATGTCTTGTGTTTTTCTGAGGGCTTGTTGTTTATTTCTTTCACACATGGCTGTTCCTAGGAGCCTTGGTTAGGTGGTAGGACTTTCCAGTAAATTCCCAGAGGTGTCACAGTTCACTGGGCTGTAGGGACATGATCTGCTCTGTTCTTGTGTGCCTGGGGATGGTGTCAGATCCTGCTCTGGACACTGAGCTGTGCCTGGGCAAGAGGTGATGGTCTGCTGCTCCCCAGATGGGTCTGTGGCCTCCCTCCACTGGCTCTCAGGCCAGCAGTTCCAAGCCAGGCAAACATTCCCAGAGGAAACCCATGGTATGATGATAGCAGCTCCACAGCCTGGCGTGGGAGGTCAGTAACTGCTGGCACAGCTCAGGCTGGAAGAGGGAGTTTGGCTTTAAGCAAGTGTTTAACCAGGAGGAAAGCACTGGACACAGAGTGATCTCAGACGTGCTTGGGTCACATCCAGAACTTTTCATCTCTTAAAAATGTCCAGGTCTTCTCCAGATTTGCAATGTCCTTAGCTCTGAGCAGGTAGTGAAGCAGGTAAGGGATGGAGCAACGAGCTGCAGCACCCAGGTCTGGCCTGCACACAGTCCTGCCAGGACCTGGCTCACAGGTCTGGCTGTGCTGAAAGCCCATTTGGGATAAAAGGGTTTTCCAGGGTATCAGCATCTTGAGCCAGCAGGCCAGGTGGCTGGCCAAGACTTGGATCAGCAAAGGCAAGAGGAGGAGGAAAAGGCACACCAGGGCCAGCTCAGGATTTCTCCTTCCTGATATTGCTCCGATTTATTTGGCTTAAACCAGACTTGAAAAGCAGCTGCAGCACAGTGTGATTTGGGCCTCAGGGCACAGGGTCCTGGGGTCCAGCTGCCAGGATCTGTCCTCTCAGCATCCATCTCCCTCCCTGAGCCTCTGCCATGGGAGACGGTGACCTGAAAGGGAAGAAATCAAGGTTTTACCTCTTGTTTCTCTTATATGTCCTTCACTTTAGGCATTTGGGTTTTAATTGCCGAGACTGTGACCAAATCAAACATCGTTCCATCTGGTGGAGTTCTCTGAGCAGTGCCCTTACTGCAAGTCGAAAACCTCATCACAGTCTTACTGTTTTTAAACCTTTGACAAAAATGTTTTCTGTTCCGCAGTTTGCGAAAGTAAACTTCATTTGAACAATCCTCAAGTGCTCTGATTGCAAATAAAAGTTAAATGCACTAACAAAAATAATTGCTAGGCATGTGGGGTTGTACATTTAGGTATCCATAATTCACTAACAGTATATGCCAATACACAACATTATCTGGATTTCCAGTGATTGCATTAGCATAAAAGCATGTTAGCATTTATCCTGTGGTACTAACATTTAAATATATATAAGTATGAAATATTAAGATACAGCATTTTGGAGGCAAGTGAAACTACTGTCTGTAAAATGTTCTCGCATATTTTGAAGGTGCACTCCAGTATCTACAGATGACAATCAGCATTCGCACCATTGGGTCCAGACATTACAAAAATGTCAATGTTTTATGCAAAGAGGAGCTATATTAAGCTAAAAAAGATTGCTGATGAGAGAAGTGTCTTCTGATGTCCTCTGAGCTATTTACAGGCAGCATCTTCCTTTGTTCGTGGCACAGCCAGGCCTCTGCGCAATCTGTATCTCCATGTTTCACAAGACTGGAAATGTGAGCCAGAAAGGATTATGCTCGTGATTAAAACCTCCATTTTAAAAAACTTTACCTTCAGGAAACGTTTTTCCACACCAATAATTTGAACATTTTAGTATTTTGTAATAAAAGGATTTTTGTAATCCGTTTAGAAGGGGAATAATAATTTATGTCGAATGCATTCTTGAAGCTTTATCCCAAATGGCCCCTGTACACTTAGGGGTGAGTTGGAGGTGAGGATGGAGAAAAGTTACACTGTGGCACCTTCAAGGCAAAAGAAAGCAGTTTGTATTTCACTGGGAGAGGGCAGAAGGTGAGATTTTGGGCTGGCCCAGGGGGGAGCTGGGAGGAAAACCCCTTGTGCAGCTGCAGTGACAGACCCGTGGTGTTTTGGCCAGTCCTTTAAAACCCCCGTGCTGTTCTGATGGGGTGGCTGGGATGGGATGTCACACTGATGGTCCAAGCTGGTGTTTGCCCTATGTCCTAGGGCACAGGGCAGTCCCAGCACAACCTCTGCCTACAAGCCCAGCACTGCTGGGGTCTCGCTGGTCCCTTCGGCCCTGAGAGCTCAAACAGGACTTGGTGAAGGCTCAGGACTAAACTCATTTCAGGTGATAGTTCAAACATCATCGTGCAGCAGCACTCAAGAGTTGTCTAGAGATGGATTGTCTTAACCATTTCCCAAAAAATTAAACCCTGAAACAATGTCCCTGTGCATCCTGAGCATCCCAGTCACCACTGTTTGTGTTACACAGCTCTGAGGCTCATTGCGAGCTTGCATCACTTTGGTAAAGGAAGGAGAAGCATAAACCATGTGTCTGCTTCTCAAGAGAAGCCTAAAGAGGCTCCCCAAGTGATGGGCTCTGTTGTCTCCTGCACAGTGCTGGGCTGGGGTGGGGTCCAGCTGGTTTTGGTTCTGCTTTCCCATCTTCTTTTCTTAGGGAAACAGGCTGGGGGAATGCTGTCCCCTTGCCCTGTCCATCAGTACCTTGGTGGTGTCCATTCTCCCAGGGTGCATGACTTGCATGCTCTGTTGGAGAAGCACCAGCTTCTTCGGGATGTGTCTGTCAAGAGGAAAGAGCTTCCACCAGATTTAATGGTTTTGAGCCAGGTCCAACTGTGCAGTGAAACTGGTTGGCACTCACTGCTGTTAAATAACATTAGGGCCCAAGTAATAAACCCAGGAAAAGTAAAATTAAAGACCTTGCTTCGATGCTGTCTTGTAAGGACATAAGAATTTCTGGGCAGAGAAATAAATCTAGTTAGCTTAACAAGCACTGTCCCTACCCATTTATTTCAAATCCATCTTCGTCCCTTCCTCCTCCAGCTTCCCCTTTACATCCTGCAGTCTTTGCCCATCTCTTTATCAACTTTCCCTGATTTTTTCAGTGGCCCTGTTTGCCCGCGCCATGTGTTTGCCGTGTCCCAGTCGCAGTAATTCCAGCTCCACTCCTTGCCTGCTTGTAATTTCTTGCTTTGTAGGTTGTCTCTTCTATTTTTATTTGAACTCCTGACTTGTGTGGAGTTATCAGCCTCACTGCACTTAATTTCAAATTAATTTGATTGGGTCACCTCAATTTTTTTTCTGTAACGATAATGAACTCAACCTATTTAGCCTTCCCCCATTATGAATAACCTTAACAAAAACTGCAGTGCAGTATAAATGGGTGTTTCATCATTGTGCTTAATTACACAGAAGGATAAATCCCTAAACATTCTTCAGCCTCGGAAATCTAACAAGGAAGTGTAATTAACAATTAAAGAGTAAACTGCTGTCCTTGTGCTCTCTGGAAGACTGGGAGAGAAAAGTCTAGAATCCAAACTTTGCCCCTGGGTTTTTGGGAGAGTGGAAATGCTGGGGCAGAGCTGGTGTCTGGAAGCAGCGGGTGCAGCTGTGTGGGGTCAGGTCCTTGTCCTGTGCCAGGTGTGTTTTCTCCAGGTACCTCCAACTGCTGGAGAGTTGACAAGGTGGGGTGGACGTCTTGGCATCTCTCTCTGGGACTGGCTTTAGTCCAAGGATGTTGTTCTTTCTGTAAAGGGTGGGAATTCTGGAGCGAGTTCTCGCATCCAGGGGGTCTGGGTGGGCAGGTGGTGTGGGAGAGGTGGGCAGGGAGGCTGAGCAGTGAGGATGCAGATGGCTGAAGGTGGAGTCCTGGGCTGTGAGCGGGCCCGCCCGGCTCCCCCAGCACTGAGATCCACTGGGTTCTCCCAGTTATCCCAGGGCTCAGCCTCAGCAGTGCAGGTGGCCCCTGCTGTCCTAAGAGCTGTGTGTGGTGTCCTTCCCTGATGACACAGCCCCCAGACCTGCTGGTGCTGCCTGGGGCCATGGCAGGGATCGGGAGCCTGGGAAGCTGCTCTGGCAGAGCTCAGCAGCAGCCTCTCCTTAGCAGGGAGGGTGGTGACACAACCTGCAGGAACCCATCACAGCCAGGTCGTGCATTATATAAAACATGTTGTCTCTGTCTCTTTGTGTTTAGTAAATGCTCTGTGCTGAAGCCTTGAGTAATTGTGGTGGTTTCCATTTAAAATACACGGTCAGGCTGGTTGCTTAGTCACTTCTGCCACGAAAAACCAGCCCAAACTTGCTGTTTCTCAGTGCAGACCTGGTTCCACAGCTGGACACAACATGTATTCCTCTGTCTCTTCAGCCACTATTTATTTATCCTTCTTCCTCTCCAACTCCCTGACAGGAGGCTGGAGCCAGGTGGGAGTCGGGCTCTGCTCCCAGGGAACAAGCAACAGAACAAGAGGAAACAGCCTCCAGCTGTGCCTGGAGAGGTTTAAATTGGATATTAGGGAAAGTTTCTTCACTCTAAGGGTTGTCAAGCACCAGAACAACTCTGGAGGGATTTAAAAGATGTGCAGATTTGGCACTGAGGGACCTGGTTTAGAAGTGAACACAGTGGTGTGAGATTAACGGTTGGACCTGGTGATCTTAGATGTCTTTTCCAATCCAAATGATTCTGTGTTCTCTGTTTATCCTTTCTACTACAGCCTGTGCACTCAGCTAATGGCTTCACAAACTTCAAAGGTTTTCCTCCCTAACCACCCATATTATTTTCCTGACCTGCTGTGACTTTCCCATGTTGTGCATTCTCCACTTTCCCTCCAAGCAAGAGGTGCAAAACACTCCACAAAGAGGAGGCATCTGCTTGTGCTCTTTAATCAGGGTGTGCAGGAGTCTGTGGCAGCCCACTGTTGTGTGTTTCAGAAGGGAGGTAGAGAAAGTGCATTGAATAGAACAAGGAAGCCAAGGATGGGAGATGAACGAGAGCAGGAAATGCAGGATCCTCGGTGAGGTACCTGCTCCCAGAGGGTTTGGGGTGGACAGCACTGACCCAACCATTACAGCTGTTGTCTGAGCTCCCATGGGAGGATGCAGACCCCATCTCCTCCTCTGTAGGTCCTTCTGTGTGTGCCCTCCTACCCCTTCCTGGTGGGGCTTTTGTTGGATTTAATTGCTGGCAGGCAGCCAAAATGCAAAGCCAGGCTTGGGGCTGAATGGCATTGGCAGAAATGAACTTTTGGAGGGCTGTTGGGGGGCTGCCCTTACCTCTTGTGGGCTGTCTTCTGGATTTAGCCATATTTGCTCCTCCACTCTTCCTCTTGTGCTGAGGAGAGGCTGGCAGAGCTGCTGGTCACAGAGCTTTCACAGGAGGCAAAATAAGGCAGGTTCCATGGCATCCAAGGATGGCCCTTGGCTGTCCTGACTGAAGAGGGATCAAGTCCCAGCAAGAGACTTTGTTTCCAGGTTGTCACCTTCCACCCTCCCTTTTCTCTCGATACAGTGTTTTGGTAAGATTATTCTCATCTGTCTCTTCATGTGCTTAAAGATTCATTGAAACAGGTGATTATTCATCCATGAAGACAGTTCCTCAGGCCTTCCATCAGATTGCTGCCAACCTCACCCCTTCAAGGCTCTCCAGGTGTTTGAACGGGATGATGAGAGAAAACAACAGCTTACTGGAAATTATTTCTGAAGAAACTCATCAACACTGTTAACTACTTGCTCTTCCCTGAAGTGCTGACATTCTGTGTCTTCTTGTGAGCTGGGTTTTGATCTCCCTTTATTTTAGCTGATCTTTTTTCTGCTTGAAAGGAGGTGTCCATCAGAGGCCCTTGGAGCTGCCTGGCGTGTTTTGGAAGGGCTTGGCTGCCTGAGAAGCTCTGCAGCCCTCTGAGCCCTGAGCTGCTCAGGGCAGCTGTCTGTGGCCAGGTTGCTGGGTTGGTGGGCCGCCCCCTCCCCGTGGGACAGCTTGGAGTCACCACATCAGCTGGAGGAATGCTCTCACAGCTACTTCCCACTGAGTCTTTGCCCCTTGATGCCACTGCATGAGCCCTGAATAGATCTGAAAACTGATTTGCTGCTCAGAGCATCAGTGGATGTATGTCACTTGTCCTTTCTGCTGCATTTAATGAGTTTCCAGGTACTGCTCCAGAGGGCAGCCATCAAAGGACTGTGGCTTTACTTCCATCCGAAGTGCCCCTCCAGCACATGGCACGCGTGTCTCATGAATTTAACGTGGAGCACATAGTATAATTTCTTGCAGCCATCCTTCCCAGACTGTTTCTTCTCTTTGTTTCTGAATGCCCTGAAGGTGGGAGATGGGAGAGGGGAAGGGCTCTTCCCACAGTCAGAGGATGTAGCTGCAGCCCGGGCGATCCATGGGCCATGGTGAGTGTCCTGTCACAGGGCTTCTCTCCTCATCCATGACTCCCTCTGGCATTCCTTGCTGGTGCCCAGCTGTACCTGTTCCCTTCTGTTAATCATCCTGGAGCTGGCCTGTGCTTTGGCCATCCCTGCCTGCATCAGTCTCGTGGCAGTCCCACGTGGGACACACCTCTGTGTGGGTGAGGAGTGAGGGAACACGTTGGTGCTGCCGCCCTGACAGCCGGGAACGATGGGCACAGCCCCGCGAGGGACAGGTCATTAATCCTTAACTGCATCTGCTGAGATCAATAATTAGGGCTGTTGCTTTGTATAACCCACCAGCTCAACATAGGAATTGCCTTATTAAAGCAGACATGCAGGCCTGGCTGGTGGGAAAGCCACTGTGGCTGGATTGCAGAGGTAGGAGCACAAAGCCCAGGGAACAGTAGGGTGACATGTAAATGAGGTTTCCCTAAGCCTTGAGCAGCTCAAACCTGCCATACACAATGAACCACAAGGCTTCTTGGGTTTCATCTATTCCTGTCAGGACAACAGGGAGGGCTGAAGAGGGTTTCTGGATTCTGGTCCACGCCTGGTGCAGCAGGGTGGCTGCACACAGGAGCGTGTCTGATCTCCTCTGCATGTTCCTCCTCTCCTTGTGGAAGCAAGTTGTGTCGTGATTCCACACATACTCTGTCATAAAAGCCCCTAAAAATGATTTTAGTTTGTTTGCATGTCTTGGAATGAGCAGGAACTCACCTGAATTGTTTTCCAGATTAACACCCCGCTGCTCTTACTTAACAAGATCTTTTTCCAAGCTGAGAACAGTAATGACTCTGAGGTTTCTTTTTAAAAAATGCATTTTCTTCTGAGGCATTTCATATTAAAACCTGTCTTAATTTCAGTTCAGCTAGTGTGTGAAAACACACGGTGAGGCATTTATTAGTCCCTGAAGGAATAAAGACAGATGGAGCCCAAAATGGAATTGGCTTTATGATTAATTGAAACCTTCAAGAGTGCAATGGAGTCCGGGCATGGTCCTACCCTGTCAGCACCTGGGGAGCAATTCAGCTGGTGTGAACCTCCACAAGCACAGGCTGAGGAGAAATACAGATGTCCCCTGGTAGAGCCAGCCCCGGGTTGTCCCCTCTTGGTGGGACCTGTGTCCAGAGGAGGGCAGGGGTGGCCAGGGGGGTGGTGAGAGCGGTGTGGGACGGAGGGGACGGAGGGGCATGTTGGGGCCCTTGCGTGTGATGACGTGCGTTGGTAATGAGCTGCTATTTCTGCCTCGAGCTTCCCACAGCTGTGCACGATGGCTCTTGTGTCCCTGTGCCGGGAGAGCTGAGCTAGGAGGAGGGGAATGCTCCAAAAAACTTGGGAATGGGAACGTGGGAGTGGTTTAGGGGGGCCACGAGTTTGGGCTCTGCTCTGAGTTCCTGCTCCACGTGCGACCTGTGCGATTTCCTCAGGGCTGGCATTTCCCACCCTGGCTGTGAGAGGGAAGGCAGTAGTGGAGAAATACCAGGCAGTGTTATCTGCACTGGCTTCAGCATTAGTGGATGTTTCTGGGGTCTGAAGCCACAGACATTTCCAGCATTTCTGCTGGGAAGGAGAGAGAAAAGGTGTTGCAGAAAGGAGAGTTCTCCACTATGCTTTGGGAGCAAGTTCTTCCCATGCCAACATCTCAGACCACGACCGTGCTTTCACGGTCAGCAAGTCCTGAGCAGCTCTAGAGTTGGAGAGATGAAGCAAGTGAAGGCAAAGATGCTTTGCCAAAGCAAATCCACGTCAGTTATGGAGCTATGTCAGCACATCTGCTTGGAGAGGGCATGAAGGGGATGGGTGAGGGCAGTGATGGCAGTGCCAGGAGATGCCCAATTTCCCCCCCAGTTCTCACTGCTGATCTTGCCTCTGTGCATAGGTTGTGTTGACATGGGGCACACTTGCCAAAGAGAGGGCTGTAGGTGCCTCCCCCTTGGCTACTGAATAGGGCCGAGGGGTCTAAAATAATTTAAGGAAGGATTTGGTGTAGAAAGTTTAAGTTTGGTTTAAGGTATGGCCAGGGGGCCCATGCCTCTGGGGGCCCATGGCAAGTGTGTGTCCTTGCTCCCTGAGAGTGCAGTTTGCTTTTTGTTATCCCTGATCCCCACTAGCATGGTCAAGTTTGCTGAGGTGTGTTCTGTACAGGGAGGAAGGCTCCTGAGCAATTTCTGCAGGACCTGGACAGGAAATCATGGAGAAATACTATGAAGCTGCTGTGGATTTTCTTTCCTTTCACTGGGGACTCTGGGGATTGCAAATCAGTGGATTGTGGATTAGCAGATCGGGAATTAGAACTGCATTTTTCATTCTTAGGTTACACACTAATGAACTGAAAAACTTAATTTCTTTAAATCCAGCTATTTCAGATAGAGTTGGTGAAGTCATCTTGTGTCTCTTCTGGTACCTCAAGACCAGCTGATCTCTCTGGGGTCACATCATCCACATTCACTTCTTTGTCTTTAGCCTCAGCTGGTACAAAAGTGCACTCTGCTTGCAAGAAGAGCCCATCCCTCGTGGGTGTTTTCAGGTGGGGTGGGGGGTGTGTTGGAGGCTGCAGCTCTCTGCCAGCCCTGTGCTGCTCTGCCAGTGCAGGGAGGTGAGCTGACCCCTGGGGAGCAGCCCTGGCAGCGGGCTGGGGGCTCCAGGTCAGGTCTTTGAGTCCCCTAGTAGCAACTCCAGTGTCCTTTCCAGCTCAGCATATTTTGACTGCAGGTGTAAGCCAAGCACACCTCACACCTGGAGCCAGGCAAACCTGCTGTGCTGTGCTGTGGAGGCACTTGGCAGAGCTGCAGCACTGGCTTTAACAGGGTGTCTGCCCTGACAACTGATAGGGACATGAGGATCATTGAAGTCTAACTCCATCCCTGCCCAGGACACCCCAACAATCCCACCCTGTCCCTGAGAGTGTTGTCCAAACCCTCCTGGAGCTCTGGCAGCCTTGGGGCTGTG
>JAWWES010000030.1:1321186-1365945 GCA_035583135.1 Lophotriccus pileatus | reverse complement strand
GCTCCCTCAGCCCCTCCTGCTGCTCCAGCCCCTTCCCAGCTCCGTTCCCTTCCCTGCACACCTCCAGCCCCTCAATGTGTCTCTTCCATGAGGGCCCAGAGCTGGACACAGCCCTGGAGGGGCCTCAGCAGGGCCAGCACAGGGGGATGGGCACTGCCCTGGTCCTGCTGTCCCACCGTGGCTGGCACAGCCCAGAGCAGGCTCCCTCCCACCCTGCCATGTCCCACTCTGTTGGTGACCTGCCTTTTGTCTTTGTCCCTGCAGCAACCCCAAAGTCCAGATCGAAGCCATTGAGGGGGGTGCACTGCAGAAGCTCCTGGTTATTCTGGCCACAGAACAACCCCTGGCTGTCAGGAAGAAGGTGAGTGGGCAGGGCTGCCCCTCTGGGCAAAGCTGGTTTTGTGCTGAACTCCATGTAAATGCTCCTCAGAAAGTCACTGACATCTGGAGAGTGGGACCTCACACTGCTCCCCACACTGGGTGGGCTTTGCTCCCAGGAGTGCAGGAGGGTGGCCCTGGGTACCAGCCCACCCCCAGCAGTGCTGGCTGCCCCCTGATGCTGTGGGTCCCCCCGGTGCCAGCAGTGGCACACCCAACAGGCACAGCCCCTCGGGGAGACAGGCGAGGGTCCCCGTGGCAGGCAGAGCCATCAGAACCTAACCAAGACGGGAGCTGACATTTGGAAGGAGCTAATTGCTGGAGCCAGCCCCGTGTCCTGCCTTGGGCAGAGGCTTTGGAGCAAAGCGAGCGGCGTGAGAGCCCCCAGCCAAATGTGCAGCGCTGTCTGTCGGGCCGGGGGCTTCCCGCCCTCCCTCCTGCCGTACTCCCTGGAGCATGAGATCCCATTACCCTCGCTTTGGCGGGTGATGCCACCCCTGGAACGCTACCTGGCTGCTCCCCCAGCCCAGTTAAACACGGGCCCTCCTGTGTGAGGGCTCTGGCAGGGCGGGGACACCGTCAGCTCCTCTGTTCGTCTGTAGCGCCGCTCACACCGCCGGGGCTGCCTGGGCTGTACCAACCTCCCAGAAACCTGTTCCTCTTTAGTCCCTGGGAAGAGTTCTCCAGCAAGCAAAAGGCACGGGGGAGGCTGGAGAATCCCACTGCCTTTGGCCATGGATATGAGGAAATCCTGTCTAGAGTGCACCACAGGATTCTCCATGCTCAGAGACTCCTTCCAGGAGTGCCCCTGGCTCAATCCAGAGCTTGCTTTGGGGTGGGGAGGGATGGCTGGGTACGCTGGGGCCCTCACCAGCATGACTGAACCCCTGGGTGCTGGGTCCAGAATAATTCTTTCCACTGAGCCTGAGTGCGTCCCGCTGGCAGCCCCTGGAGAAGTGAGGGATGGGCTCAGTATCATCCACATCCACATGCAGCCTTATGAGACCCTCCAAAGGTTAAACCCTCTTTTCCAAGAGGACAGAGGCCTTTAACTTCCAGTTCCCGTGCTCTGCACAGTCTCCTGCCTCTCTCAGGCGAGGATCCCAAGGACAGGCCAGTGCCCCAGCCCCTTCCTGCACAGGGCAGCCGCCCCCAGCTCTCGCTCCAGTGGATTTTCCGCCCCGGTGCTCACAGCAGTGCACGACAGCGAGGCCAAAAGTGCATTTCTTCCCTCCCCCGTCCTTTGGCCTGTGATTAAAAACAGAGACAGAAACATCTCAAATTCACCAGCGGCAACTCGGAAAATGGAAAATAGAAACAAATGGGACTGGGGAAGACATGGCTGTCAGCTCAGATCTGTCCAGAGCGGGGCCCGGCCTGCTGTGTGGAGGAGCCGGCTCAGTGCCTGGCACACGCCCAGATGAGCATCCCCGTGCCCTGCCCCGGGCGGGCTCAGCCTCCCCTCTGCCACCACAGCTGTCAAAGCCAGACAGTGTGAGATCCAGCGGGATTAGGGTGGGCCCTAATTGCCTCCTCGGCACTGACCCTGCGCCGCCCGAGGCCCCACAGGCTCGGTGGGTGCTGGGGCTCTGGCTGTTGGTGCGTGGTGCTGCACCCTGACAGGCCCTGTGTCAGGGCTGGGTGCTGGGGAACACCGTGGTCTTGTCCTCTGACTATGTAGGTGCAGGGGCATCACCCCAGGCATCCAAGTTATCTCACAGGGATCGGGCTGCTGAGCGGTGCTGGACTCCCCTCACCCCATCCCAACCCCATAACTGGGCTCTGTACCAAGGACTGAGAGGGAGAGCAGTGAGAAGAGATGTCATGGGGTCTGTCAGGTGCTGCCCACGGGTCCCTCTGGGTTACTGATCTACCAAACATGGTGACAGCCCAGACTGGGGTTCGGGTGCAAGTCACCAAAGTTTGGGCAGCCTCGTGGTGCTGGGGTAGGGTGGGGAGCAAAGGGGACTGTTGGAGATGCCCCTCAGCAAGGAGAGATTGGAATGCATTTTCCAGGGAACTGTGCACAGGTGGGCTGGGGTGTTCCTGCGTTCCCCATGGATGCCATGAAGAGAGGCCACGCTGGATGCAGTGGCCGTGCCTGCTGTGTTGATGGCCCTCTCTCTCTCCACCAGGCTCTCTTCGCCCTGTCCTCCATGCTGAGACACTTCCCCTATGCCCAGCAGCAGTTCCTGAAGCTGGGTGGCCTCCAGGTGCTCAGGAGCCTCTTCCGGCAGAAGGGGATGGAGACCCTCCACGTCCGTGTGGTGACGCTGCTCTACGACCTCATCATGGAGAAGGTGAGGAGCTGGGACAGGACCCCCTGGGGTCTCCCCCTGCTCCCCTCACCAACCTCACACTGAGCATCGTCACAGGATGATGTGAGGAGGGGCTGACCCCGCACTGGTCCTGTGGAATCCCCTCCTGCCCGTTGGCCACCACTGCAGGGCACGAGTGCTGGGAGAGCCCAGGGCAAGTGAAACCTTGACATTTCTTTGAGCCACTGCCACCCTTTCCTCCCGAGGGTGTTTAAAGAACAGAACACCAAGGACAGAGCAGGCACTGGGCTGTGGTGTCCAGCTGCTGGTGTCCAGCTGCGAGCCGAGGGCCCAGCTGGCGCTGCTGTGCCCCTGCTGCACGGCCCTCGCTGGAGCCCAGCCTGCCTCGTTCAGTGCTTTATTGTCAAATACCTGAGATTACTGCTGTAAATGTCAAATGAAGCCCATCTTTCCTTGGCATGGCTTGTTGTTCAGTCCCTGCGTTTCCCTGACTCCAGAGTATGGGAATTAGATCCACTCTGGTTCAGTTTATGGCCAATTTGCCCTGCGGATTATGGCTGCTCTAATACCTGGGCTGCAGGCACCACAGAGCAGCACCTGTGTGTTAAATCACTTATTTTCCAGGAGGCTTTGTAAAGGTGCAAATTATTTTAGCAGGTCTGAAATCTTATAAGGTGCTGACTCTAACATGATCCTGTTGGCTCCATGGGAAAGGAGGGGACATGGGCATTTTGACTCAAACCATTCCCACTTGATCCTGCTGCCCTTCTTTTGGCTGCCCCCCACAACAGCCCCATCTGTTGCTGGCTCTGTGGGGCTGGGGCAGGGCACAGCCCAGCAGATTCTTATGTTTGTGTTAAAACAATGATTTTTCAGTGCTCTTTGGACTGGGAATTCCGTGCATCAATGCCAGTGCTTCATGGGGGAGGTGGCACAGCCCTGGGTGCCAGTGGGGGTGGCAGATTTGGGGTGGGTTGGGGGACCATCAGATGGGTTGGTTTGGAAATCATAAACCACCTTGACAGCTCTTGGTGCTGAAACAAGAATCACTGGGGCTCTGAGTGCCTGTTTCTGCCCCGTTCTTTCCTTGCCATCCCAAATCCTGCCTGCAGTTCATCAGGCAGCTCTCTGAGGGATGAGGAGAGGGGAGGTCTCCTTGGCACTGTCCCTCACTGTCCCCAGCATGTCATTCCTGTCAATCCTCATGACCAGGCTCCAGCAGTATTGGGGTGTTTCTGGACCAGGCTGGGAGGGGAAGGTCTGTCTGTGTCTGGAGGACACAGAGATCTCAGCACAGACCCAAGCGGTGGGTGATGTTTGTTAGGTGCTGCAGGTGCCCAGAGCAGACCAGAGACTAACCAGGTCTGCTGAGCTTCCTGCCCCTTGTGTCCCCTTTCAGGGCCAAGGGACACAGAAAACCCCAGTCACTGGGAATTTTCCAGGGTGAGCAACCAGCCCTGTGGCAGGGAACCAGGACACAACCTCGTCTTGGTCTTCTGTGACAAGTCACCGTCCAAGGAAGGTGTTATGGGGTGTGCATCCTCTGCATCTCTCTGACAGGGATATTAATCTGTGCTCCACCACTTCCCACAGATGCTGCTGGAGGACTCCCAGCACGGAGAGCAGATGGCAGAGAAGATCCAGCAGTACCGGCAGGTGAGGCTGGTGCCGGCGGTGCTGGAGCAGGACTGGTGCGCGGTGGCTCCCAACCTGCTGGCCATGCCTGAGCACGACACCCGGGAGAAGGTGCTCAAGCTGGTGGGGGTGCTGATGGCCTTCTGCAGGGAGCACTACCGGGGGGACCCCGCCCTGGGCACCGCCCTGGGGCTCCTGCGCAGCGAGTACGAGGAGCTGGCAGCCGAGGAGCAGCGGGAAGGGGACAAGGACGGCTACTTCAGGGAGCTCCTCGGCTCCATAAACACCATCATCCAGGAGTTAAGGTGAAAGTAACTGTAGGTTCAGTTCAGTTGCAGATAATTCAGGGTGACAGCGTGAGTTTGGATGGCACCGGTGTAAACGCACTTCGGAATAAACTGTTGGACAAACCGAGATCCCAGCACTGGAACAGCAGCTCTGTTATTAAAACATCTGGGGGTGGCATGTCTCATTTCCCATGTGGTAACGCTGCAGAAATGGAGGTGCATACTGTGGAGGGAAAAAGGGGGTGGCTCAACTGACATTGCCCCTTCCATGGCATCTTCTGCAGGATTTGGGTGGGAAGGGCTGAGGGATGTGGGGCTGTGTGCGTGAGGCAGCTTTGCTGCACAAAGTGTGTGTTCCCACATCTCTGAGCTGCCTTTGTCCGTGCCCAGTGATGACCTGCCATGTCTGTGATCTGTGTGTGCTCCACTGTGAGGCACCATGGCCCTCGGACAGCACGGTGGGGTTGGGATTGCTCAGTGCTTGTTCGGGAGGGCTGGGCACTGTTTCCATAAAGCCCTGGTTGGAGAGGCTCTCTGGAGGGCTCTCATCCAGGCTGTGCTTGCAGCAGGACTGTCCCGTGGCCATGACCACCCCTGAGGCCCAGCCCCACCAGCCTTCAGTGCAGTCACCCAGCCCCTCCGTGCTCAGGGTCAGCCCCAGCCCGAGGGTTTGGGGTCAGCCCTGGTGTGACGCAGCCCCAGAGCTGCTCCAGCCATTGCCAGGGCTTGCCCTCTTGGAAGCACACCCTGGTCCCCAGGACACCATTGAGCTTTCCCACTTGTGTTGTTCTTGTCTTTGGAGGTGGCTCCCAAGGGATCAAGACTGGCCAGACAAGGGTTTTCCATCCATGGTGTGCAGCCCTCTCTCCATGTTGTGCTGAGTTGGGCATCTCCCTCCACACACCCCTCCAGTTGCAGCTTCTCTTTCCTCAACTCACATCCCTTCCCCCATGAACCTCCTTAAACTTCTTCTCACGCTGGATGGTCCATTGGGGATGTTCCACCCTCTCCTCATTGAGTTCATTCTGTCTCCCCACATCATCCATCCTCAGATGAGGAGAATCCAAAGTCTTGCCCAAGCCTCTGGCTGCCACCTCACTGCAAGCAGCAGAGAGTTATAAAACTGAATTTATTCATTATTTTGTCTGTTTAATTTCATAGGATCATTACAGAATCACAGACTGGTTTGGGTTGGAAGGGACCTTGTTCCACCCCCTGCCATGGGCAGGGACATCTTCCACTATCCCAGGTTGCTCTGAGCCCCGTCCAACCTGGTCTTTCAGTCCTCCTTGTCTGAACCCTTTACGGGAAAGCTTTGGGCTTTGTTTTAATAAAGAGTGATGAATTCTACTTCTCACAATTCCCCTGTGAGAACTGTGCAGGGTTGGGCACTGCAGTGAGCCCAGTGAGCCTCGCACTCCTGCCCTGTGCCTGGGGACAGGCACATGTCCCCTGGCCATGGCCGTGCCAGGACAGCCTGACCTGGGCCAGCACTGGGGTGGTGGTGTGGAGGAGGAACGGGCCCTGAAGGCTGGGTGGTGACCACTGATGGATGGGAGAGGGACAGGGGGAGGAGAAGCCCAAGCTCCACCTTGCTGTCCCCTCCTGGTGCCCCTTGTGGCCTCTGGGACCATTCACAGCAGGCCTTTGCCTCCCCTTGCCCCACACGGGTGACAGGGGCCCTACGTGGGGACTGTCCCCAGCTGAGGTGCAGATGCAGGTGCAGTTCCCCAGTGGAGAGAAGCCTCCCCATCCATGTCCAGGGGGCAGCTGGGAGCAGGGGGGGTTCGGGCTCTGCCAGAGGCGATCAAACACTGCGGTGTTTGGGAGGTGTGTCTGTCTCACTCCCACCCTGCAGCCGTTGTTCCCACGGCAGCAGAAACACTGAAAAATGCAAAAGAACCCCCTCTAAACAAATGTCACAGCCTCGAAATGTGACGGCAGCCAGGTGCTGGCTACTGCCACGGGTGCTTTCCAGCAGCTTTCCTGCCAGCCCTCTGCGGGCAGTTTTTGGGGCAGCCGCGCTCCCTCCCCAGCAGCACACGGGGGGAGGCGGCACCAGCGCGAGGGTGTCGCGGAGCCTCCAGCACGGAGTGAGGAGCCTCTGCCCGCCTGGCAGCGGGGCTGGGGGACACCCTGGGGACACCCTGGGGACACCGAGCACACCCTGCTGCCAGCGCGGCCAGGAGGTGATTGGAGGAGCTGTAATCCCTGCGTTCCCTTCCAGGTCTGCTTCCAGCGCTGCCAGGAGGTGATTAGCTGTAATCCCCGTGTTCCCTTCCAGCGCTGGCACAACAGGCATCTCACTCACCGCCGCTCCCCCCGCGGCTCCCGGGGCAGCAGCACCGGCGCTAAAATATGCGCGGAAAAGAAATTAACAGAAGAGCCCGGCTGGTCCCTCTGTCCCCCAGCCCTGAGCCGGGGCTGGCACAGCCCTGCAGGGCTTTGCATTCGGTGCCCAAATGCCACCGGAGTCCCCACTGTGACCCCAGCCAGGCACCTCCTTGCAGCTGGTTGAGAGCCACGAGCCCTCCTTCATGCTGAAATATTCCTGGCTGCCGTGCACAGCATGTCGCTTGTCACTGTTAAGTAGCAGGGCTAATTATAACTATTGATTTTTTTTTGTCCTTCTCTTCTTGGGTTTTGGTTCAGCCTGTTTTGCTGGCATTAAAAACGATTTTTCCTTTTTTTTTGTTTTGTTTTGTTTTTCTCTGAAATGCACTTCCCAGCCAGTGGTGTCAGGGCTTTGCTTTGTAGGTTAAAAAAAAAATACATACATCTGATGGTAACAGCCAGGACAAGCATGGGAAGGGGCTTTTCTGCTGGAAACCCAAGCCCTTGGAGCTGTGCCAGGGGGAAGCAGCGCTCCAGCAGAGCTGGGGGATCAGCACAGGGATTCCTCTGGCCCTGCCTGGCCTCATCACTGTTTCAGCTGGATTTAACAAGGTGGGGATGGACTAAAACCTGGGTAAGGGCTGAGCCAGCCCTCCCTGTCCAACCCCAAGGCCAAGCCCCCACTCCCTGTTCCTTTAAACTGCCATGTTTTTGAGCAGGATCTCGGTGTGGATGCTGTGACACCAGTGCTGGCCTGGGGAGGGGGTGAGGGGCTGGCAGTGACCGTGTCCCTCACTGTGGGGGGTCTGGCAGTTTGGGCAGCTCAGGGGGGAGCAGGGCCTGCGAGTTCTCCTGGGCTGTGCCCGGCACAGGGGTGCAGCCTGGCCCTGGGGCCGAGGTGTTTTGGGACACAGTGGCATTGGGGGATTGCAGCCCTCGCCCCCATGGGGGTGCGCTGCTGTTCCTTCCCTGTGCTCGGGGGTCGGGGTCTCTGCCTGACCCCCCAAAGCCGGCACTGGCAGGACCTTGGCACTGGGGTTTGGCTGCCAAGAGCCCTTTTGGCTCTTTTCTGGCACAGTTGCTCGTGGTGGGGTCCTGCTGCCAGACACAGCTACCTGTGTGTTAGTGAGAGCCCCTGCCCACCTCCCTGCCCCAGCCCTCTCCTCGTCCCACGGGGTCCCTGCGGCCGTGGGTGCTGCCTGGGGCCGTGCTCTGCCACTGCCCCTCCATGCCAGCACTCACTGCTCCCAGGGCAGCTCCCTTTGGGGGTTGAATACAACAAATAAACACAAATCACCTGGAAATACTGAGCACCAGGAGCCTTAAATCAAATGTAGACCCAGGGCAGTCCCCCCTGCAGCAGCCAGACACGCTGGGACCAGCCTGCTGAGCCCCCTCACCAAAGCAGCCCCTTTGCTAAAGCCAGGACAGAGAATGCCCATCCCCTCCCGGCACGGGGGAGGGCACGGTGCTGGCAGGGCCTGCAGAGCAGCAGCTGATGGGCACTGTGGGTGGCCATGAGGGACTCCTGGGCTGTAGCCCCCAAGTTTCCCCCCCCCACCCCGGGCCACTGCTGGAGCTCCTGCAGGTCTCGGGGGCTTCCAAGTGGGAGCACTGGGAGTGCAGGGGGGGCAGTGGCAGCCACAGAGTCCTGGAGGGCACCAAGAGCTGTGCCCTGGGCAGCGTGGCCAAGGTGCAGCCTGGAGCTGCAGCCCAGAAAGGGGGCAGCCTTCCCCCGTGTGCCTGGCCGTGTGTCCCCAGGGGATGGTGGAGAAGCGCAGGAGAGCACGGGGCTGCTTTCCCTGTCCATAAATCCCAGCCCAGGCCGGTGTCCCCACTAATGACGGATTTGCTGCCCACATGGCGCTGCTGGTCCCCAGCGCGGGGTGATGACAGAGCTGCCTGCCCTCCCTCGGCGCTGTGGGCAGGACGGGACAGCGACAGGGCCGAGCCTGTCCTACCCCGGCTCCTGTGCAGAGCCAGCCCAGCCCTGCGGGCCCGGCACGGGGTGTCACGGGCACACCCCACTGCCCCAAATCCCTGCAGCCTCCCCCAGGCACGGAGCAAGTCAGAGCTGGAGGGGCCCTGGGGCAGAGGGAGGCCTTGGGTAGGGCTCACCGAACTCCCTCCCTTTGCAGGTCCAGGGGACAGGAGGTGGCACTTGGTGATTTTGGCGCTAACAGGGTCACCCCCGCCCGCCACCCCCGAGCAGGGAGTGCGGCGTTAGGCAGCCTGTCAGGGCTGGAATCACACACGTGGCCAGGCCAGCGACAGCCAGTTCCTCCCCCTGCACCCACAGGAGCATCAGGAGGGTTGTGCTGGTTCACCCGGAGCTCCCCAGACCCCGGCAGGGAGGAGGTTCGGAGCCTCCCCGGGATACTCGCCAGCCTCCAACACAGGAACTCCCTCAGCCTTCCGCGCTGGAGCATCTGATGTGCCTTAATGGATTTCGCCTTTCCCCACCCACCATTTGTTTGGGGTTTTGAACCCACCCAGCCCTCCTCGCCCCCTCTGCCCTCCCCTCTAATTGCACATTTGACATTTGGCTGCCTCGGCTTGCTTTGAACGCAGCACCAGCGCCAGAAAACACAGCTCAGGGTGCCCCGCTCCGCACCCATCCCGTCCTGCCCCCGGGATCCCCGGGCTCCCCCTGCTCCCTGAGCCCTCTCAAAGCCGGTTGGGGCACAGGGAGAGCACAGAGTGGGAAAGGGATTCATTAACCACCATTAAACCGCGGCGGGGAAACCTTCATACGCAATTAAAGCGGCATAAATTCAGCGTGGCTTGATTCACCGCGGAATTGAATTAAGAGCACTTGAGTTTTGGAGTAAGGCTATCTCCTGGGGATTTAATGTGGTTTCACTAATACACTTTAGAAGATAATGTGGGTTCATCTTCCTGAACATCCCTGCACAGCCAGGTCTGCCGGGCTCGGGCACGGCCTCAGTGCAAAAAAAACCCCAAATCCTTCCTCTTCAGGTACTTTGGGGTGTTTGAGGCGGTGCCTGGAGAGCAGCCGCGGGGAGCTGGTGGGCAGGGAGAGCCCACGGCCCGGCCCTTCCCTCCCCAAAGCCACGGCTTTGGGTCCCCTCCAGCCCCAGCCCCTGGAGCCCCGCGAGGGGCTGGCCAAGGGGAAAGGGGGCTCAGCTCCTCGCACGCCATCGGGGAAGGGGCTCAAGGACGTTCCCACCTCGCAGTTTTTACCCCCCAACACGGACGGCCGCGTTCGCTCCCTCCTGGTAACGGAGCGTCCTCCCTCCAGCAGCCGCAGCGAGAGCGCCCGCACAGCCCTTCCCAGCGCTTAATTATACCGAGCAGTAATTACTGTAATTCTCTTCAATTGGCTCCCTAATAAAGTCACAGCTCCGCTGGCGGCCGGACCCCTTCGCGCTGCCGCTTCCCCACGGGGCTCCTTTGGGCTGGAATTCCCTGACACGGCGGGATTGGGGTATTTACGTGGGGTTTTGAGCTCCTGACCCGCCCGAGGCTTGGGCTGGTGCTTGAGGAGCCGCAGGTCCCGCTGCTGCTTCGGGCACCGCGGGCAGGGCTCGGAGCTGGTGCTGCCGCGGGGGCTCCAGGATACCCGCCTGCCCTTCCCTGCCCTCCCCAAACAGTTCCTGGAGGGGCAATTCTGGCATTCCCAGAGGAGCAATTCTTGGCTACAGGAGATGTGTGTGAGTCGGGGCTTTTGTCCTCCAGTCCCCGTCGTGTCCCCTGCTCCTGCCCCCGCGGATGTTCAAACCACTTCTCCCAAAGGGGCAACCATATTTTAATTTCTTGCCCACTTGATGCTCAAAGTTTATAGCGTAAACTAAAGTAACGTATTTAAAAGCTAAATGTAAATTTGTGCATTTTAATGTAAGAGTCGTTTTTTAAAGCTTAGTAATAGATTATTAATAGATTGTATTTTGGGGGGGGGGGAGGAAGGGGGTACTGGATGTACTCCCTGAACAGCCCAGGGAAAGTTGCCTTTAAGACAATACATAAATACCAGGAGAAAAAAACTGTAGGAAATCTGCTAATAATTACCTATAAAACAAGACCTACAGCCTCTCTGTGCCATTCACCCCCGAATGCCAGTGGAGGAGCACATCAGTTCCCCTCTGAGCCTGTTTAGCTGTTAAGGGTGTATGGAAACTAGTCTATAATTCCACTGTTTAATATCTGTACTCAAGAGGCTAAAATGCTTGAAAACATAATAAATTTGGCAAAAATATCCCAAGAACTGTTTTGCTTAATTCTGATCAGCATTACAGTAACATGACAGCAATAACCTTGATATAGTAAATTATAAGCTGATCGAGAGAAATAAAATTATAACGTATCAGTGCCAAGGCTCAGCTCTAAAATGTGGCTGCAGTTTAAACATGAACTAAAGCCCAGGCTGCTCCAGTTTGGTGGAGGCTTTATAGAAACAGCCACCACGGTGCTGACCCGACCGCTTCTCCAGCCCTGGCCTCGACTGGGACATGTGAAACACACTGAAATTCATAAAATTTAAATAAGACAGCGAAATTATACCTTGTAGCTATAGTTATCACAAATAATGTACAGTCTAAATTGCAGCCTGAGCAAACACGTGTAGCTATAGTTATCACAAATAATGTACAGTCTAAATTGCAGCCTGAGCAAACACGATTTCCTGGGTGCCTCTGGAAGCCCAAGGCGGGATGCAGAGCAATTATGAGGAATGAGCACAAAGCTGATTTGCATCTGAATGGCGAGGGGGGGGCGAGGGGCGGGCTGGGCCCGCTCCATTCACTGCACCACAATACACCAGCTGGGAAAAGCAACTTTATTAGTGTCCCGCAGCAAAATACATTAGTAATTTGTAACCAGGCATTCAAATTCCGTCCGGTGTCACACAGAAGGATCGCCCACACCACTGGATGTGTTTGTGGATTGGCTCTGGGAACCACACCCGGCAGGAAAAGGGCTCCAGGGCAGCCCAGGGAAAGCAGGATCACATCCCCAGCACAGCACCTGCAAACACGGTCCCCAGCAAAGCCCAACCCAGGCACGGGTACATGGTTTTCCCAGATGTTTGCCAGTTGTGGTCCCACAGCCAGTGCCTGCGGCACTTTCAGACTCCTCTGAGCTTGTTCCCTCTCCACTCCACCCACAGGGATACACACTAACACATACAACACTTCCACTAATTATTTTTTTGAGTGAAAAGACTTGATTCCTCTCTTGATCACCATGATAAACTGAGTCTCTGAGTAGCAGGATTCAATATTAGTGTTAACCGTTAGTGTTACTGTAAAATCCTCTTTGGTTATAGAATATTTCATTTAAAGCAAGATTATAAAAAACAATTTCCACCTAGAAATCCACCCCTGGAATCTAAAAGCCATCTAAATTAACACACTTCTGCAGGCTGAAGATATACTGATAGGACTTAGAAATTTGAGTATTTCCCCATGTAATCTAAACAAAGTTATCAAAATTATATTAAGTAAATACATTTTGAGGAATAGTAAGTTTCTGAAAAATCCTTAGGGTATTAAAAGTAGAGTTCTGGAAGTAGCAGTAGTGGGCTAGAGAAAAACACACCCGAGCCAGAGGCCTCCTCTAGATACTCTCCATGGCCTTGAACTCGCTGAGAGCCTGCACAGGGTTCACGTGCTTCTTCTGGGACGCCCTCTTGATTTTAGTTTGGGTTTCGTCTTGTTTCTCCCTCTTCACCAGGGGTTTCTTCTCCGGAGCCTTCATCTTCCAGGAGACAGCGGGGAGGTTGAGGGAAGCCATGCCCTGGGACTTCTGGTACTTGGTGGAGGCCACGTAGGACGCCTTCACCGTCTGCACCACGGCGTTCATCAGGTTCTTGGCCGCCTGGATCAGGGACATGGCGCTGTCCACCTGCCGAACGGGAGCACACACGAGTCACACCCAGAACCCCCAAGCACGGCATTCCAGGGAACACGGCGCTCCTGGGGGGCAAAAGCACTCCAGAACACACTCATCTGGGTGTCCCTCTGAAAGCTGAGGTTCCCCATGGGAGGCAGGATTTTTCCCCGGGCACCCAGTGGTACAAACCTGACCTGTGCCGCCACTGTGGGAGCTCCGTGTCCCACTGTCTGCATTTTCCATATCAGCGGCAATGGGAATGATTTATATTCTGCTGTTTGCTTTTGTGACTAAGCTTTAACAGTAGCTTATTCTCTAATGAAATTAATAAAGCTGTAGTAATATCTTAATGACTGATAATAAGTATTTAAATTGCACTAGAATATTAAGTTGTATTGGGAAGGAAGGAACACAAGTGCATCATCAGCCAAGCCTGGAGCCCTTTCCCAGCTGGTTCCTGATTTACAAGAGCATCAAAATTTGGAAAAAAATGCATTTGTTGAAGCTTCAGGACACAGCAGGGTCCAAAAGCCAAAATCAGGGCCAGGGGAAAGAGAGAGGGGAGAAGCACTGAGGTGACCTCAGCTGGGACTCCCTTCTCCAGTGACCCATGCCCTGCTCTGGGGGGGATCCCTGGCTCGTCAAGGCCTGGGGCAGGGTTTGGTCTGGAGCAGGGGTTGGTGTGGGCAGGGGTTGGTCCAGGGCAGGGTCTCAGCACCTCTGCTCAGCTTACACAAGAGCTCAGCCACTTCTACACACCTAAATCCTGGTGTTGCAGACAGGAAGTTTCGGGGGGAAAGTTTCTTCCTGAAGCCATGGCTTGTCCAGCAGCAAACCCAGCTGGGCAGGGGTGGTGGCTTTTCTCAGGGACCTTCTCTCCCAGGAACCTTCCTTCCCACCCGCTGTGCTCTGGGTGCCACAGCAGCAGGTCGGGTCTGTGCCTCCAGCAAACCCGTGTGCTCTGCTGGCCTCACCCCAGCCTGGAAACCACTTCCACTGCGTCTGACTGTTTGCATGAATCACCACAGCAGGAAGAATCACATTAAATGCAATGAGAGCAGGGAGGTGCTTGACAAAATGAATTGTCAGAGTGCTCAGAGTGCGAGCCGTGCCCGCCTGGGCTGTGGCTCTGCTCTCACAGCACTCTGCTCCACAGGCAGGGTGTTAACACTGAACACAATTTCACTCTTAGACAGGTGATGTCTCTGGACTGGCAGAGGTCTTCATCTGATTATCTGACAGAAGCTTAACACTCCTGCTGGCAACATCCATCCCCAGTGGACAGACTGGAGGAGAAGGGATAAAACCAGGGGATCAGAGTACAGATGCCAGGCTGTTCCTATAACTAATTTATGGCAGAGGGGATGTAAATCCTGGAGACACTGAGTAACTGCACTGAAACCCTGGAATACTTATTACTGCATAATGACACTCCTACTTCTTTTGACAGCACGATGCCTTCAGCCTTCCAGCTCCCAGGACGGAACAGCAGCCACAGGAGCATGTTCCATCACAGCTCCTGGATCCCACGGGCTGGGAACACGAGCAGGGGACTGGCACAGCCCATCATCCTCAGATGGGTAAGCTTGTGCAAGGGTGTTCATCTCCACCTCAGCTCCCTCTGCTCCAGCTGCAGCTCCTGCTGACCTGCCACAGCCGCTGCTGATCCAGAGCTCTTGTCCCACAGCTCTGCCTGCTGTGTGGGGGAGGCCTGTGCTGTTTAACCATCTGAAATATGACACAGGGGATCACTAGAAAATACCACTGGCACAGGCTGCCCAGAGAAGCTGTGGCTGCCCCTGGATCCCTGGAAGTGTCCAAGGCCAGGTTAGATGGGGCTTGGAGCACCCTGGGCTAGTGGAAGGTGTCCCTGCCATGGTGGGGGGGGACAAGACGGGTTTAAGGTCCTTTCCAACCCAACCCATTCCATGATTCTGGGGTATCAAAATGGCAGAAGGTGGTAAGTTTTTTTCCATTTGCTGTTCAGGATTAAGGGAGCAATACTGGACTATCAGCCACTTCTGCCCCTTCTCCAAACCTCCTACCTCAGTCCTGACATATCTGGGCAAAAGCCCTGGTGATCAAACATGCCTGTCCTGGGGAAGGAAGAGTATGCCAGGAGAAATTAGGAATTTAGCTCCACTTCCCTCCCAGATATCCATCATGCAGATTCCTCTTAGGAGGAAGCATTTCATGAACTACAGTGGAAAAATTATTTGCAAAGTAATGGCTGGAATAAGGAAGCAGGATGGCCTGGGGCAGCTTCCAGCTGTCAGAAACCAGAGCAGCCACTAAAAATCCCTGCACTCTTCAGGGCACAGCTATCCTGAAATATTAACGTCTCTGGAGCATTGCAGGACCCCAGCGTGTTCCAAGGCTGTGCAGAGACATGGGGCAGGTTTAGCTGCGCTGATTAAAGTGATTCAACCTCACTGAGAGTGAAAAGTAGCCTGGAAAACCAGTAGATTACGCAGAGGTGAAGTGAATCTGTCTGCAAACACCAGCGAGTAAGGAAATGTGAAGTCTGTATTTTCACAGCAAGCCTTTCTTCCCAGAACAACGAGGCAGCAACACAAACTCTGCATACATTAAAACTCTGAATGCTCCAAAATCTCCTGTCCATATTCTATAGTGTTTCACACAAAAGCACAGCTTGGAATAACTGTTCCCTCTGGAAGGAAAAGCCAGACATGTCAGAGCTCAGACGTACCCCGGAGACGACGAGCTCCCCGCCGAGGTTCTGCACTTCAGCCTTCACCTTGCTGCAGATGTTGAGCTGGTGGCAGTACAGGGCGATGCGCTGCAGGTACGCCAGCAGGTCCTGCTTGCACGCAGAGTCGGGGCACTGCGGGACAAAGGACAGGGGTGACTGTGCAGGCAGGACATCTGGGACACAAACCACAGAGGGAGAAGCCAGACACCTCCTCCTGCAGCAGGGACTGTCCCCAGAGATCACTCCCCTCCCTGCAGAGCTCTGGTTTTCAAGAGGCAACTGAGCAGTACCTGGGCAGCACTAAATGCACCTAAAACCCAAAACCCGGGGCAGAGAACACGGAGGCAGCACTGCACACACCTCTGGGCTCCTTTCAGCTGCAGGATGCCCTTCAGCTCCTGAGGAGGAGGACAAGTGCTACCTGCCCTCTCCAGAGCAGTTTTGTTAACTATAAAAGGTCCTTCCTGTACACTGTGCAGGACACAGCAGCAATGGTTTGACATCCAAGACCTCAAGCTGCAACTGGCAGACGTTACCAATTCCTGTCTTGACTCTCAATCTGAAGTATCTCAAGCTCGGAAATGATAAACCCGACAGCTACTCAATTACAGGCAGCAAACAGATATTTTCCCAACTTCTGCTCCCATTTCTCAAGCTGTCAAACCAGGTTCCTCACCAGGCACAAAGTCCCACTTTGAGGTGCTTGCTGGAGCACTCATCCATAAGGTAAAGGCAACTTTCTCAGCTTTGCACAGAAGACTCTGCAGGATCCGGAGGCTGCCGTGCACTTTGGGAAGCTGTCGCTGTCTGGGACAGAGCCAAAGGGCCACCCCAGCTGAGTGGGGAGATGATGGACGAGCCAGTCTCATGCTGGATTTCCAAACCAGAGGGGGGACCTGCTGAGGGGCAGCCACAGTCCAGAACAGGCTCTGGAAGCCTCAGACAAAAGGGTTGTGGGAAGGCTTTTGCTGCCCAGGCCAGCCCTGCAGCCTCTTCAGGAGCAGCAGCGATGCAGTGCCAGCAGCACATCCCATAGGGGCCACCTCAGCCCCACGGGCTGCTGAGGACTACACTGGCACACACTCACCCCAACAGACCCTTTGCCCACCAGAGTCTGGTGCTGCTGCTGAGTAAGGCCAAGGGCACATGTGCCACACTCCTGCCCTGCACCCCCTGCTAACGGGGCACCTACAGCAGCACCAGACAGCTCCCAGCTGGGCAACACTGGGACAGGCTCTGCCCTCCAGACAGCCCTGATGGTGCTGCAAGCAGTGCCTACGAGACAGACTTTTACCTCAGACTGGAGATACTCCTGGAGGCAGGAGCTACTGCAGCAGGGAGGGGGGATATCACGGCCTGTCCTGCAGGTGAGGACACCTCGCTGCTGCCATAAGCATTTCTGACCAGAGCAGGGTATTCCACACACACAGAACACCTGCAGCTTCACATCCACCCAATTTACATCACACTGCGCCACACACACCTTCTTAAACCCTGCTCTGAATGCCAGAGAAGTATCACTTTGTACCCCACCATGAGTTCCTGTGCTTGTTCTTCCACTGAAACCGCGACTGCCCATCACCATCTCATCTTCCCACCCTGCATCCTCAAGTCTCCTGGACAACCACTATCAGACTCACAGTGAGCCTTATTTTCTGCACTGAGGCAGGCTGTACCCAGCATTATTTCAGCTCTAGCACTGTATCAGCAGAGCAGGAATTCACCTGGCATCACCCAGGGACAGGACTACAGGCAGACCCTGTAGTCATCTCCATCCTTCCAAACAGCTGCACCCCATCCAGAGTGATTTAAGAGCTTTTCTCCACACACCCCTGTTCACATCAAAATCCCATTTCTCCCAGGACCCTGATCCTGTGCAACAGACCATCCAGCAAAGACTCATAAAGGACATGGCATGACTGGAAGATTAATCTCAAACAGGGCACCAGTTCATTACTTAATGCTTCGCTCACGCTGAGCTTTATTGCTGATGGCCACACAGCCTCTCCTCCCCTTTCAGGCCAAGGTAAAAATCCCCTCCTGGGTGTCAGCAGCAGGGTCTGAACTCTAGTTCTCCCTGCAGGCCTTCTTTCCTTAGCTATGAGATGGAGGCAGGACCTGATGTTTCCCTGTACAAAAAGGCACCCAAGCAGACTGTACCAGAACTGACGCTGCGTTGCCCAGGCACGGGTGTGCAAACAGGGGTCGTGGTCACATGAAGCACTTGCTTCCCACAACAGTTACTGATGTGCCAGAACACACATTTAACTCTGAAATGAAGGGGAGCGTAGCTAATACATACATACATACATATATCCATCCATACATGTGCTTTTCCAGGGCCAGAACAAGTGGGTTTTCTAAGCCAGAGTGGTCTCTGGGCACAGCAGAGGTAACCCAGCACTGTTTGTGGGAGACAGAACCCACACACATACACAGGGCACTGGTGCAAGCTGGGACAAGCTGTGGAGATCCGCATGGCTTTATGGGCATCTGACCCCATCAAATAACAGAAACCACTTTCTTAGTCCCAAGGAAGGTGATGAAAGACCCAAAGTCACTGCAACTCTCAACGTGGGCACACTGCTTCCATCAGGGGACTGAAACCCTGCCTAACGAAGCAGCAAAGCTTGCAGGGTAATTTTTTAAGCTAATCAATATTAGCCAGCAGCACAAGATGTTTTAGAGAAAGTCCACAAATAGCATTGGCCAAAGAACCAACAAAAAGCTCCAATTACCATTTTGGAAACCACTCTCCATCTCCCAGAGAGCTCATCTAACACAGCGAGGGAGGGGGTGAGGGTTGACAAATGCACAACACAGCCCAGCAGAGGGGTGGCTCAACACTGCCAGCTACTTTATGGGGTTACAGACACTGTTCAAGGAAAGACACTGTCAAGGCAAGAGGCTGCTGCACATTCTGGAGGCAGCACAACATTGGTGGGGGAAGCAGTGGAATGGGAATTATCACTGGGTTGTGTATATCAATATGATGTCAGTTGGAAAACCACAGCCTCTCCTGTGCGTGCTATTTCTGCAGGCAGAATAGAGGGCTCAGTTCAAAGACAGATGATGTTTAAATAGAGATGTAACACAGGATAAAAAAGAGCATCAACAAAAGACACTGCGGGTGCCTGTATGAGCCCTGTCCTTTCCCAGGCAGGAGCACTCAGGTAAAAACCAGAAAACCCAAAAGGCAACAATTTCAACACTGATCAGGAAAGATTACATTATTGTATTAACCTCCAGCAGGCACAGACACAAACCCTTGTCTGCAGAGCTGGCCTGGGAGGATTCCACAGCATGGCCCTGCAGTGGAGATGGAAACAAATGTGTGTTGGGTGTCACCCTCACCTTCCCAAACCCCCCAAACTGAGATGCTGCCACACACTCCCTGCTGATTGCAGGCAAAACTGGCTACTCCAAGTCAAATCCAGGGTCCATCCTGGACAGAAAAAACACCCACATTCACTTCCTACCGCCCCAGCTGAGCCTGCAGAGAAGCAGAATCACCTTTTTCCCCTCCTTTTTGCACAGAAAAGGCACAGGGGAAGACAGAAAAGCTCCTGGTGTGTGCTGCTGGACACAAGCACACAGCCCCCTCCCCAAATGTCTGCAGCTGTGCAGACACCAGAGGTGTTTCCTCCTCCCACTGCATCTCCAGTTTGGGGAATGAACCCCATCATTTGGGGAATGAACCTGCTGCATCAGGAATTCCCACCAAGTACCCTCCCCGCCCTGGGTGCCAGCTGGGCCCAGGAGGAGCTGTCAGCAGATGTTTTGGGGAGGATGGACACTGGTGACATGTGCCAGCAGCTGCCACCAGCCTGTGCCCTGGGCACCTCCCCACAGCAGCCCCTGCAGCCAGGAACCAGCCACCCCAGCAAGAGGCTGCTGGAGCCTTTTCCTGGGTACTGGGGCAATCCCTGCCCTCACCCCCAGATCCTTCCCACTGGATGATCTGAACTGATGCAACCTCCTCACACTATCAAAGAAAAATAACGACAGAATTTATCTTTGGCTTTGTAGGCATTTCAACACTGGAAAAATAAATCATACAGAGAATCCTTGTCTGGCAGCAAATCATTGTCATTTCTGGGCTCATAACTGCTCTGTATTTCCCCATTCCCAACAAGCAGCCTCTGCTCTTGGAGTGAGAGATGGGACACTGTGGAGAAAACCTGGAGCTGATGGTGAGACCTTTCCCAACAGATGTGAAAGACCCTGGGTAACAGCTTTTGGTTTCAAAGGAAATGTTCTGTAGAAGTGCCCGACAGCAGGAGCTGGGGAGCTCCCGGCACAGTGACACGGGGGGTCACCCAGCACACAGGACATAAACCCATCCTCTGCTCCCAGGATTAGGCACAGGAAGGCATCAGCGCTCTGTGCTCTGTAACTGTCACACCATTCCACATTAACATGTTTCCAAAGAGAATGTAAGCAGATCTAATGAAATATGCAAGCTGAAAGTATTAGTAGAGTATGGAGTTGGGGAAAAAGCTATATTCTTGTCAAAATGACTAACTGTACAGTGCTGCTCGTATTTATCTTCAAACATGTGCTTAATCTTTTACATTTTTAAGGACCTTACTGCTACTAAAAGGAGCCATTTAGTTTTCTTTTATATTTTGAAATGGCTTCATGCAGAACCCCATATACCAAGTTTGCATAAAACATGTGAATTAAAAATAAAAAAAAAAAGCATTGTAAACCTTCAGCCCAAGATCCCCTGAGATCTCTAACACAAACTGCTCCTTGCTTCATTTGCCTACATCAGCTGCACACCTGCTTCTCCCAGAAACATGGCTTTCAAAATGCTACAGCAAAGAGACCCATTTAAAGAAACACTTTTCAAATTTGTCTCCCCATTGAACATTTCTTCCTGCATCATTAATACATCAGGGTGTAGACAAGCACCTCTGGATGCAACATTAAGAGAGGGATCTACATGGCAATGATTTGCTTCCCGTGTGATGTGGGCTCAGTTAAAACCTTGCATTACAAATTTCCATCCAGGGAAGGACTGCAAAGCAAGTGACAGCTGGACAAAACAAAAGTCCATGATCTCAGACTTAACCTCCCTGCATTTCAGAGTCACCCTTGAAGGTGGAATATTACTACTAATGCTGATGTTTCTCTGCAGTTTGGGTGTGGGCTAAGACCAGAGGTGCTTTGGCTTGGCCCAACCCAGTTTCTAAGTGGCTCAGAATGGGCATTGCATAAACGCCCCGAGCTGGCCATGCTCATTCAATGCTTTTAAATTCCTTTTAAATACTGGGACAGCACAGCCACACTTGGGTCACTGCAGGCCTCACTCCAAGTCTTCATCACCTCTGACTGTGAAACAACACCAGAGAGCTTTGACAACATCACCACTCAGGCTGTGGGGCATCTGAAAATTGTTAATATTAAAAAGGTGCCTCAAAAATAACATTAAAGGTTGTGCAAGAGACCAGGTGCAATTCCAAGGGTGTTGCCCAGGCGGTGCTGACATTGCTTCAGGAAGCACTGGGCATGTTCCCAGTGTGACAGGAGTCCAGTCCCAGTCCTGCCCAGTGCCAGAGCCTGGCCTGGGCACTGTGTGACCTCAGGCAGTGCTGCCATATCGCTCCCCTAAAATGGCAGGGGCCTGAGTTCAGCCAAGGAGCTGCTCTGTCACGGCTGGGCAACCTCAGCTGCCTACACTGCTCAGGGTGGCAGCAGAGCAGCTAGAAAGGAAAGGCTGGAATTTTCCAGCAGCAAATCCGGAAAGGCAGTTAAAACCCCCCCAAACTAAACTCATTCTCTCTGTTCATCATGTCTGCAGCACTAAAAGATCTGCTACTGCTCATTTGTGCTGGAGGCTTACGGGAATGGGTTGTGACTTACGTGGTCAGCAATGGTCCGTCCCAGCTTGTCCATCCTTGACCCAGCCTCTGCGATCTTCTTGGCTGCACTAATCACATCTGACGTGTTTTTCAGGGGACCTTTACCTCTGCAAAACAGAGCAGAGGTTACCTTCTAGCACCAGAGAGCCAGACCAGTGAACTCTACATCGCTTATTCTCACTCTGTTCCAGGCAGTGCTGGGAGTGACTCCTCATCAAACTGCAGCAAAAAGGTTGGACAGAAACAGGCAGGTGCAACCATTGCAGCACCTTTTTTTTCAGGACAGTTACCCTCTTCCAGCTCCTCCCCACATTTAGCTTAAATCTAGGAATAAAAACATCTTAAATTTTACTGCTTTAAGCAACCCAATGATGATAAGAGATAACATTTTAGAAGCCAGATTTGCAATTTTTATGGAATGGAACATCAAATTTAAAAAATAGTGTTGTATAAAATCTGGTAAATTAATTTCAAAAGGCATCAAAAAACCTCTCTTTCTTCTGCAAATAACTGTGCTAGGAACTATTTCTGCAGTACAGCAATATTGAGAAGCCCTTAGAATTTAATGTTGTAGAGAACTGAGCAAATATATATATATATATATTCCTTGGGACAAGAATCACCCTAAAGAAAGACAGGCAATAACTGCTGTGTATCTGTAGATCAATTTAAACAGTTATTACCACCCAGTCAGTGCACAGTAATGCATCTCCCCAGTTAATATGCAGGCTTGAATAGGGCAACATTTAAAGGAAATTATAAGAAGACTCCTCGGAGTACTTGCACCGTGTCTCACTGAAAGCCCAGCAGCGCAGCCAGCTCTGAGTGTGCACAAATTACAAAGCCTCACCTGGTGAAGTCTGTCATTTCCATCATAATCATGCACATCTGCTTGGCCAGGACAATGATATCATTGCCACTGTCATCCCATTTGGACACTTCAGCATCCAATTTACTCTTTTCTTCCTGGAAGCTTGCGACTTGCTCAGCAATCTTGGCTTTCTGCTCTTGAGGGAGCTGAGCCATGATAGCCTGAAAGAGAGAGTTTTCTCACATTGCCTCCTGCTGCCATTTGGAGAAGGCTTTTTGGAACATTTCACTAATAACCAATTTCAGTCATGTAGATGGGGGATAAAACTTTTATAGCAATCCTCTACCTAGAGGCTTTACAGAGCCATTTCCTTCCATTTTGAATCAAAGTTTATGTTGTTCCTTAAGAAAGAGTGCCCAGAAAGACAAGCTGACACCCAAAATATGGGCATTTGCATGATAAAACTGTTAAGACTCCAAACAAATCTGCCACATATTACCATCCCTTGAAGAAAAACTGCATGAAGAGGGGAAACTTGTCTTTTATAGAAAATTTTAACTTTTTAAAATTAAGTTCCACTTGGGTATTGAGGATAGTAACAAATATTACCAGTCTCTTCCCTGCCAAAAGCCAGTTGTACAGTTTTGAAAGATGTATACTGAGGACAGAGTAAGTAAAAATAGAGTATGTGCTTACTCCTGAATAAAATCTCTTAGACTGGGTTTACAGCCTGTATGAGACTCCATGCCCTTGCCTTCATAAATACCAGGAGCACTCCAGGAGTCTTTGTTACTAAAAATCCTCTGGCAGCAGCTGTGCTGAAAGGTAAATGAGCGATGTCTACATTTAAATAAAAAGGGGAGAGCGCACAGGCTTGTACAAGGAAGGAGAGCACAAAAAGCACTCCCAGTTAGTGCAATTCCAAAGCCATTGTGGCAGAGGTTTGATAAATAAGGCCTGGCTACTTCTTGCCTGGCTAAAAGAGCCTCCACGAAAAACCTGCTGTGGCACCTTCCCAAGAGCGTAAATTGTTATCGACCCAGAAGGGACATGTCAAATAAAAGCAATAGGTAAGGCCTGGTTTTCCTTCAGTGTACTGATTCCAGGTTTTCACCTATTAATGACTATATATTGCCTACCAGTGCTTCCACTTTTAACAGTCGTAGCAAATTAGCAGTTAGTTGAATGACGTCATTTCTGAGCTCCTCTCAGTGTTGTCTTGATAAATGTTCAGTGGCCAAACACACACCACGTGTGTGAGGAGACCTTTTGTAACAATTTGTTGCCCATAAAGTTAGTATTTGTCTGTTGAAAATAATCTTAATCCAATGGAACCATCTGCCCTGTACCTCCCTGCACTGTAGGCAGCGAGTACAATGTGTGTGGAATCAAAAGATGAAGTAATTAGTTGGTATTAAAAGGATTTTGAGCTTTCAGAACATCCAAAATAAAACACAGACATTTCCCACACCCATCAGACCAACACAAGCTGCATTTCACTTCCCCTTCTTTTCAGAACAATACAGGAAACAAAGGACATCGCTTTTCCCATCCAGTATTTTCATCACCACCCCCAAATAATTCAACCTGGATTTTCAAAGCAACTCAAACTGTTTCTTGAAGGCAGGCCACAGTTTTATAATGCTCAGATTTCTGTCTTACCCTTGCACTCTGTCCAGCAATGAGCTGATCATCTTCAGTCTGGATGCTGGTTCTGCTTCGGACATCGAAATCCTCGGTCTCAAAGTCAGAATCGTCCAACTCTTCAGGAGTCTGAGGAAAAAGCATTCAGTCAGAGTCAAGCAACAGATTTCATGGCTCTGAAAATCAACAAGAATATTGTTTTTCAAGCAGAGAGAGTGGAAATCAGTGAAGGTAAAAATTATTCACTGTTTTCAACAAAAAGGTAAATACAGGGGCTGTATCCAGCTCGTGAACACATGTGATTATATATGCTTGACTGCTCATGTTAAACACCACAGGGATCCCCAGAATTACACGGCAGTAACTAAACAGCTGAGATTTGTCAGGACACTAATGCACTCAGCAGCTGACAGACAGAAAGAAGTCTGCAGAACGAGCAGCATTTTTGCGACTCGATGAAATGTAAAAGCTTCACTTGAGATTCCGAAGCCGGAATTACCCACAGCTCTAAGGGCTGCTTCAGAACCACAGACGGTGTCTTTAGCACAATTAGGAATCAAAGCATCGACTAAATTAACAATAGATAAAACAGCTCAAAACTTATTCTCATCCCCCAGGAAAAGCTGAAAAATTTTAGCTAGTAAGGGCCACCTTTTATGCTTCAGGCTAAGCACATCTGACCCAGTTCCTGCTTGCCTAGGATTTATTTTTGCTACTGCCAGTCTGTAGCTGCCAAACTTTTTATAAAGCTTATCAAGTTTAAACAGCATGTTTGTCAAAATACTGTATCTTTGTTGGAGTGGCACTTCATGACAATTCTGCAGAGCTGGACTAACAAAGAACTTCACCAATAAATGCAATAAATTGTGATTAATAGACAAGATGCAAATAAAGTCCCTGTTCTTCAGATTTCTTTCCTGTGATTTGAATTTCACAGACTTGTTTTTCAATATGGATACAGTTAAAATAGATATGGAAATTCAAAATAGATGCCAAAAAGCAAAGGTCAGTACACTGATAATCAAGACCTTGGGTATTCCAGCCACCATTTCGTCTCCAGGCCTTGGAGAGCAGGGTATATCCACAAAATCACCAGAACATATGCTAAGAAGTAGCTCGGTGTATCAGTCTTTAAAAAAACATAAAAAACCATAAAGGAAACAGTTCTGTTGTATGTTTACAAACTGTTTGTGAGTCTCAAGCCTTCTCCCTCTGCCCATCCATCCCTCTGGGGATACACAGAGTGTAATTCTGCCTTTCAACCTGCCACCAAGGGCAGAGACTCCTCTGTGGCGAGGAGTGGCTGCCTGGGGCGCAGGAGGGAGGGAACGGCTTCTCTTCAATAAAAACAAATACAGTGAGATTCCAGTTTTGAAAATACACTGCACAGACACAAAAAAGAGGTGTCTGAGTGACTTTTGCTGCTGGTCCCTGTAAAGAACAAGTGCCATTGAATCAGCTCCCTGGCCCTTCCAAGCTCAGCTGCACCTCTGGCGAGCGCAGCGACACCGAGACTCGGAAAAGTGGTGGCCTGGGATCTCTACCTGGATGGCTCTTTCATCCTAAAATAAACCCTCTGGATGACAAATGCCAACATTTTAACTTCTTGACAGGTTGCTGCCGTGTCACCAGCGAGCTGCCTGTGCTGCTGGCAGCTGCAGTGAAGCCGTGGCACCCTGACATGGGAGCTGGGCACAGCGGAATGTCAGGAATCCGCCAGCTCGGCTCATTACTGCCCAAGTGGAGTTGGCAGCCAGGCCTCCATGTCCCGAATAACAAGGACTTCAGCAGGGGGTGAATCAAATTGGTTTGTCTGCATAGCAGGAAGGCATTGATATCTTCATCTAGCATTGCTTGTCTATAAATCCTGAGCGTGAGTTTGAAAAAAACTCCCCGGAGAGCACGTATGTGGTTCCTGCTTTTCTTCTTTGCCATCTGATCCTTTGCTTTAAGCAGCAGACACAGAAGACACTATTGCAATGGTTACTGTAATCACATATATTCTGGCGCTGTACAACCTTAAATTACCTATCACCAAACTGCATCTGCCATGGTTACCACTCTGAAAGATGAAGGCAGTTTCTCAGAGTCAGAGGAGTACAAGGAAAAGAAGGAAAAAAAGGAATAAACTCCCAAAATTTGTTTTTTCTCTCTCTGGCTTCTGCCCATTTTTGCCCCACTAAGATTCAAGAAATAGGCCCATAGATCAGCTTCAACCAGAACTTTCTTTTCTGCATCCCTTTAACCGACTGCAGGAGTCTTTCTGCTCCCAACAGCTGAACGCTGCCTGACCTGCCAGAAATCAGGGCTTCCAAGTCAAACTCATTGCACCTGAACCACATAACCACACAGGAGACAAGGCCTCTGTGAGCTGCCCCTGTTTACCCAGGTTAGCCAATTAACAAATTACACGCTCTAGGAACTACACACCGAACTCATCTCAACTTGCCTTTGACCAATCAGCATTAATTCTTAAAATCTACTTAATAAAGAGCCATTAGGTTTTATTTCTAAGCTCTCAAACTATCAACAAGCATCTACAGTTCCGAATTCATTTGCTGTTGTTAACTTAAAGGTCACTGATTTTAGCACATTAACGAGCAAGGCATTACCATGAGATTACAAAAGATGCGTGAAGGGTATTTAGCATCACAACTCGGGCTATCATCGATGCTCAGATCTGGGTAATGAATTTGAATCAAAATGTACTGCTCAAGTGCTCCACAGTGATTAGCAGTTTTAAGACTCAGAATGTTAATAGGAGCTAAATGAAAATCTTCTGCTGTCTGCTCTCAATTATCCGGATGGCTGTCAGTTCAGGGCAGGCAGGGGAAGCAGAGGAAAAGCGGGAAGCTGTCGAGGTAAGTTGTGCTCACCCGGATCATCAACACGGCTTTCCTGATATCGCGGATCCCGTCGTACACCAGCCGGGAAGCGTCGATAAACTCGTTCTCATCCATTGGCTGGGCGGGGTCTGAGCTCAGGGCTTCCACAGCAGCTTCCACTTGCTCCGTGAACCGCGGCATAACTGAGCTCGGAACACGGAACAGGTCAGTCCCCACCCCAGTGCCACGTTCTGCTGCACGCTCCTGGAGCAGTCCTGTGTGCCCCACTTTTAACTATCCCTGGAAGCTGTTCCATTTAAATTCAAAACATTTGTTACAGGAGCTCAAGTCTTAATCCACTTCCATTTCTCCCAACATTGCTGCTATTTGGTCTTTTCCCCTTAGACAGTGACAAGTTTATCACACCCGTCTAGTGGACAAGGAGAAAACACCCAGAGAAGCCCTTAGAAACTATGCAATAAAATTATTAAGTGTTTATTTGATGTTCCCTGTAGATGTACATCATTTTTTGGGAAAAAAAGTAATACTAGCACCAGGAAGGTCAAGTTTAAGAAGGCACTGGAAGGGGGCAGATTTGTCACTGAGTTTCAGTGACTCATTGTGCCCCAGGAAGAACATCCCAGGGCCAGTTACAGTTTGCTGGTTCTTCAGTGTCACCCTTGATTCTTCATCAAAGTAATTAAAGCAGAAACAACATCTAGTGGTTGGCAGAGCACTCACTGAAGCAACCAGAATCCTTCCTTACCCTGTATGGATGTCACCAGCTAGTTCAGAGCTAACACCCCGATTTGGTGTTTAGGTGTGGGGCACGACAATGTACAACGCTTATTAAAAGTTGTAAAGATACTCCACAAAAGTTACCCTAATCATTACCCCAGATTTACTCTGGTGGGCCAATGGGATGTTCCTTCTGGACCCTGAAGACCTGCAGACCCTGGTCCAACACTCCAAGACGATCCCAGCACAACTTTCAAGCCATCACTGACCGTTTGGGACTCGTTCCCAGTGTCTTTGCTTTCCCCAGCCCAGTCCATTACACTGAGCACACGCAGGGACACCCTGTGCAATTCTCAGCTTTAAGCCACTCCACGCAGCAAAATGACACTTCTCACTGTGAAACAGCTCTGCAAGTAACTCCCACTAATTTTCATTACAGTAAATGAGCCTTTAGCAGATTTCACAGGTACATCAGCACCCAGCTGCCCACACGTTTTCAAACAACACGAATTGAGGACTCCTGCGAGTAAGTGACCCTTACCTGTGTTGGAGAGTAACTTGGTTGCCTCCAGCACCTTCTCGGTGTAGACTCCGGGCTCGTAGTTGTCCATTTCCGACGTGACCACGTGAATGACTCGGGCGGCGCGGCCCCGGATCGCACCAGCTGTGCGGTCTAAGCCATCCACATCCTTTTCTTGGAGAGCAATCACACATTTGTTCACATCTTCTAAAATGTGATTCTCTGGTGGCAAAAGAAGCAGGGTTTAGACGGCAGTATCTTCTTTTCTGTCGCAGTTATCAGCATTGCAAGTGCTCACTTTGGGACCTGCTCTATAAAACCTCCATGGAGATGCTGTAAAGAATTAACTTTTAAGCTCACTATGACCAGCAAACAGTTGCCCTTCTGAAGTAGGTGTCAAAAAGTCATCAGTCCATCCCCCAGCGGGCCCTGTTTGTACTCAGTGTTACCAACAGGAAAGCTGAATTCTCCCCTAGAGTTTCTTTCTCTATTCCTCCCCTGGACTGCCCAAGTCCAAATACCTGCAAACCACTCCCCTGTCATTCCACGGGCATGGGGTGATGAGACACCTGCCCAGCACCACCCCTAATCCACTCAACACTCTAATGGACCAGGGCAATTGGTGCACGTTTCTAGCTTCCTCCACAGTGTTTTCCAACAACCACACACATACCATCAGAGAATATTACACTGTTAGTCCCCCATTCCAACTGGAGACACATCATGGATGTGGTGAATTATGGGGAAAGCATTCCAGCCACTGAGGACTCACTGCCTCTTCAGAAAACAAAAAAAAAAAACCAAACCCAAGACCTGTTTGCAATTTACTCCTCAATATTAATTTTCTTTTTTATACAGAGATATTTTCACCTATCTACCAAGTCCAAGAAGCCCAAAATTAATAAAATGCCCTAAGAGATTTCTGAAGATGCCTAAAGAGATTGGGATACTCATTTTGGGGAAACCTATTCAAAAGATCTCCCAAACTGCCATTAGAGACTTCCAAACTCTGTTAGAGACCTCTTTGATGTATCAGTACCAGTCACCTTCCAACACCAGCATTTGGGCTGCTTGGTAAGAAACCAACCTGGAAACATTTCTGCTCTGTCACTTAAAACAGTTTCCAGCGTTACTTACCATTGACTTAATCATTCTACACTGCCAACCCCTGCAAGTGGCTTTTATTCCCTCTGCAGGTAGCAAAAGAGCCATTTAGCAAGAGTTTGTAGAGACAAGAAGCTCATAGAGTTGGCTGATAGAGAATTTGGAGGAACTGCCTGAAAGGATTGCTGTGGGAAGTTATGCCTGATTTACATAAAATTAACAGAGCCAGGTGCAATATTGCGAGACTTCTGTAAGTAACCTGGACAAAAATGACACTTGTGAAATCCCTCTGAAGCAACTCAGCCTGAACAGGTTCAGCTGAGGGCAGAATGTGGCCCTGGGAGAGAGAAGCACAGGTTCATTAGAGATGTGACAAGTCAGTGAATAGGCAGCCAAGGCACAGGAGCCTCAGTGAGGAGCACGGAGGGTATTTAAACAGGAGACAGTCCTGCGAGCTGCAACAGCCCACAGAACAGGCTTCGGCGTCAGGCCAAAACAGACTGATTATTGCTTCAATTCCTTAATGAATAAATTAAGCCACAGACCATTTAAAAGCCTCTTTGGATTATCCCAACTTTAATAAAAGGCATGGACAAAATGAAGGTGAATATTTAAATGTCTGCTGATGGTTAAAGTCTTTTGCAGATGCAAAGTGGCCAGAAAGTCTTTTCTAGAGACAGACAACCCACGGGGCAGCCTGCAGAGGGTCCAGGGAAGTGCAGGGCTGTCAGGTGCATCCACTCTGGTTATAGTCTCCAGCTGGATGGTAACAGGTAAGATCTGACATGCTGCTGTGTGCATATAAACACACACGGTGCTATCTGTCCTACAGGCACATGGACACAAGGGGCTGGCACCAAATGCCATCTGCTGAGGCTGGGGTGGCAGAGCCCAGGAAATGCTGATGTGCAGGTTCACCACCAGCACCTCTGGGGACGGGAGAACATCATCCTGCAGCAAAACCAACTCCTCCTGCTGAGCTGGAGAAACATCTCACAGCAACAGAACGTAGCACTGGTGAAGGGAACTTGACCCGTTGAAATAACTGTAGAGAAAATGGTGTGGTTGGGAAACAAGGTGAGAGAAAAGATAATTTTTCAATAGGAATGATTTTTAGACCAAACAAGGAAATACATTAAACTGTGAAAAGCTACAGAATAAAAAGTCCCCCGCGACTGTCAATCCTCAATCCACCCCCACCCAACACCTTCCACCTCCATCCACCTCCACATTAAAGGGACTAAGCAATCCCTTTCCAAACTGCCTGTGAAGGAGCCTGGGGGCTACAGGACATCAAAATCTAAGGGCAGCAGTCGGGAGATGAAGCCACAGATGCACAAATACAACTGTGCTCCTTTGCTCTGTCCCCTGTGGCAGGTCTTGGCACAGTTTCCATGCTGGAACCTCCGCTCCACGGGGCACTGGAGGAACCAGGGCAAGCAGCAGTGCTGGCAGAGGTGGTCATGGAGCAAACACTGCAGTGTTCATGCACTTGTAACGACAGTGTTCATCTTGTAATGAGAAGGACAATCACCAGACCCCGGCAACATTCATTGGAAGGCTCTTCAGGAGAATAGTTCCACTGAGAAGGGCAATCTCTGCCATAAACCCCTGTCAGCAGCAGAGGAACAGAAGGCAGCAAATGGAATGTTTTTTTAAAAGGATTTCAAAGGAGATCCAGGTAATTTCAGAACACTGAATTTGACAATTACATGGTGCTATCAGCAACTGCTCTAAGAACAGAGACAGCGGGCACACCAACACGCCCAGAGTGCTTCGGGAAGGCACAGATAAGAGGGGTAAGAATTACAGAAGGTACAGGAGAGCTCTGAAATGAGAAATAATGAAACAGGCAAAGACTGTGCAGTCAAGAGACAGATGACTGACTAAGCAGAACTCTGTGCATTTACAAACTGCATGAAGAAAGAGAGGAGGGAAAAAGCCTCTTCACCATCTTCCACTACAAGTAGGGGCATCAAATGAAGCAAGGAGGCGACACTGCCAAAACAAGGAAGTTCTTCACACAGAGCACACACAGCTGTGAATTTCACACAGGAGGATGGAGGTGCCAGTGGTTTATCATGGTCGAAAGAAAAACTAACACCAGCTTAAATGAGAAAAATCTGTCAAAGGCTGTTCAGTAAGTGGCACCTCTGACGCTGAAGCTCCCTGAGCTGCGCATCCCTCACGGTTGGGAGCACATAGGAAAGATCTTTAGGCTACAGGGCCCCTCTGCCATGCATCTCCTGTGCCCTGACAGCGAGCCAGCGCCAGACCCTGTCCTAACTCAACAGGGCCCCTCTGCTATACCCTTCTTAAAATGCTGTAGCCTGAAACGCTGTGCACTGAAGGATCCTTCTTCTATGATGTTCTGCTGTTATCTAAACCCAACATCTCTCTCATCAAGCCCCTACTTGTGGATAACTGATACCATTCTGCAGCATAAGCTGAAGAGTGAAGCATTCATTTCACGATGGACAGCACACCACACTGTAGGAATGTGGGGTGGTTCTTATATATATTTATATATACACACATAGACTCACAAGGACTCTTTTAAATTCTGCTTTCATCCCAGTTAGTAACTGATACAAACATTCTAATAACCCCAAACAGCACTTGGTATAAATCATATCTGCCACAATTTTATCCAAAGAGAAGTTCAGACTTTTAGCAGATGAATTGGACTCGTGGCATTTATATGGAAAACATTTATCAAAGTTCAAACAAATAATATTTAAAACAATATTTATTGCTTTAATATTTTTCTACCATCTCTTCGATAACATAGCACATATAAATAATTACTGAATGCATTTGAGCATCTGGAGTAGCTTCAAACTACATTTCCAGGGCTTCATTTTGGGTGGTGAACTCTCCCCTTGAGTCAGACTGCCACCACACCAGAAAAGAAACGTTCCCTGCTTATTGCCAAGCCCTTGGAACTCTCCAGAGCACTGCAGCAGAGCCAATACCACAACCCCAAAAGCGGAGCTCCCACCTCCCCGAATGGCCTGCATGAGGATGCTGATCCCTCAGTGCCAGGGCTTGGATCCCTCTGGAGCCTCACCTGCCAGTGGGATACGGTTCAGCAGCTCCACACAGGCTGTGCTTGCAGGGACTAACAGCTTTTCCTCTTTAAAATGTTTGTACAATTGCGGGCAAGCTCCAAGTGGAGCCTCAAACTTCAGCACACAATTCCCTCTAAATATATTTCCCCAGAAATAGGCTCCTCACAGCTGTGCAAGTGCAGCTCCTGCTGCCCCAGCGAGCGCAGACGAGACAAAGAGCTCGGGCATTCAACTGCCTAATAAGTTTATGCCAACTCATTGCAAAGAGAAGTTTTATTCAGAACCCAGGGAACCACAGCACAACACGGATGATAATGCAGGTGACTCATCGCAGTAACACCACTTGGGTTGGGTTTTTTGGTTTTGCTTTGGTTTTCTCTCTCTCTTTTTCTTTTTTAATAATTAAAAACAAGATGGTCTTTTAATTCAGGACCTTAATTTCTCAACTACATTTTCTATGTTCACCTGGTACTTCTGACTCCACACATCTTCCTGTGAAGTCTCTCTTTACAACTGGAGGTTTTAGGTCACCTGGGATGCCCAAACCTGCTTGCACCAAGGAAATTAGACCCGCAGTTTGTAGTGGGGATTTGTGAACACTATTGCAGTCACAATTCACAGGGTTACATCTCCATGTTCTCTGATTAGAGCAGAATTAAAGGACATGGAAATAAAAATGCCTCCATTATTTTTAGGTCACAGCAGCTAACAGTGGGTCTTTATCAAGGATGCTTATAAAATGGATTATCTTGGCAAGCACTTTGTCATGTGCAATTATTAATCTATTACAATAAAAACTGTTAAAACTTTACTAAAGCTGACCTGTATAAAAACAGTCATGTTTTCTATATGAACAGTTTTACTTTAATTAGCTCGTATGACCATGGTTTGATATTCAGTTTTGTTTACATAAAAAGAGTCTGAAGTGAACTGAGGGATCATCTTTTCTGTTAGTTCCTAACTTGGCCATAAATATGTTCTATTCCCCCAAAGTTCCTGCTGAGGTTTGTCTGCAGTAGCTAGGTGATAATTCATCATTAGTTCAGGCAGCAATCCTCCCTGAGCGCAGATCTCCTGCTGCAGTCTCACACCTCGCTCAGCAGAGGATGACACTTCCCAGGTGAGATGTACCAACACCACCCCTTCCAAAACCCAGGAAGACTCCAGAACATGTCAGCCCCGCTGGTTTGTAAGAATAAGCTCACTTAGGAGACAATATTTCTGAGATTGCAGCCAGGTTACCTGATACAGCCAGGAAGTCATCAATGGAAGTGATGTCATCCACAGCATCCGTCAGCACACGGACTTGCCTCTCCCACTGCTCTTTGAAGAGATCCATGTTCTCCTGAGCCAGCTTGCTTTGGGGCTTAGCAGCCAGAGCCAGTGCAGCATTAATGACCTGTAAAACACCTCTGGAGTTTTAAAACATATCCCAACAAAACAATTACCTTCCGTATGTTTATCCAATGAACTCCACAGCAAACAAAGGAAGCTTAATAAGTTTTGAGGAACATGATGTTTAAACACAGAAGTGTTTAATTTTGTTGCTCTCACATCTAACTCATAGCTGCTTCGACATTTATTATGGTTAGTTACTAGAAGCAAAATCACTTGGCAAGTGTTCACAAGAGCTGGTTTCACCTGTCTTTAACAGCTCATGGTAACAAGGTGTTGCTTTCTGAGGGCAGGCTGTGTTGTTAACTATTTTAGACAGGATGACATTTAGTACACCGGAGGCTGCATTTCCTAAGCTACTTGCCAAAAACTGAGTAAAAAGGTCAAAAAAGATTAATCTTACACAGTCTGAAGTAGAAGCAACATGCAAATACAAAATTAAAGATAGATAAATTTTAATTTATCCCTTTTTCTTAAAGCTTTACTCTGGATTTTGCAACTGCTTGTTATATTATCTTCAGATTTCTGCTGTGGCTGTGAATGAGCCAGATTAGCCAGGGAACAGGAGGAGATGCTCCGTCTGAATATCCCCTACTAATCTGCTTCAAACCCTAAGACCACAATGCACACCAGATCCTTGTTTTCCTATGCATTACTCTGTGCCAACGAATGGCTCAGTTAAACGACCACAAAAGCCTCTTTGGGTGTGGGAAGGAAGCAACCTCAACAGCCTGCTCCTGTTGCACTGATCCCAGCAGAACAGCCTGGAAACATGCCAGGTGTGAGAAACCATCAGCAGTCAGAGCAACGTGACAATCCCAGCCCTGCTCCCCAGCACCTGAGAGTCAGAGCTAATTAACTTCCAACTTCAAGGTGTAACTTTTCTTCTCTAGGACTGTATTAATTTCACAAAGTTGCCGACCAAAACATGCAAGCACCAGATGTTCCTTCTTTTCCAAAATCTACTTTCTCTACCTGCTTCATTTCAAAGTGTCACAAAGCATTTAAAAAAATATATAACTCACTAAACATGAAAATGATGGTGGTGTCAAATGTGTCGGGATGGCACTGAATGAATCAGGAGGAGGAGGCTGATTCACCCAAGGGATGCCAGGAATTAGCAGCGACTCAGGAAAACCCACAGAAAAGCTGGGCTGCTCTCCACGCTGCCATCCTGCCCCTGGAGATGGAGGCTGTGAGGCTGGGTCACAAATCAAACCCAGCTTGATGGGTTTGATAACACAGACAAATGGAGAAGCAATGTGACCTGAGCAGCATCTGTTCAGGGGCCTGTGGGGATGCACACGCCTCTGAACCCTGTCCTGTCCCTCAGCAACACTGTGGGGTCCCCTCTGTTGCTCCCCTTCCTCCAACCAACCCGAGGTCACCCCTCCTGCATGGCACTTGCAGGAGTCAGGAGGTGCTGCCACCCTCACTCACACTGCCTGTGAAAATCATGGATGTCCTCAAAGCCCCCCCAAAAGCCTTGCAACACCCACGAAAATGATGCTTAAAATTTTAAAATCAGACAGAAATAAGAATTTCAGAAAGGTAAATCTGTCCTTTGCTCTAGAGGCCACAACTTGCAGCTTTAGCAGGGCTGACAAAACCCTTCACTCTGTGGAGAGCTTTGCATTCTTGTGGGCAAGCCATCCTGGACATGTCTAGCCACTGCCATCTCTTGCCCCTGTCTGATGGATGTAATGAATTAACCACTTATCAATCAAAATCTAGATAGCCAAGGTTTTATGAAGATAAATCCAAAAACCAAGTGTCCTGGAAACAGAAAAGATAAACCAGACAACTCTCCTAAGACCTGCCCTTTGATCCTGCCAGAAGCCGTGACTACTGACACAGAGACAACGGTGACACCAAGGGTCAGGACATTTTCTCTGCTCTTCTCTAACCGCCTTGGCCAATACCAGAGATAAAGTATCCTTCAAGCTCTGAGACAGGGCAGCATTAGTGCTGCAGGAACATATGGCCTGCGTACCTGCGAGATGTTTGTCTGGACAGCAGCATCTGTCTGGACAATTAATCTTTGCCAGCAGTGCATGTCAAGCCCAGATGCCCACGTTAAGCACCTCGTCACAGGTAATGGCAGAGCTGTCATAGATACAGGGCTCTGCAACTGCCCCTGAAACTCAAACTGTGCATCCTCACCACATCCAAATGCAGGAGGCACAAGCTGCACCACCCTCCTCCCAACAGGCAGCTTGTCCAAAAAGGGAAAAGTTTATTTTTTTGTACATTACAGCAAAAATGTATGGCCAGGGCAAATGTGTTTTACAAAAAAGACCAAGCCAAACTGGTGTGTGAGATGTGCCTCACAGGCAGACATGCCCTGCATTAGGAAAGCAATGCTGCAGATGAGGAAAACTGGTGGGGATATTGAAGGTTATCAACGGAGCTAAAGACAAACCTATGGCTTAGGAAACCCAGCCAGGTATGTGTGTGCTCAGGGAGAAATTCAGGGCAGCAAACACAGTTCAATAGTCCTTTTTTATAGCACATACCCCATCTCAGTGTGCAAAGTGGCTATAACATGCAGCTTTAGCAGGGTGATAAAAGCCTTCACTCTGTGGAGAGCTTTGCATTCATGTGGGCAAGTCATCCTGGATGTGTCTCACACCTCTGCTTGAGGAAATGTCCCAGGGATTAGTGATAACGCCCTGTACATGATCTATTCCAGTGAATAGACTCTTATAGGGCACTTGGTATCCAGCAAAGAGTGATGGATTTATTTTCCAAAGATGCTTAGAGAGACATGGGAAAAGGACAGGGATGCTGACTCTTAAATAGTCTGTGTACAGAGCAGGACTATCATTCCTTTATTATCTAAAAATGAACAGTCAGGGGAGGAGGGAACACTTTTTAGGGGGAAGGGAGTGATCCCAGCACACTATGGCTTCTCCAAAACACATGACGCATTGGGCAATTATTTTAAAATATGAGTACCTCTCACTGGAAGGAGGTATACAGAGTTAAAAAAAAATAGGAAGACCATGTCCAGGCTACCCAGAATGTAGCTGCTTCCATGTAAAAACATTTGGCAATTTCAGGGAAATATTCTGTATTTCAGAGCTTTTCAAAATGCTGCCAGAGCGCTGTGATCACAATGACTCACTGAAGTTGTACAAAGAAAAGAATCAAACAGGGACATTTTGAGACCATCCAGAAGGAAATGAAGCATGGCAAGAAAACACACTATTTTTATCGGTGCTTTGTTTCATGTAGCGGTTGCACTGCTCCAGTCAGACAGCTCCACACTCCATAACGCGCTTCCAGAGGCTTCCTTGGAGTCGCTCTCCTGCACCTCACAGCTTCCCGAGGCAGCAGCCAGGCCTTGGCAACACCCCGAGGCTGGGGAGGCTCAGGATTCCAAGACTGCCAACTGATGTCTCAATCTGTACCTCAAGGCCTCTTCTCATCCCTTGCATGGGAGGAAACTGCTGCTTTTTTCCTGGTTTTATTTTCCCTACTGAAACTAAGGATGTCAGACACTGGTTGTGTCCTTATCCCTTTGCAGGGCAGGGCTCTCCAAGGCTCCCTGCACAGTAACTCCTGTCTGTGGAGAAGCTACTGCAGCTACTTTGCCCAGAAACTCTTAAAAAGCAAAACTATTCCAGGTCACAAAACACCTGAACCTCAGAAGAACTTGTGGGAAAATCAGAGCCACTGGATTAGCCAGAATTCATTTTTTTAGGCTTAACTTAGGATGGCTTCCTGCCTCACCTTTATAGCACCCCACGTGAAAGACTGAGAGAGGCTAGAGGAAAGCTCTTACACGTGGTGGTGTTCCTACAAAGAACACCTGGCTGGCATGGCCAAAGGAAGGAACACCATCTGGGAAAAGAAAACTATCACCCATCTATTTGCGCTGCAATCCCCACTGCTGTGTCTTCCTCCAGGCCCAGTGCACACCAGGGCTGTGACCAACACTCCTCTCCGTCTCAGCTTTTCATTTTTGCCTCAGTGTTTTTCATAAGGATCCTGCTCTTTCCAGGAGACTGTTCTATCTGCAGCTGATTTAGCTTTGCCTGGTTCCTGCAGGATTGGTTTTAGGATGTTACTGCGCCTCAACAAGGAAGAGCTTTTCAGTTTCACAAGCTCTAAAGCAAACACCCAGCCCCTTCCCCCTCACTACACACCTTTTCTTTACAACCAAAACATCTGCAGTTCCTAAATAACTCACTTGGGTTGTTTCATAGAAAGTCTTGATTTACCAGATTTTTTGTGGCATTTGGGTAATGAGTTGGGAAGCAGCTCTGTGGCCTTCAAATCTGGGATAATTTGCATTTGTAAAAAAGAAAAAGCTATAAAACAGGCCCCTACCCATGAGCTGTCATCTCAGGGGACGAGGATGAAGTGACACACACAGAGCATGCCCCCATGGGGGTGTGAAATCAGTTTTACTCAGGAGTATGTGGAAGGAAGCCTTGGTGCTCCCTTGGGTGCTTGATTTCACTGCTGCCTCACAAGCACTCCTGTGATAAGGAGATAGAGGCAAACCACAATTCTGGGACCAGATCTTTCCAAATGGTCACCAAACAAAGTCCTGACCTTACCACCAAAGCTGCCACACCAGCTCAGCCTCGCCAGGATTCTGCCCTTGCCCAGGTTGGTTTAATGCCTATATTTTTCTGTAATGAAGAAAGCATGGCTTGCTTACTGGCAGTTCATAAGAAGCTGCTCATAATTTAATTTTACATACACAAGATGCCAAAGTCACCTCCACGTCACCCTACTCGTGTCTGCTTCCCTGCTCCTAATTGCATTTTGCTCTGAGTGGAAAAAATGGTTTATAAGCAGGACATTTAAGTCGCTTCCAGTTACATGCAAGGCCAGGTTTGCATCCCCCTGTCTGTGTGTGCTACCCCTCCATGTACTTGAATACAGCAAAAAGCACTCTGCAGGCTCTGATGAGCTGAAATGCCTGGGAGCAAAACACACAGCAGATTGTTTTACACTTTCAGAAGCTCTAATGGCAGTGACCAGCCAGTGCACAGAGGCTGATGCACCGAAAGAAGAAGGGAAAGTTTCCTTTGATTTCCAATACTTTGTTCCCATGTATAAAGGCACTTTGAGCACTTTCCTTTCCTGCAAGTTATGCACGGAGTCACTGCAGGAATCTCTGCAGGGATACTTGTGCTGTGGCAGCGCTGGAACAACCCACAGATACACACTGGAATTACACAGAGTCCCAGAATGGTTTGGGTTGGAAGGGGCCTTAGAAATCATCTTGTTCCAATGGCAGGGACACCTTCCACTAGCCCAGGTTGCTCCAAGCCCTGCCCAGCCTGGCCTTGGACACTTCCAGGGATCCAGGAGCAGCCACAGCTTTTCTGGGCAACCTGTGCCAGGGCCTCCCCACCCTCACAGGGAGCAATTTATTTACTATCTAACCTAAACTTCCCCTCCTTCAGTTTGAACCCGTTCTCCCTTGTCCTGTCACTCCAGTTCCTGATGCAAAGTCCTTCTCCAGCTTCCTTGTAGGCCCCCTCAGACACTGGAAGGTGCTCTGAGGTCTCCACACAACCGTCTCCCCTCCAGGCTGACCAGCTCCAATTTTCTCAGCCTGCCCCCACAGGGGAGCTGCTCCAGTCCCCTCAGCAACACGACCTTCTCCAGCTCAGCACACTGTCAAAGCAAGATTTGCTATAAGGACTATCTGCATACAATGCAGAGATAATTATCCTATCAACTTCCCAGATAGGGCAAAAAGCATTTGCATTTGTAGCTGAGGACTGACGTTGTAATGCCAGTCAACGCAGACACTGCAAGAACTTTGGTTCCATTCATTTTGGAATCTTGTTATATTTTGCATTTTAGTGATTTCAAGTGCTAAAGCTTTGGGGGTTTCAGGGATTCAGTGTCTTTTCTGGAAGCTGTTCTGCCACTGCACTCCCCACATCCTGTGCCTGTGATGATGACATGGGGCCCTTACCCACGAACACATCTTCTTCTATATAACTGAATTCCCTTCTTGGGTTCTTTGCTTCTTTTTATGCATCAGTAACTGCTCAGGTTTCTAATATTGTATCTTTTCTGGTCAGTCTTGGCCTGTGCTGGCATTTTTTCCCAGCAAGGATACAAATGTGTAATACAAATCTGCAACCCAAGTGTTAAGTTTTTAATAGAAGCATTTCTTCTCAATGCCAATAAAATGTTTCAAGCACCTGTGTAATTAAACAGTCTGGAGACAGATCTGCTAGTTAGAACATTCAAAAAATCTGACAGTCTTTCAAAGAGATGAAAAAAGGGGACAATTGTTTGATGTTAAGTCTTTACTGCAAGAAAAATTAAGATTTCTCCTTCTCCAACAGCCACCAGGGAACTGGCAGTGACTGAGGGCTCAGGGAGGACAAAATCTCCTGGTCACATTTGGGTTTGGTTGATCTGAGGGGGTGGATTGGAGGGTTTTCTTTGTTTCTCTACAATACTCCAACTTTTAAACAAAAGTTTTTGGAACTCCCCATGGGATTCTCATGCCTTGGTGTTTTGCTGTGTGTCCGTAGGTGTGATCACATACGAGCCATCTGCCTCATCAGAAATCTATGAGCAGCAAATGGCTTTCCAAGCATTTCAAAACTGGGATAGAAGGATGTGGAGCAGCAGTTATTAAAACAAGATGTCAATATGAGAGAAGTCAATTTATTTTTGTTTAAAATGTAATTGAATACAGGAATTATCTGGAGTCAGTTTAATGGGTGACATTCGAGTGTCACAAGCTGACCACACTGCGGGATGGAGGGAGCATGGGAAGGGTGGGCAGAGGCTCTGCCTTGTGTCCTCCCAGTATTTCTAAGGAGGATGAGCTCTTTGGGCTGTGGAGGAGAAAGGCAACCAGCCCTGCCTTCCAGATGGGAGAGCAGGTCCTGTGTGTGTCCACGCCAGGGAGGTGCAGTCTCCTCCTGCAGCACACCCCCCAGGAGACGGTTAGACTCCAGGGCAATGGGCTCCAGCTTTAGCTGGCAGAAGCAAACACCCAGCCTGATGGAAATTCTACTTCATAATTCCTTTTTAAAACTCCCAACCTGACTGCACTTTGGTTAGGAGTCTATAGATGAACTTCATGGAGGCTGTAAAAACTGAGAAAGCCAATGTATAGCTGGTAAAAGGAGCTCAAGTGACAACAGACTGTCACATCAAAAGGCTGGAGAATTCTCCTCCCTTTCAAGAGCTGTGCTGGGGCATTCTCACTGTTGCTTTTAACACCTACAGCTTGCATGATCAGAAACACTCCCATGGCTTAGCTCTCTTCCCAGGCATCTTTAATGCAAAATGCTGTTACAAAACAGCCTTAGCAGGCTCCATAGCAAGTACTTCTTGGAAACAGAGCGCAGAAGCCAGAGTTAGGAGCGAGGATCCAGGTTTCTGAGCAGAGATAAACAAAATCTTTCCCTAATTCGCCATTGGCAGACTCTGTGTTTAGCAAGGAGGCAAAGAAAACTTCCCCCCACACTCTGCCAGGCAAATGCATGCACAGGCAGCTCTTCCAAGCATTTCACAGCAGTAATTTTCCATTTCCATTATGAAAGTCATCTCAAGTTTTTGGTTTTGGTTTGGTTTGGTTTTTTTTTATTATTTTTAATTTAACTGCAGTGATGAGGACTTCAGTTCCTTCATCTTAACCACCTCCAGACTGGCCTGGTGGTTTCCTCACCACCCAGCAAGGCATGGAGTTGCGGACAAAGGTGTTTCCCTTCCATGCACAGACTTCCAGCAAGGCATGTTCTCAAAAGAAAGAATTCAGGCAGGCTTGTAAGTCAGGGCTTCATGAGAAAAACACCAGTCACCCCCTGAAGCTGCCTGATTTCTCCCCTGTCAACCCAGACTAACACAAATCACCCAGAGTAGGCACAGCTCTTCCCAACAGCTCCTCCTGCACCATCAAAAGGGAGCTCTAAATATCCCAGTAAGTCTTCAACTTCACATTAATTTCTGTGCTAATTGGCTGGGGACCCACAAACAGGAAGGATATGTTACTCCTGAGAAAGAGCTGGTTTCCAGTAACAAAGCCACGCTAAACACATTAACTGTTTGCCTCTGTATACACTTTTGGATGAAACATTTTCAGCATCTTCTTTATCCTCAAAGAACCAGATTTCAAACATGGGAATGTCTGAACCCAAGGGTGACACTGGCAAGGACTCACTGCTTGTCCATACCAACAAAGCTTCCAGGTTTTCCCTGACCAGTTTGAAGAGTTGCCTGTTTCTTACTCCTGCTGCCACATCAATAGCTCATGATGGCAAGGGAGTGAATAAAGGCTCTATTTGAGATACAGCTCTTATAATTAACTCTACAGATTGATTTCTGTAGAAATCATTCTTTAACCAGGAATTCCCTACTCACAGAATGGCCTCCACTCAGCTAAACTATTTAAGAGGCTACCTAGGACTCAAGTGCATTAAATTTCAGTTCCATCCTTTCAACTACAGCAATAGCTTGAATTACATTTCATACATCATATTTCTGTGTGATACTGATACAGGTACTTGAGTTCCTGAGACTATCATAATTACTGACTGACTTGACTCATTCTGAATCCAGCATTTTCCCGGAAAAATACCTCCTAAGCCAAAAAAAAAAAGGCGGAGGGGGACATATAATGTTGGGTTTAATCCATATCGTATGTCTAATTCACTCATTTGTTCAGCATGGCCACCCAAAAGGAATGAAGAAGCAGCCACAAATCTCACCAAGAATAAACTGCAAAATAAATAGGTAATTATCTGAAAAAGGAAATAAAATCCCAGTTTGCTGTTCTTGGTATCTAGAAGCTTTTAGAGATTCTCCAGAACAGCCAAGGTTTGGGGACTGTTGAGTGAGGCAGCTGAGAAGGAGGACGATGAAGTGCTGCATCACTTACACTGGCACAAGACAAACTATTGTTAGGAGAAAACACAGATGCCATTTGTACAACAGCTTAGACAAGTGCCCCTAATTATCTCTCAGGATTCACAACATGTTTAAATACTCTTAGAGCATTAAAGAATCAACCCGAGAGCATGTAATGTAATATAAAAGCACTCTTTCAACTGCTATGAACATCTATAGTGTCATTTACTAATCTCTTGGTGACGACCCTGAAATTAAGGCAAGACTCTGCAGTGGAGCATCTAAACTGTAGGCTTGGAAGTTCAGAGATGTGACCTTTGTAAAGCCAAAATCCATCAGTTAAAGCCCTTACGCATTTATAGATACTCAGAGCTTCCAATGTGTGTTAAATATATTGTCCATAATCCCTGAAGTCAAAGGTTAACAGCTGCACTTCAGGAGACGTGGCTCCACTGGTGACTAGTGACTGCAGTTGGGTCATTATTTCATGCTGACTATCGTGGTGCTTATTTTATACAGGAGTGGAGTTATTTAAATAGGCAGTTGTTGGAAAAGCAAAGATAGAAGAGTCTGAATTACACACCATTTCAGCAATGGGGAGGAGAAAACACCCCCACAGACTTGGACATTCACCAGAAACAGTGAGATTCAAAGAAAAACCTGCCTTTGTTCAGATGATTATTTTCAAAAGCACCAGCATTTGTTTGGAACACCACGCATTAGACACCCGCACTCTTGGAGATAACTGGGGAAGAAATTACAGCAGCCTAGGTGGCTACTTCAGGAAAGAGCAAGCCCTTATATTACATAAAATGGATTCTCAAAAGCTTTCTCTTCCACATGCTTTGTTCCAACTGTAAAACTTGACCTTTGGTTTTGAGCAGCCCCAGATGTGGGAGGCAGAGAACGGCACGGCCAACGCAGCTGATGCAGCGGCCCCAGGGCTGGATGCAGGAGTGGGAACCACAGAAGGCCACCCTGGGATGCCAAAAAGGCCTCCCTGGGATGCCAAAAGGCCTCCTGGATAGTATTTAGTGCTTTATCTTCACCTCTCTAACAGTACTGTTACTTGGAAGTTATGCAAAGGGTAAAACAGTCCTGCTCTTCAAACTACCTCCACCTGTTCCCTCAAAATTCCCCTCCTGCTGAGGTGGGTACAGGTGAAAATCATTTTCTTCCCTCCAAGTGGTTTTAAAATAGACCTGTATATATGGGAAAACCATACATATTCCAAGTAATCCTGAGACAATACACCTTATTTTCATAAAATGCCATTTCACCGGTTTTTCTGAGCACATATTTCCATTAGTTCCTCTCTACCAACAACGGCTTATTTGGGTGTTTTAGATCTGAATTTCCTGTTGCTTTAAAAAATGTAAATTACAAGAATCAACAGCTCACTGTAGTCTTCAGGGGTTCATCCAAGTATCTAGTTGTTGACATTTAAAACATCAGGCTGTCAAAAGGGAAGAGGATAGTCTAGTACTTATATAAACTTAATTTCCTTGGTTCCACTAAAAAGTTATTAATTAGAAGATAGTCTCAGCCAGGTTCAAACTCTTCACACATATCCAGCTTCCTCTCATCCTACCCATCAAGAGTTTCTTGGCACATTTATATTCTACTCAAGCAAAAAAATAATATTCCCTAATTCATCTTACAGCAAACACAGGAGCAGTAACACCTTCCTGAGGCACCTTTCTGCAATATGAATGTGCACAGCAAGCCACTGAAGGTTCCCTGGTTTACTGTGCTGCAGGTTATTGGAGTCCCCTGGCCAAATGGAATTAGAGCAATGACACAAAAATGCCCCATTCACATCATTGATTCCTTAGTCATGGATTTTAAAGTTTCTAAATACTGATGCCTTCACTGCATTTCACTCTCTATGTATATTAAGGAAAAAGTCCATTTCTGCAGCAAGTCCACAGACAGCCCCAAAGGCACCAGAGTAAGTCCCAAGCAGGACCAGGTGCCCAACTTATCTGGGTTTGCCTTGTGTTCTTATGCTGTCCCTTACCTGGGGACACAGGGCCTCCAGCTGGCTGGCTGACATGCGAACCAGCTTCACACCCTCTTCGTTGTTCGAGATGGAACAGGCCAAGTTGGCAACCTGTGAAAGAGGTGGGAAGAAAAAAAACACACCTGTTAGAAATGGGGTTTGTTTCCTTCTGTAGGAAACCTTTTGCCTCCTCCCAACAGTGACCAGTAGCCCACCAGGAAACATGAAGTGTTCACATTCATTCAGTGCTAACCGATTTTGAAACCATTAATGACATCTATTCCTTCTCGAGCCATAAAATCCTAACACATCAGATCACAGCACCGTAGAATCACAGAACGGTTTGGCTTGGAAAGAACCTTGAAGATCATCCAGTTCCACCCCATGCCATGGGCAGGGACACCTTCCACTAGCCCAGGTTGCTCCAAGCCCTGTCCAACCTGGCCTTGGACACTTCCAGGG
>JAWWES010000030.1:1306519-1316686 GCA_035583135.1 Lophotriccus pileatus | reverse complement strand
GGGGGGGGTCGGGCTCTGCTCCAGGGAACAGGGACAGGAGGAGAGGGAACGGCCTCAGGCTGTGCCAGGGGAGGGACGGTCAGGTTGGTTATTAGGGAAAATTTCTTCACTGCAAGAGCTGTCCAGCCCTGGCACAGACTGCCCAGGGAAGTGCTGAAGTCACCAACCCTGCGGGGATTGAAATAGGTGTGGATGTGGCACTTGGTAGCGTGGTGTAATGGTGGCCTTGGCAGGGCTGGGGAGCAATTGGACTCGAGGATCTCAGAGGGCTTTTCCAACCTAAATGATTCCAGAGCTCTGTGCTTTTAGAGGAGGTATTGCTTAAGTGGTTCCTTCTGAGAGAGGCAGACGCTGTCTCAGGGCAAAGGGTCAATTGGGAATGTGTTACTAGTAAGAAGTATATTCTTACTAGTAACTATATTCAAAGACGTATTGTTACCATCCAGACAGTGATTACATCTCAAATTCTAGTTAGCTTTGACTCTTCAGAATCTACTCATTTTTAAATCAGGAATAATCCTGACACTGCTACAGCAATTCTTTCTACCACTAGTAACAATTCGTCAGCCTGTCTGTGGTGGCAGCTGGGGCAGAGAACCACCTTCCCTGACAAGAGGCACGTTGGACCTTTTCCACCTGAAAAACATTTTTGGTTGTTTTTTTTTTTTTTTTTTTTTAAGCTTCAAATTTGTTCAGATCATGGCTAAGGAGTCGAGTCTTCAAGCAATTACAAAACTGCAGCAGCCTCAACTACACAAGTCTGGGGTCACTGCTAAGCTGCTTAAATTACACTCTATAACATAGCCCAGCAATATCACTCCAGCTTTGTACTTGTTCTGCTTTCTCTTTGCACTGACTCCCTGGCTTAGGCAGAGAGGATCCTTTACCTGGAACTCTCTGTTGAAGGACTGGCAAACTGCTTTTTCAACAGAGACAAAAAATGGAAGAGAAAAAAGGAACTGTAATCCCTAACACTTTAAATCTTCCTTTTCAAGGATTTCAAAGGCTGACAATGCAAAATGCATGAAAGCCTTTAAATCGTGCACCTGGACTGACTTCATGGAAACACCACCCAGGTTTTCCTCCTTGTTTACAGGTCAGGTTTTTAGGACAGCTTCTCCAGCAAGTCCAGAAGGCAAAGCCTCCTAAATGGGTGCTGGTGCAACCCAGAGAGGGCTCAGTAATGTGTTTATTGTTGCATAATTTAAGGTTGTCAGAGCCACCCCTGCCACCCAGCATTGTTATAACTCAGGATTATACATCTCTACACAGCAGCCAAACACGCACTAATTGAATTCTAAGAGTCTGAGTACTCTCATTTGAACCTGCAGTTGGAAACATAGCACTGCAGAAGGAAGTTTTACGACTGTCTTAGATTGAAAAACTTTTCAGTTTAACATGAAGCAGCATCCTCTGGCAACTCATGCTCACAAGCCCTTACACAAAAATAACAAATCCCACCCATGTGTACACAGATACTTTGGAAATTTCAACACTCCAGAAACCAAGCTTTTCAAAGGTGTTCCTGGCATTTTCATTTCTGATTGAACTCCAAAACTTCAGCTGCTTATTTTATGTTTTTGCTTTGCCTTCTACAATTTTTGTGGGAATGCAAATTTCAACTCACGAGCAGCTTCAAAAGCACCCATTTTAAAAGCAAAAAAAGAATGGAGAGGCAGCCATTCAACATTTTCCTCTTGAGGACCTGCTTAAGAAAAGTATATGATATTCTCACAGAATTCAAATACAGCACATCTGATTTCTTCCTCCTCGATATTATTAAAAAAAAATCCCTATTCCCTTCCTGCTGGTCAAAGCCCAGGAAATTAATTTATCTGCAGAAACAACTGTTCTGGCAAAACTAATGGCAACTGAGGACTCTCAGAAGAGATGTGTCGATTATGTAAGCTCCATGCCTCTCCAAAAGGGCTTTCATTATTCACTAAGTCCATACATTTATTTATTCACCTGAACACTACACTCAATATTCAAGACAAATGCCAGCATTTTAACATCCAGCCCTAACAGGTACTGCACAGGGAGAAGTGTTGCAGCTACAGATGTGTTATAGCTCTAACCCTGAAACCCCTTGTTTTGCAGAGGCATAGCTGGGAAGGAATTACACAAAGCAGAGCCACTTCTTTAATGCAGGAGGACTTTGGATCAAATCCACAGGGACTGTGCAGCGAGTTACCAGAGCCGTGCTGTCAACTGCCTGGTGATTTTATGTAACTTAAGTAGTTGCATGTGGCTGCAGCTCCACAGAAGGTACCTTGCAAGAGCTTGTTGTGAGCAACAGAATCCCAATGTATTAACTGAAAATAGTCAAAGGCTTTAAATAAAACAAAGCATGCACAGAAAAACTCCAGACATAAAGAACCGGGGGGAATGAAGGACTAAAATGAGGGAACTATTTCCAGAGCTCTGCAACCTCACAGAGAACATGGGAACAGTTTTAATTTCCAGTCTGGTTATAAACACAAGGAGGGGAGGTTTCAGCTGGATGGAAGAAAACTGGCAAGCAAAGGGTTGGCATTTTTGATTCAAATGTTTTGGGCAATGAGAAAGGAGGTTACAGGGGGTTTTATTTCAACAGGTTGGCAAGTGATGGAAAGAGAAAAGGGATCAGAGACAAAATCATGGAATTAGAGAATGGTTTGGGTTGGAAGGGCCCTCAAAACCTTCTAGTTCCAGCTCCCTACCACAGGTAGGGACACCTTCTACTAGCCCAGATTGCTCCAAGCCCGTCCAACCTGGCCTTGGACACTTCCAGGAATCCAGGGGCAGCCACAGCTTCTCTGGGCAGCCTGTGCCAGGGCCTGCCCACCCTCACAGAGAAGAATTTCTTCCCAATATCCCTTCTAACCCTGCCCTCTGGCAGCTGGAAGCCATTCCCCCTTACCCTGTCACTATGTGCTCTTGTAAATAGTGTAATAGTATAAAAATAAAGATATCGTGTACCTTCTGCTCCCTGTTATAGTGAGGCAACTGCTTAGTTTCATGGGTAACCACCTTTCATTTGGGATCAAATCCTCAAAGATCCCCCTTTCAAACTGATCTGTGTGTCCAAAAATCTAGCTAAGGAATACAGCTTTGCACTTGGCTTTTGCTCTGTCCAGAGCTGTCTCCAAACACCGCTCCAGCTACCTGGTGCCATTCCAGGCACAGCTGTCCTGCTAAAGCTCTGCTCCACACTGCTGAGCTCCTTCCATGCCCAGAGGAAATGTCTCTCCCCCACAGAGTGCAACCACGTGCTGCCAAGGTTTCTGAGAGAAGGGCCATTTTTCACACAGTTGGGCAAACCCAGACTTTGTGCATCCTGACAAACCAAACTGGGCTCCGCTTCCTGCGCAGCAAGTGCAGCAGGGAGAGCACTTCTCTCCTGCCAACTGGAAAGTTTTCCAATCAAAGAGGGGGAAGAGGTGTTTGAAGGGAAACAATACATCTGCAGCATAAAACATAGCCCCAGTAGGAAAGTGCTGGTGGTCCAGCAATACCTCTCTTTCCAGACTGGTGGATTATCCGTTCTAAAGACCTGAGAGAGAGCAGAGCTGGTAAAGAACACATCAGTGTGCTACGTGGGCACCGTGCCCCTCGTCCATGCAGCTGTGGCAGCAGATGTAACTATTGGCACAGGAACTGCTCCCTCCTCAGACAAACAAGCTAAAGTGTTAAAATGTTGTTATAAGCACAAAACACATTAGTTACACAAGTCGATCTGAGCCACCACGACAGCAGTGACAGCACTGGTGTGTGATGGAGAGCTGAGCTTCAGCTGAAACTTGCAAAGCAAACCCTCAGCTGAGGTGCTTCTTAGCAACACAAATGCCTTTCTTTAAAATAAAAGTGATTCTAGTCGTGATATTTGGACAGCAACCAAATAATTACCCTTTTCTAAAAACGTCTTTATGTTTATTGAAGTGGAAATGAAGACAGGCTGGGAGAGGTGGGGGTGTTCAACCTGGAGACCTGAGAGCCTCTTCCAGGGCCGAAAGGGGCTCCAGGAGAGCTGAGAGGGACTTGGGACAAAGGCCTGGAGTGACAGGACAAGGAGGGATGGACTCCAGCTGACAGAAGGTAGGTTTAGATTGGGTATTAGGAAGAAATCCTTCCCTGGGAGGGTGGGCAGGCCCTGGCACAGGCTGCCCAGAGAAGCTGTGGCTGCCCCTGGATCCCTGGAAGTGTCCAAGGCCAGGCTGGACAGGGCTTGGAGCAACCTGGGCTAGTGGAAGGTGTCCCTGCCCATGGCAGGGGGTGGAATGAGATGGGCTTTAAGGTCCCTTCCAACCCAAACCAGTCTGGGATTCTGTGAAATTGTAATTCTTTCCTATCTCATTTTGCTCATCACCCAGAACATGCTGCCTTCTGATCTGACTAAAGGTTTCCAACTTGGTGCCTATTATTAGCTGTTTAAACCAGTTTTTGGTGATTCAGACAACTGTTCATGCAAGTGTAACTGCAATTGTAAGTACACTATGCTCTTGAAGAAGACGACAAAACAGTATTAGTAATGAGCAGATTTCAGGCAACTCCTTGATGACACTACATGACTAATAATCCAATATTGCTAATGACTAAGATGATGAAAATCCAGACATGCATCAAGGCTCTTAGTTAAATATCAAGAATTAAGACATTTATGCCACATCTATAAAAGCTGTTCCCGAAAAGCTACTTAAAAGTGCTGCTGGAATTAACATGCAAACATCTGGAAAATAAAATGGCCAGGGCTCTATCGTTTTTTACCTACCTCTGAAGACAACACGTCAACACCACGACACTTAACTGTGCTTACCCTTACTGACCTCTTTTACAGACTTGCCCTTCCCCAAAAGCTTCTGCCTCCAAAGCAAAAAAGACCTGAGTAAATATAGGGCTGTTTCTAGTGGGATAAAAGCACATGAACACAATCTCCCAAACACTAAACTCGTTCACCTCCAAATTCTACCCCCTTCACGTGTCCCCTGGCCCTGGTGTGTGCACACCAAGCCTTCCCTCTCAACGGTCCTGCCCATGAGGACTGTCCCTGTGGTGAGGGATGGCAGAAATGCCTCTCCTGCCTGAAGCAGCAGCGAACTGAGACGATTTTCAAACAGAGAAAGGTCTCCCAACATCCCGCTCGCTGCCCAGACACATGAGGATTCAATCCCTTCATCTCTGCCATCCGTTTCCCTGTCACATTACTGATTGCCTTCTTCCCCCAGTGCATTGCAATGAAATGTGGACTGAAAGATTACCCTGAAGTCTCTTATTCCTCTTCCAACATGATTTTTAAACTCTACCAGCATTCTACAGACCCTTTCATACATTATTTGGTGTAGCATTAGAAGACTAGCCTCAAAAATAACCTTACAAGAACAGAAGTTATCCTATTAAAAGGTCACTTGCCTTTACTTATGTATGATGTATTAAATTTGTATATCCAGTTTTGTTGAAAAATGTAGGAACATTTTTCTGCTGAGGCTTTCCTGCTCTACTGATTATGAATGTAAGGAAAGCATGTTCTATGAGTAAAATTTAATTTATTTATGAATTAGTTGACTAATAAAATGAACTTAAAAGGAAAGTGCATCGGTTGTTGAAGAGTGTCAGACTTTAGAGGGCACATTAGAGTTACACTGGTCATTTACTGAAGACATTAGTTTTAAATTGCTGTCAAGGTTATCTATAGACAAATTACAGAAAACGTGCTTGTGCTTTGCAAGAGACATTTTGCTCCTTTTGGTCTCCATTTTAAATGGGGAATGAGTCTGAACTAACTCTGTCTCTCTTCTTCCAGAGGACAGGGTAACAACATTTTCCTTCTAATACATAATTACCTTAAAAATAAAAGCAATAAAAGACAAACCTGAGTTGGCAGATTTTTTTTCCCTCTGTAAATTAAGGTACTGAGTGGGAAAAACAGGTGCTGGAAAACGCTGGGTTTTGAGAGATTAACAAAATTCAGAAAAACATTTCAAGCCAATGTCCGATTTGGGTGATGACTCAAGATACCCCATCTCTGCCTGTGCTGGCAGGGGGGAAGAGACTGAGAGAGTAAACAAAGCCAGTCCACTCCCAGCTCCAAGGATGCTGCTTTGAAAAGCTCTGCAGGAACTCTGGAGATCAGGTGGCTGATAGACACAAAGGATAATCTTGTCAGACCAGATTAAGTTCTGGATCTGCTGGATCCATGCTTTGTCTGTAAGAAATGGTAACTTGCCATGCCCAGGTAAGTTGTACCTGATGAACACAGCACAGCCCAGCCTCAGCTTTGCAAAACCCTCACCTTGTCTCCAGTCCAAAAGCCAGTTTTTATTTTAAACCCGAGCTATGTTTTACCTACTTTATATTTTTTAAAGCCTCTTACATGTAAAAAAACCTGCAGTTGTTAAGACTCTCTGAAGAATTTACAGGCTGCAAGTCTGAGCAAATCAGGATAATTGCAAGAAAAATGTAGCAAGTGTGCAAGGCCTCGGGCTTTTGGAGAGGGGTATTTTTAGACTGAGGGCTGAAGAATGACTCCAGGACATCGAGCTAGACAGTGAGGGCAACAGGAGGGGGAAATGTCAGAGCAAGAGGCTACAGAAAGCTTATGGAGCTGCAAGTGCCCAAATGTGATTCTTTCCAAGCAAATAAATTTGCCGTCTGCATCTGTTCGTGGGTTTTCACCGAAAATGAGAAAATCATCCCTCCATATGTAAGGTGCAACCCAGTGCATTAAAAAAAAGGCACAGAGCAGTCTTGTCAGGTGAATTAGAGCAATTAGAAAATAAAAAAAAATCAATGCTTATGAAACACCACTGAGAGCTTTTGCCTCTCTGGTCTTACCAACATTTCTCTGAGAAAGAGACTTATAAATAAAATTTAAGTTAAGAAAAAACATTTGACAAAGGAGTAGTGGGTTCCAGAGTAAGAAGAGATTATTTATTCTTTTTAAGGAATTACTAACTCCAAAAATATTCTCCAAAACACTCTTCAGCAAGTAAACAGCTATTGGAGGATTTTAACTTGGACTCTGTCCTTGTTTACCTTTTAACTCTCTGATTTCGTAAGGCCTGTAAAACCTTTCCATTAAAACTAAACAGTGACAAATTGACAAGCTAATTTTTATTTTTCTCAAGCATTCAATAGTGTAGCAAAGGTTTCTTCTTAACATCTCTGGCTCTTTCCCTTCTCAGAGAGCAGCCAGGAGTGTCCCTGCAGTGACCGCACAAAGGCAGCTTGGGCACAAACACTCTTCAAAGGCTGGGAGGGACAAAAAGCCAGCGTGGTGCTAAGTGACATCATTAAACACCAGCACCAAGTCGCAGGGCAGCCTAGTTTCTTCTGGGGAAGATGTGAGGATGCCAGTGCCAAGCTGTCTTTCCTAAAGAGCAAAGTTAGAGGCTGGAGAGCCAAGGCTACCTCACCTGGCATCTAGAAACCATTGGAATGCAGTGACTACTTCACAACCTGCAAATTAGGAAGACTTTCCCAGTTCACAACTGAATTTAACTTTTTCTTATGCTGGTTCCCAAAATGCTGTCTTTTCTGTTATTCTTGTGTGTTGCATTTAAATTGGCTTCTCAGTTCCTGAATTAAACTCCTTTAACCAAACCCAGGCAGAGTGCTCGCTAGTTAAAGGTCTGTTAGAACAGAGCAATTTTGAAAGCTATCTTTGAAACTTATTATTCAACTGAGACAAGTCTCATTCTACTATTTTACCATTACTCAGCTTTCAAAGGGCAGGAGAAAAGGGGTAGTATTTTACTACGTGGGAAACAAATTAGGTGGGAGCCCCTTGGGACATGGCTTTGGTATGGGCTCTCCAGAAGACACAGAGCCAGCAGGCAACTCACATTTTTGTGGCTATTGCACCTTTTGGTCAAATTTGGCTGCCTGGATGTTAGGAACCACAAAGCAGAGTGCTCTGCTGCCAAGAGGGGAATGTTTCAAAATGAAATTACCCAAATCATGTGCTTGCATTCCCTTATAGGTACGTGGAGGGCCCATAAACACCTCTGCACTGCAAGAGCAAGAACTCTCTGTTTTAACCCAGGGCAAAACCGGCACTGCCACTCCTCCTGCCTGGCCAAGCCCTGCAACAGTCTAGTAGTGAAAAAATAATAATTAAAAAAATACCTACTCTCTCAGTATGTATCTCTCAGTGGTTGGTTCACCAGGGAAGCATCACTGACTCCTCCAGGTCCCAGCACAAACTGAACCCACGGTATAAAACCAGTCCAGATGGGGATGTGCCGAGTTCCCTCGTGCACAGCAGGTCTCTCACATGCCTTTCTTCCCCTCACTCAGCACTACAGGGAAGGACATGTTCTCCTCTACATCTACAACACTGTCAATCACAGCATGATACACAACACAGCTCCATTCCGTGCCGCAGCTGTTTTGTCACATTTGATGTCTTGAGTCACTCAGCAGCACTTCTGAGGGTAGTTATGATAAGCTCCCCAGCACACTTATCTTCCCTTGAAAGCAGGTGGAAGCAATCACTTCTCATCTCACCCAGTGAAACATCTTCTGTTCTGCTCTTACACAATCTTTTATTGTTTCTCTGAATACCTGAGCCGAGTTTCCTGCCCAGGAGCAGAATGACAAGGGAACTTGCAAACATCCTTCTCCATTGCAGCAGAGACACACCAAGACATTGTAAGTACAACCCACCCTGACCCATCTTCCTCACAGTAAATCTGACAGACACTGTGTATGACTCTCAGGGGCTCTCCAGCCCCTCGAGACCAGGACTCTGCAGGAGCACTATTCCCCTTCTGTCAAAGCTAAGCATATATATCAATCCATCCCCATTCAGGGAAGAGGTTTATAAGCCATCTAGATGATGCTTCTCTATAGCTACAGTTACATTTCAGACAGCAAAAGCAATAAGCAAGCCTTCAAAAGTAGCACATCATTCTAACAGAACCTTTTGATGTGAGTCAGAAATATTGTTGAATTGTCCTTTTCCAAAGACAAGAGTGTCTGGCTGCGCAGAGGCTCAGTAAAACTCCTTTGCAGCTTGGCATTTGCACACCAGGTAAGGTCAGTGCAAAGTGCCCTGAGGTGGGACACGGCTGCTGAGGGCCGGAGTGTGGGCTCACCTGGCAAAGTGGGGGGAGAGAAGCTCTTGGGCAGAGCAGTGCAATCACTCCTCTGTAATTCTGCCCATAAACTCGAGGCATGGACACCAGGCATCCACTGAGGAGGTGGCAGAGCTCTGGCAGAACAGACACTGCTATTGTTACACCAGTCAACTTCTCCTGTAAACAAGCCCTAAAAATAATTTTCTAGATAAATTAGCCTTGCAACACGAAGAAGGGAGGCTTAAAATGAAACCCACTTCAAAGTGTTCCCAGGGCTGCATCCTGCTGCCAAGACAGGGCACAGCAGCACTGCCTTCCATATGCTGCTTTGCAGAACAACGTGAGTTCCTTAAAACTGGGATTGGAGTAACTCTGAAACTCCAGCAGGATGGCACTGATATTGAAATGTGACAGGCCAAAAGTGAAGAATGGATGCCCTCAAAGAACTAAAGATTTTCATTACACAGCAGCGCTGAAGAGCTGGATGCACCCCTGACTATGGGGCAGTTACTCACTGCACCCAGAGCCCCGAGAAAGATACATCGTGCAAGAGTCAGAAACTACTTTTACTGACGTTTGATAAGTCTTATTGTTGAGCAATTTAAATCTGTCAAGCTGTGAGAGTATTCCCTACAAGCCCAGGAGACACACGGACTACACCATCAAACACAGAGATACGAAGAGAGCAAAAACACATGAACCAGCCTGGGACTGTTCTCAGGGAGCTGCTGAGGTTAAACACAACCAGCCAATGCCTCAAAGCCCTGAAGAGCATAGGAGGGGTTTTTGAAGCTTATTCCATGTGGCATGTTTCTTCAACAATACCTATAGCTGTTTGTTCCTTGCCATTTAGCATCAACTGGCACAGAACTCTCACGCAAACACAGTGGCAAGAGGCCGAGGGTCCTGAGACGTACCCATGAACAGGGCATGAACTGCTGTGCTCTTGGTGGACACACTACCCTGGGACATCTGCTTCCTTGGGTAGTAGTCTAACGACCTTTAATAAAACTCCCTGACAGGAGAGGGGAGCTGGAGGGGTCGGGCTGTGCTCCAGGGAACAGGGACAGGAGGAGAGGGAACGGCCTCAGGCTGTGCCAGGGGAGGGGCA
>JAWWES010000030.1:1283061-1306440 GCA_035583135.1 Lophotriccus pileatus | reverse complement strand
AGGTGTCCAAGGCAGGCCTGGCCGTGGCACTCAGTGCTCTGGGCTGGGGACAAGGTGGGGATGGGGCACAGGGGGGACTGAATGGTCTTGGAGGGCTTTTCTAAGACAAATAATTCTGTGATTCTGGTGAAGACAGGTTGGCCCCATTTAACAAGGTCTTCCCACCAATTAGAGCTTTGGTCTGCAGTACCACCAGCTCGACAGCCTTCGGGTTTTCATCAGAAAGAGGTGGCAGGGATCAGTGTTGTTTTCATTCCAAGTTTTTTGTTTGTCTGTTGTTTGCTCTTTACACACAAGCAAGTTGGTTTCATTTCCATTTAATTTTCCTTTGTGTGACCCTGCACTAAAGGTTTTCCAAGAAAAGGCCTTTTTAGCTTCACTTAGATTTTACTGAAAAGAAAAAACCTCCAGGACAGTCTTGCCATGGTCTCCCTTACTCCAATTCACCACCTCCAAGTAACAGATCAATTTACCTTTATCATATACTCAAACTGTATAATATCTACAACTACATGGGCTATTCAACAGCTCCTTTTTGATAAGCTTACATTTTAAATTATTTAAATACTAAACTGTGTTTAAATTCATTCAAATAAAATTTTAAAAGCAAATTTATTACAGAAATTGCTGCATGTTTCAGCAGAATCAAAAAACATGTTTTGCCTCATCTTCCCTTAATTTAACTGGCGATAATTTCATGTTAATTTGTACCATCTTACCTCAATCAATTTGTTGGCATGTTCACGGAAAACCTGGGCATATTCTTTAACTTCTTTTTCATTGCCATTCTTGGCAGCTTCAATCAATACTAAAAGTGGAACATTTGTTTCCAGAAAGGAGTCTGATACGTGGTCCATAACAGCTTTGCGGAGCTAAAATAAAAATAAAAGAATGAGTTATTCCTCAGCAGCATCTCAGCTGCTTCCTTTGACTGTATTAATACGTAAAGCTTAAACTCCTTTTGTCATTGATCCTTTTTCCTTTGTGTGACCAAGGCTTTCCCTGCACTAAGTCTTGTCTATACACTTTTTGCTTCAATTTAAATTAAATCTCCTTAAAAAAATGGATTAGTTATAGAAGTGCAAGTCACCAGTTTGGCCACAAATATTGATTTAGCAGCTCATATTGGTTTTGTCTGAGTAAATTTGCTGCTTTCCCTGAGATGATTAAACAACACGCTGATTTAACTTTTTTATTTTTCTACTAGAATGAAAACATTTCTCAACAAACTTGATCCATACTCCTGTTTACTCAAAAGGGGGAATATATTGCTTTACAACCAAACAGACAAAGGCTGATGCTGCATACATACAATCCTCAAACAAAACAGGCTGCGATGAACAGCCTCAGAATTATAAAACATATGTGATTATCTTCAAAATCCATGGAGGGGGAGTTGGTTTTGGGGTCTTTGGGGGATTTTTTCATCTCTGTTGCCATGAAGACAACTAAGAATCCAACATCTTTATCACAAAGGTAACAGGGAATTACATTCCTACCCCATGCTTCCCTCTGAAACACACACTGGAAGCTTCTAGCTTTTAATTCACTAAAAACAAGCAGGCAAGCCCACTACCCACTAGAAACAAATCCCCAGCAACAGTCCCAAGAGGGCCAACACGCAGAAATGCACTCTTTGGCCTCCTCAAGTACCAACTGTGACACAGTCATCACCTGTCTGCGCAAGTCTCTGGTCTTTTTGGTCATTTTGTCAATGGCAGAGTTCAGGGCATCACTCCTCTCCTTGCGTCCAGCCTGAAAAACAAGAGACAAAGAGTTACACAGCTACCCAGGGCCAAAAAGTAGAACCAGTACTATTCATTTCAAGCATACTGTCAACTTCTCTATTTTGTTTTCTTTAAGTGATTATGCACACTGGAGGTAGAGTCTCCACCTCCCTGCTGGTTTGGGCAGGACAGCAGTGCTCCCTACACACCCTCATCCCCAGTGTCACACAACACGGCTCTTGAGCAGGCAGTCAAAAGCCCAAAATCAAAAGTACACAATCCTTATAAAACATTTGTTGGGTATGAAATCCAACATTTCCAGTCAGCCCACCCACAGGAAGTTGGACTTCCCTGAGGTTTGATACAGCCCTGTTAGAGAGGGCAAAGGGCCAAACAGCAGTGGCAGCTTCTCTTTTCCATCAGACGCTGGGTCAAAGTAAGAGTGTCAGGTAAGACAACAGTGGTGGTCTGGTTTTGCTGGGAGTTTATTCTGTATGACATAGCTTATATTACAGTTTCAAAACACACTTCATGCAACCACAATCCAATTTCTGAAGTTCTAAGCCACAATCAATATAATTATCCAGTTGAGAAGCAAACCCATTTAGCAGTGCTGCAGTGAGGGTATGCCAGGTATCAGTTCTCCAGGTGACAGGCTGATTTGAAATATCTGGATGAGCAGCCTTGAATCTAAAACATCAAGTCCACTCTAAAGCACGAATAAAGAATGGGGGGAGGAATGAGGATGTTGTAATGTCGTTATAGCTTAATGAATTATTGAAGATTTGTCACTCCCTGATCAAGTGATTTGCTTGTCATCACAAAAGGTAACTGAACAGTGACTGAAACTCCACCCAGCAGCGTGTTCTGATGATGCCACAGCCCTTGGCAGCCCCGGGTTGGCCTGTTCTTCGCTCCATGTTTGAAAATCAGAGCTGAAGTCTCTAAATAAAGTGAAGGCTAATGCTACTTATTTGCCCAGTGGTTTGCTGCTGCTCCCTGCTCGGAGGATGTGGAAGAGAAGCTGCAGTTAAGGCTGGAAAGTCCCTGTTCAGCCTGCCCTGAAGCCTCAGCTCAGGCACACCAGTGGTGGTGGGCACTGCCTGCACCCCAAGGGGGGCAAGGGGGCCATTCACCCAAAAACCTGCCACTGCACCAACCACAGGCTGCTCTGAGACATCAATCTGCAAAGGCAGCTCCTTGTTCTTCCTGGTGTTTCACACCAGTTCACCTAGGGCAACGTGACCATGTTGCTGAACCCATGGCACCCCTCCCTGTACATGTGGGGGTTTTTTCCCAGGAATATCTTTGGATTTAAGAGATACATTCATGCATTATGTAGAAAGCCAAACATTCAGCTGTTCCAAGAAGTGCCATTTTACTTCTCCCTGGGTGCCCCCACATTACCATTTTAACATGAAGCAGGAGCAGGCATTTGAAGCAAGGCCACCCATCAGTTCCACTTTGCTGTCCCCAGCTTCACAGCCCACAACAGCTTCGCTGCACAGCACCAGATGCCTTTTGGATGAGAGGAAAACCAAGAGATGGCTTCCACTAATGGACATTCAGTTCATGAGAACGCTACGTAAAACACCCCGAAGAGCCCATTAGAGCCTGAGCAGCACCGATTTCAGGCTGCTGATCCCTTCCCATGGAGCTACACCACCTATTAGCACTGTAAGAGCTGTGTAATCTAACCCCACTAGATTTCAGGAAGGCAGCTCCAGTTCATTTCCACCTTGTTGGCATTCAGAAGTTTTAGCACAGAATCTTGCCAAAAGCATGACCAGAATTTCCTTCAGAAGGTTGAGGATAAAGCTCCCTGTTAATTTAGCTGTGGTAATTCAATGACTTAGCACATGCAGTTACTAACGGGGCTCCTTCATTAGGACTGGTGAATGGGACACAAGAGGAGAGACAAAGTGGACACCTCCACCTCTGTGGCTACAGCAGATCCTGCTGCCATTCACATCTTAAACCATCACAGCCAATTCTAACCAAGGCCCTGGCCTGAAGACAAGGATGTCAAGCTTTGCCCCACTGAAATTCCTTTTTGCATAAAATGAAACATCAACACTACCTGTGGGACCAATGAAACCCCAGGAGGACTCAGTGGAGGCAGTCAGTGGGACCGTGGTCTCTGGAGCACACGAAGACCTGCCCAGCCTGCAGCAGCATGAACCCCCTGGGCACAGGAACACACTGAAGACCATCCCTGACCACGGCACAGTCACTTTGTTCAGGCTCCCACAACTACCATGAGTTGCTTCCACCCTACAGCTCAAAAGTCCCCTTTGAGCTGGTCTCCCTCTCTTAAGTAATAAATCATGTTTTAAATGCTCCAACTGACAGTTTACCACTTCTGGGTAATTTGTTCCAGTACCCAATTAGCCTTACCATTAAAAAATTGGTCCTCATTTCTAGTCTAAACCTTCAGTGAGGAGCCAGCTAATGACCCATAGCACACACAGCCCAGCTCCCAGCCTGTCCTATCCACGGGATTACCAGGACTCACAATAGCAAAGCCTGAATATTCAGATTCCTAATAGGATTTTTAGATATTCAGCACAAAACTCTGCTGAGGGAATCACAAGCCCTGCAGTCAGTGAGCAGCTAATAGATTCAGTAGATTTAATAGGGTCATGATGACCATGTCAATCATTTTGCAGTATGATACCCCAGCTCTGTCCAGTATCATGGATAATAAATTTAGCCACGGTGCAAATTTACTTTAAATTAAATCAGATCTTTATCAAAGAGGATAGAAGTGGTGTTAAAAATTGCTTATTTCCCCCACCTCCATAATTTCTGCTCTTCCCCCACTATTGCTGCCCTGACTGGAGAGCAACACAAGCATTCCCTGTCACAGCCCTTCAGTCCCAGCTCACACCACCATCCCCAGCAGGGCTTGTTTTAACGGCTCCAAACAAAGAAAGGGCATTTGCATCCAGGGAGCAGAGTGGAACCACCACCTCTGTCACAAAGCACTCCTGCTGTAGGTGAGCCATCTGAATTCAAACAACCAAAACACAGAGCTTTTTCCTAAAGCTACTGAGAGAACCCAACCCCAACTTTAATAAAGGTACCAGAGCACAGTGGTGGCAGTTCATGCCACCAGGATCAGCAGCACAGGAATTGCAATGAGTTACTCAAAGACATGTTTTTTGCAGCTAAACACCAAAAACTTCCATTGTTAATATCAAAGGTTCACCATCAGTTTGGGTTAAGCTAAACCCACAGAGCTATTGAGGGAGACAGTGCCTCCTGCCCAGCACCAGCCCTCACAGCATCCCTGCAGAGCCCAACAGCCCTTCCCCCAAACCAGCACCCAGATGTGAGCCAGATGTGCCACTGCTGCGTGACCGAGAGCTATCAGTGTCCCACCTGCCGCCCACCACACAATTACCCAAAAAAGATGGTTTGCAGAGGGGTTTCTGCTTCAGGGGATCTGTGAATTGTCTTCTGGGCTGTCAGTACAAGAGGCAGCATCGTGGTTAATGATGGGGATTTCATAAGTGAAAAATGAGTGCTTGGCACACCTTCCTCTGGGCAGGCAGAGCCATGTCAGTGTGCTCCCACTGAGTTCAGCTTCACGGGGAGGCAGGAGATTCAGTGTTCAGCTGCATTTTGCCTCGTGTTTGGTTTTGCCTTGCCACCTCACCTAATTCCATGTCTACAGAGGATAACCATCCACACCCCTCCATCACCGTGACAGCTGGGCTGCCAACAAATTCCAGATATAACAGTGCTGATTCAAGGCCAGGAAGGGTGAGCAGTGAAGTATGACACACAGGAATTTCAGCAGTGTTTTCACATCCCAGCTCTGCCTGTTGAGGAAGGCAGACTGTACACTGGTTTGCTGCAGGAAGGAGTCTCTCACAGTGAGCCCACAGCTCAGCCAAGCACAGGGGCTGCATGGCATCACCCTGGGTTCAGCAAGAACCTGAAGGAGAATAAAGATGCCTGCACTGTCCCTCCTGCACAGCTGGCCATGATACACCACTCCCACTTCACTGTCCCTTCCCACAGCCAGGCTGCACCCATGGTGGTCCCACACTCCCCACAGAGAGGGCAAGGTTGGCTTCTGCACTCACCCTGCTACAAGGAGGAATTAAAATGTGCAACCAGTGCCAGGTGCAGACAGCTGCCAGACAGAGGGGTGATATGGCACATCATGGTGACAGCCACCATGCTACATGGCAGCACACGTGTCCTTTGCTCCCAGGAAGACAAGGACACCTGAGCTATAGTGCCCTGTCCCGCCCCTCCCACTGCCCTCTCCAGACACATCTGCTGCTGCTGGATCACCTCAGACATGTCTTTTTCTCCTGTGCCCACCTCTCAGGGCTCCCTGGTGACCCAGCCCCCCACAGCACATCCCAGTGACAGGACACGCACGGGAACGCCGCAGCCACACAGCCCTGCTCCCCTCCTGCCTCCCAGCCCTGTGACACAGCACAGTCACTGTCTGCTGGCAAAAAACCAGCAAATACTCCCGTGTCTGTAACGTGCCAACGTCCAGCAGCAAGTACCACAGCCACTCCTCCAGGCAGAGGGCTGAGCTGGATGCTTGCATGGTGCCCTACACGTGGCTGCACATCCCGGGCACCCCAGTCTCACCTGCAGCTCCAGGGCTTGCATCCTCCAGGCCTCCAGCACAGCAAAGTCACGCAGCCCACATCTACATCAAGTAAAATTAGCTTATTTGTTGGTCTTAATACACTAGGAAGGCTTCCACAAGATGTCAGCCTAACTAAATGACAACGCCAGCCTCAGGGTGCAATTCTACTTTCCCAGAGCATGGATTTAGCAGGAAAACCAGTTCTGCTGCTGCTGCAGGAGTGGGGTAAGTGAGAAGCCCCCGAAAGGGTTATCTGATCCTAGCAAGCTTGTTCCTTAGGCAGACATGTCAATTTCCCTCTCCACATTGCATGTGAGGCTTCAGGCTGCCACATCGAAGCTCCTGTGGTGGCACAAGTCCCCAGATGCCACTCAGACGTGCTTTTCCTCGGCAGGCAAGTGAGTTTCCAGCCTCAGAAGAAATGCATTTGCATGAGCTTTCTGGGCAGCTGGGATTTATTGCCAGCCTGTTACACCTTGACACCCTAGGCAGCTCCCAGGGAACAATGTGAATGTTACATTAGAGTTCCAGACTTAGGAGACTCAGATATACGCTTGTGGTAATAACTGTTATTTCACAACAAGTGCACATAAAAACACGTTTTGCTAAGAAAAGCGCCCATAAAGTTCGTGTTAACAGTTTCCTAAACAGGAAACTCGCTGGCAAGGTGCTAAATAGCCCTTGTTTGGTTAAGAGCCAAAGAATAGGGAGCTTCAGAAAGGAAACAACTCACTGTGTTTGAACATTAACTCTTAACTCTGTGCCAAATTACACAAGCTTAGCATGAGAGGAACCTACCAACAGATACTGATGCAAAAAAGCAAAGCGTTTCCAACGATACCTCATTTCAGCCTCCGGGCAACAGCGAAAAGAGGCAGTGCAGGAGAGGGGTAAGAGTTCACCTCAAATTACACCCTTTGGAACACGTTGTTAAAGTTATGTTAACATATTGAAGTGCTATTAAAATTCCAACCAACACTCCAGATGAGGAGGTTGCAGATGAGCTGCTCGAAGAAGCCCAGCCGCAGGTACTGCACGGTTCCGTGGACAGCTGAGCCTGGCTTTCAGCTCCTGTGCTCTTTGCACAGGCAACATTAAATGTGAACAAACTCTTCAAATAGGTTTATGTAATTTCGTTGCATGCATTTCTTTCACCCTAAAGCAAATGTGAAAACATTCACTATGGCAGAGCAATTTAAGACGTATCTAATATTTCCTAATTTGCTTAATCATTAAAGACAGTTACTCTCCTGATAGGCTCAGGGAAGGGTTTATTCATTTTGTTTTAGGTTTTTTGGGTGGGTCTGAGGTTTTCTTTCCGTGTGTTTTTAAAGAGTTCACCTTCTCTATCCCTTTACTTTCCACTTAGTGTTGCCTTTGAGCCTGCCCACCCCCGAAAGGGAGCACCACAAGCAGTGTTACCATTCTACCCTGGGACAGCCAAGGGAGAAGCAGGCAGAAAACAGCAAGTCTTAGTTTAAGCCAGTGCCTCCGAGGAACCAAAGCAAGGAACTAACACTTAATAACAAAGATAAACAGCCATTTTATTTTAAAACCTTCTTCAGACACAATTCATCTTCCTCCATCAGCATGGGAAGCTTGTTATTCACTCCATACCTTAGAGGTTGGAGGCGATAGCTTGCCATTACAGAGCAAACATTTTCAGGTGCCTCCTACTATATTACTGCTTAACATCTCAAGGTGAAAATAAAAAAAGCTCATCCAAGTTCCCTGGAATGGGAAGCAAGCATCCCCCTGCCTCATCCACATCGAGCCACAACCAGAGCAGTTGCTCCGAAGGCTTCCCTGCACACGCATCCTAAAAACCGATAAAAATTGCAATCGAGCCTGTTAATTTACCTTTCAGTACCAGCTGTCCCTGAGGAGAGGTTGCTCTGAGTAAGGGCCAGTGAACTTTTAAACCAAGCAAAAAGCCGTATCAGCCCATTCTCCATCTCCTCCTCCTCGCTGTGGGTGCACGCTCCGGCCAGAGCCCGGCTGGGCTGGACCAGCACACGCAGCTCTGCTGGGTCACTGCTCCTGCAAATGCACATCTCTGCAATGCTGAGCCCCACAGGGTAACTGTTACGGACCTACCCCACAGCCAGGGGCTAATGGGAGCAGTGTCCCCCGTCTCACAGGAGACACAGCAGCAGGATGCAGTGGGTGACAACACGGCAGCCCTCACACTGCTCCGAGCCCGTACTGCGAATGCCAACCTCACCATTTCCTCTCCTGCACTCCAGTCCCCAGCAAAAAGCAAGCACAAAAGGCACCGTTTGAGAGGAGAAAATAGATTTTCTAGTTTCATAACTGCACACTGTCAAGCTGGATTCCAATTAAATTTTTCTGTGCCCTAACGCAAGCTTTGCTTTTTCCAGAAATTTCTCCTCGCCTGAAGCGCTCGCTCCTGTCCCTTGTTCCTGGGCTGTACTTCTGACACACCACCTCAGCCACTCGACTGCTCTCTCCAGTTTTGCGGGGACCACATAGCTGTTACAAGAGCTTCCAGCTGCCCAGACCCTCTCACCTCCATCAAAGCTGGTGCTGACCAGCAGCCTCTATTCAAACTGTGCGCATTTTGCACCTAAAAGTTCCTTTCATGCAGGGATATTTAGCAGAAAACTGGGAGCAGCCAGCACTCAGGCACTTCCACCCGCAGCTCTGCACTGCTTTTAACCCCAGCTGAGCAGAGCCAGTGCAGATGTGGGGGGAGCAGGGTGCTGCAAGTCTGCCCTGCTCCTTCTATCACAGGGACGAAGGACTCCTGCCGTTGGATTTTTTTCCTCCCTCTCTCACTGGTCTTTAACACGATCACAGTATGCAGCACAATGCTTTAAAACACCAAAGCTTCTGGAAAACCCAAACAAAAGGAACGTCACCAGGTGACGTCAGCCTATATAGAGCCCTGTGTGGTCGCAGCGCATAAGCAAATCCATTCTTGTACCGCTTCCCTGAAAAGCTTTTCAGTAAATGCACTCATGCTACTACAGGAGCTTCTCTCAGCAATAAGCCACCCATCTGCCATCAACAAGTTAGGACTAAAGGAAGCCACAGCTGCGGAAAAGGAAAACGTGAGCTTCAATTAACCAGCTGAGCAGCCACAGAGGACGAAAACTTGTATTAAGATTTAAAAACTGCAGACCTGTCAGAGGAGATCAAGGCAGCGATTTCAAAAGGAATATTCCAAGAGAGCATCGTGGATTCGATTTTGCACTAATATCAAAGGACACCGAACCCAGTCAATTATTCAAGGCTATCTCACGTTAGAGCCTTTCACAGACTCACGGCGTTGAGTCTCAAACTACGACTGAATGCACCCTCCAATGTACTCAAAAGAATGGGTAAGTTGCTGCGTTTCTCTCTTCCTTGTGTAACGAATGACTGGCTCTGCTTTAAAGGAGCAGTTAGATGCTGAGGCTGACTGCTCAGCACTGAACCCTATGAAAGCAAATGTTTTCCGATAGTGCCACTGTAAACCCTCCCTAACCGAGATAAAGCCTCCTGCTAAGTGTAACGTCCCAGTATTCGGGTTGTCGTAGTAAGTTGTTTCTTGCATTTAGAATTAGCTTGTCGGAAATGCATGGCAATGTTATCTGCAGTGAAATCTTCCACTGTGATGTTCCAAGTGTACTGATAAGGCTATCCTATCTTGTTGTTTTCCTAAATTATATTCTGCAGGCTTACATTTCAAGTGGCCATTAGGGGCTCGTATGCTGGCAGCACTATATGCAATGAGTATGGTTTTAAAAATGCTGCCTGCCTTGGGCATGGCTTGTCCACCAAAATGTCGCTGTGAGAAGCTGCTCTTTTACTGTGACTCTCAGGGGTTTCACTCAGTGCCAAACACCACTGAAAAGGGCTCGCTAGGTTTGTCACTGAGGCACAATTATATTTCTGAACTTGAAAGGGATCAATTTGCAAGCTTCAGTCAACTTACTTGGCTTCACTTAGATCATAATCAAATTGCAACAGTCAGAGAAGATTCTTTTCAAGGACTGTATAAACTTAAGGAATTAGTCTTAAGTTCCAACAAAATCTTTCATTTGCCAAACACAACTTTTAGCCAGCTGCTTAACCTGCAGAATTTGGACCTCTCTTTTAATCAGTTATCCTCTCTGCACCCCGAGCTCTTCTATGGCCTTCGCAAGCTACAGACCTTGCACTTGCGATCCAACTCCCTGCGGACCATCCCGGTCCGCCTGTTCTGGGACTGTCGTAGCCTGGAATTCCTGGATTTGAGCACAAACCGCTTGCGAAGTTTGGCTCGCAATGGATTTGCGGGATTAATCAAGCTGAGGGAGCTTCACCTAGAGCACAACCAGCTGACAAAGATTAATTTTGCTCACTTCCTCCGGCTGAGCAGCCTGCACACGCTCTTCCTGCAGTGGAACAAAATCAGCAACTTGACATGTGGGATGGAGTGGACCTGGGGCACCTTAGCAAAGCTCGATTTGACTGGAAACGAAATCAAAGCCATCGACCTAACCGTCTTTGAAACTATGCCTAACCTTAAAACCCTCCTCATGGATAACAACAAGCTCACCACTCTGGATTCCAAGATCCTAAGTTCGCTGACATCCCTCACCACCGTGGGCCTCTCCGGCAATCTGTGGGAATGCAGCCCAAAGATCTGCGCCTTGGCCACATGGTTGAGTGGCTTCCAAGGTCGGTGGGAGCACTCCATCCTCTGCCACAGCCCCGACCACACCCAGGGAGAGGATATTCTGGATGCAGTGTATGGTTTTCAGCTTTGCTGGAATTTATCGACTGTTGTTACACCCGTGGCTACGACGTACACAGCCCCGACCACCGAGTACACGAAAAGAATCAGCTCTTCTCATTTCCATATGGGAGACAAAGAGATTCCAACTACGGCAGGCATGGTCGTTACCACCGAAGAACATTTCCCCGAGCCAAACAATGCCATCTTCACTCAGAGGGTAATTACAGGAACAATGGCTTTATTGTTTTCTTTCTTTTTTATCATTTTTATAGTGTTCATCTCCAGGAAGTGCTGCCCTCCTACATTAAGAAGAATTAGGCAGTGCTCAATGATTCAAAACCACAGGCAGCTCCGATCCCAAACGCGGCTGCACATGGCCAATATGTCAGACCAGGGACCCTATAACGAGTATGAACCCACCCACGAAGGACCCTTCATCATCATTAATGGCTATGGACAGTGCAAGTGCCAGCAGCTGCCCTATAAAGAATGTGAAGTATAATACCTACAGCCCATCACAAAGTAAATCAGATAAGTAACCTATTTTAAAGTTGTAGGGGACCTACATCAGATTCTAATTTTTACAAATGTTGACATAAAGCCTAATTTTCCAAGCTACTTAATGGAAACATTGTTTATGGAGTGGTGCAGTATTTTTAAGTTTTTTAAAAAATAAATCCATAATATTTTCAGTCTTAAAGAAGCAATGATTACATTAAACTTGCACTCCTAATGTTTAAAAGTCTAAAGAGATGCTCACCTCAAACTATGTAAAATGTTTCATGTTATGTAATTATATGACTGTGTGTAAACATTTATACCCAAGTCTCCATATTCTACTTTTTCTAATGAAAAGAGTCCGAGGGGAAGGATACAGAGCAGGGATCTGAGGGGGACGTGCACTCCGTTTGTACCACTGCATCTGGAGGATCCCAAACGCTGCAGCTGGCTCGGGGCACTTTAAAGGCAGCTGGGGAGGAAGATTTATTCTCCTCCTCTGATAATTTCACTCCAGTAAAAGATGGGAGGTGAAACAGGAAAAAAAAAGAAAAAGCAGCAAAGGTCCAGGTGGGAATTTGAGTGTACTGAGGATCGGTGAATCTGTTTTAAATACAGTTTGGCTTGGTGAAGAAAGGAGCAGTTCACATGGGCAGGGTGGGCGCACACACACACAGAGGAACAGGACGACCCTCCAGGTATTCCCAAAATGGCCACGTAGCTTCTTTAGGGAGGCTCAGCACCATGGGATCGATTCCAAATATTAAGTACATTCAATACTTCTCGGCTCCCTGGTTTGACTTGATGATGCTTTTCATGAATTCAGGCTAATTACTTAATGACTGTGAACAAACAGCATTTCAACACCTTTTCATGTGTAAATACCCTTAATGCAAGGTTTTCTTAATTAAAAGTAAATATCAGTGATGAGGTTAAGGAGAAGAGGGAAGGAAGAAAGGAAGGAAGGAAGAAGCCTCTCTTTGTCCCCCCGCTGCCCCCCCAGCCGAGGCTTCTTCTCGACTGGAAGCTATTTTCATGCACTAACTCCACTGGTTTCTGTGGAGACAGAATCAGCCCCTGTAATATAAGCTCTCACTTGTCCTCCTCTTCCAAAATTCAAGATTAAAAAAAAACCCCTTCTGACAAGTTAGGATAATATAATTAGATTAGAGAATAGTTCACTGAAAAATGTTTTGTTTCTACTTGATATGGGACAGAATCTAAACTAGAATACTTTTTAAAAAATCATATATAAATATATATACACACCCCCCTCATTCTAAGGAGTAATTTGATTTCTTTAGTCAGAAGTACCATATTGCTATTTATACTCTATTATGAAATTATATGTAAATATTTGCAGATCTATGCAGCGATGGTGGTACTCAGATGCCACAAGGGCGGGGGGTGGGGGGTCTGCAAAGGATTACATTATTTTTAAGTCAACTACTCAACTATTGTAAACGTTCTAACCAAAGCTAAAAGGTCCAGAGGGATGGAGAATTATTTTATATATATATCTACATGTATGTATAACTAAAAAATGTGTTGTGTCCAATGCTGCAGTGTTAAACAATTCCCAGCACACCCCGATGAAGAAAAGAAATTCCTCACAGTGTTACCATACCTTGAGCAGATCCATAATTACAGTATGCTAATTGTGATGTACTAAACTATCCTGCAAACTTTTTAAACAGAAAAAGCACTGCATAAAAATCTGTTGGCTATTTCACTCTGCTTTTCTCTATCTGTATTACCACTCAGTGAGGTATTTAGGGTGCAATTATACAACAGTTCAATGTTTTCTTGTGAGATGAATTCGTCCAAGGCAATTATAGCAAGACAAGTGACTTCTGTTAAGATTTTACATAAAGGTTTTTCAATTATTGCGTTTGAAGATATTAATTTGCATAATTTTATTTTTGCATACATGCCCTTATAAAACCAGTATTTTATTTACTTCCCGTGACTCTGTACCTTACGGGAAGTGATCCAGTGAAGCCTAATGGTTTCCCACAGAGATACCTTTGAACCCTTGTAACTGTTAATACCACAATGAGTCCATTTACACCTCTTCTAGGCAATTAATTTCTGCTTGTAACTGACTACAAAAAAATCCTGCGGGGTAGGTGGACAAAGAGCAAATGTTCTGGATGATTAAATCCCACATGAGCCGGAAGGCCAGACCTAAGCTGAGAAATGCAAACCCATATTGGTATCCAGGGGTTTTTAGCTGCTTGTAGAAAGACTTGCTTCATTCCTTCCCACAAGTAGGTGCTCACAGCTCTTCCCTGAGGTCCAGACTACTGCTGTGCTCGGGCATTGCTGCCTGCAGGGACCTGCCCTGCCTGTGCACCTCCCTCACCTCACCCAGCCATCACGAGGGGCTGCACTGGGGGGCTGGGAAGCAGCCACAGTGGGAATGACTTCCATGTACAGCTGCAGGGTAGCAGCAGAGACAAAGTTATCACTGAGCTCATTAATTATCCTGGCAGCCAAATAATCTGGCTACACTGTCATTCCCCATCAGATGTCAACACTGAACTCTGATGGCCCCAGCTGCACCTGCAAGAAGGAATCCCAGCTCTCCCCTCCAGCCCAGCAGAAACCCTTGCTGTAGGACAGCTCAAAGGGTGCCATGCCAGTCTTCCACATGGGAACAAGAAGTGGCTGCTTCATCAAGAGCTGAGAAGGTGCCTTCCCCACACCCCAGCTCTGAGCAGAAACCACTCCATCTTCATTAGCTTTTAATTATGCCCAACAAGAGCAAAGACAGATGTTCCAGCAATGCTGGATTGAACCCTCTTCTCCATCCCAGCCACTCATACTGATTTTCCAGGCATTAAAGTGCTGTTCCCGTGCCTCCCCAAGCAAACCCACCCAGGCACCCAACCTCTCTCCCCCACCACCCTGCCCAGTTTCCAGTGGTCCTGCCGTGCTCAGCTCACAGGCAGCAAGCAGGAGGCAGCAGCAGAGCCCAGCAGGCACCGTTCCCTCGCAGTGACTCCCTGTGCTCCACGCTAACGCGCAGCCAATCTCCCAAATGCCGTGGTTTATGGCTGCCATTTCCAAAACCATTTGTTGCCAGGTTCCAGGCATAAGCAAAGCAATTCTGCAAACATTACATTTAGGGTAACAGGTATCATAAAACTCGCAGAATGTCAAACACTGGCAGTGAAGTCGACTTGAATTCCCTGCGGAGGGGCAGGGAATGGCAGGCAGAGCCATCGCTCTGCACAAGGACACGGCCACAGGCTGTTAATATTTCTTATTTTAAAGTTACTGTCTTCCACTTGCAGTTGCTTGTGACTCTTCCAGGCAAGGAGGGGATTGTAATAATTGTGTTACTCGGCAGTCTCTGATTTATTTTGTTTGTGGAACAAGAACATGATGATTTGGTTTAAATTAATCGTATTTCAATACGAACTCTGGCTGATGACAAGAGCTTGTTAACATGCTCTCTCCAAATACCATCTCTGTTGCACAGCCTCAGTTTCTACAGATGCTAAATGGCATTACAGGTGCTTCAACACCTCTAGGCACAGCCTCAGGTGTTCAGGGCCTTTTAGAAAGGGAATTTCTTGTACTGCTCTTGAGGTCCTCATCCCATCCAAAGATCTCCAGCCTCGCTGATCTCTAGCCAGCTTCTCCTGTTCCCCACCCTTGTGTCCGTGAAATGCAAACCCAGCAGCACAGGTTCAGTTTTTGAGTCATCACCCTGGAACAGGGCTGAATTAATGCTCTCAGTTAGTCGCTCTGCATTAGATCAGTGTTTAAATGCACACAGCTAAAAATTACTCGATGAAGGGTAAAATGGGTTAGCGTTTAGTCTCCAGCTGAAGTGTTCCTCTGCACTGAGCTCCCATTCCCTATCAGATGGAAACATAATGAATGCTGCTCTATCAATGTTTGGTTTTGTTTGCTTCTCCCCCAAGCAGAAATGATCCGATTTTTCAGTGATCAGCCGCATGCAAATCTGAGCATCTGAGCTTCTGTCCCATTACACCCCTCAGGAGACAGTGGCCTATTGCTAACATGTAAAATCAGAAACATCCAGTGGCTTTAAACCAGAAATCTGCACTGCACACTTATTTTTAATGTGTCTAAGGTAATTTCTGTACTACTTTAATGGAAATAAAGTTGATTTAATTTTGTGATCTGTGTAGCTATCAAAATCCATCTCTTCAGACCTATGAAATTTACCCAGAAGCTGAATTTCATCTTTCTTATGAAGTTTTCCATAAAAATTAAACAAGTTCAGAGGGAGATACAGTATTTCTCTTCCCCCCCCAAAAAAAGGAAGAGAGAAGGAAACAACAAAAGCCAAAAGTAGTAGCTCTTCCCTCCCCACACCTTCTTTCATTGCAAAATGTCCCAGATGCTAAAATTGGTGCTGGGCTTTAAGGTGCCACATTAGCAGGATGCTTAAAGATTATTTCTGAGTCAGCTGGAAATTCAGCATTTCACATCTAATATACCTTTTAGAGAGGTTTCTAGGGAAAGGTAACAGAAGTTTTGAGAGGTATAATCAAGCCTTAGATGGGGTAAAACACCATGCAGGTTGTACACCTCTGTGTAAGCACTGAGAAGCTACGCCTGACATCCTCCAACTCCTCCTTTGTAAAACGTCAAATAAAACCCACCCCATTTTTCTTTTACTAATGAAAACACTAGTAAGTGAACTATTCTACCAGTTTAGCAACCTGAGATTACAGAGAGTCCTAGATGAGTCGTGTTTAAATTATGTTTCAAGAGCCAACTTCTGGTGGGAGGGGGTGTGAGTAATGGAGTAAAACAAGTGCAGTGTACAGAAGCATTTTGTTATTAAAATTGTGTATACTGTAAAACCGAATTTGCCTCTTTCTTCCTTCCCTTCTCAAGCAGAGGTGTCAAAAGCTCACCCTCTGTTAGTAGGTAAATACCAGCCTACACCCACTATCCCAAGCAGGCAAGGCAGGTTTGGGCCAGTCCATTTGCCAGAATCACACCAAAGCCAGCACGTCAGTGAGCTGGGCTGCCTGGGTTCTTCCCAAACAACGTGTCTCGTGACTAGCAGAGCTGCCTGAAAGAGGCAGATGAGTGTGAAAACCAAAGGCAAGCCAAACCCGTGGCCCTCGAGGCCGAGCCCCGGTGAGTACCTGCAGCAGGCCCAGCCCCGGCGGCGCTGGCGGAGCTGCCTCGAACCCGGGGGGAACACCACGAGCACCTGGGGGTCACACTGCCAGCCAGGAGCACGGCTTCTCCAACAGGACCACCCTGCCAGCAGTTCAGCGAGGACACACAGTCCGCCTGGTTTGGAGATGTCAAACTAGCCCGACAGCCCTTCCGCTCTGAGTCCCAGCCCTCTGGGAAGCGTCACCGTGCCTTCCCTGCACAAGTGTTCTGTCTATGGGCCACCACAGCCAACACAGCGTTCAGAGCCACAGTGCCTTGGTGACGTGGGAAGGATTTCTGATTCTGAGAAGTGACAAGTGCACGGACACAACCCAAAAACCTGGGATACAAGAGCTGAACGAAAGAACAAGTTCCAGGATGTTCCAAGATGATTACATGCACCGAACTGCCAGCTAAAATCATTTTAGTAACTAAGCCTTAGCTGCATTTACTTTTTTTCTAAAAGGTTTGGCTGGAACAAGTTCTCAAGGGTTTTAAATGTCAGTTGGCAAACTGCCTCTCAAATCCTTCTAATACTTCAAAGCAGCACATGATATATCTATTTTCCTAAACTCTTAGAGACTAATTTTATGAGAAAAAGCATCTCTCAACAGCAAAACCAGTTGTTCTCACAAGCAAAGGTAAGACACCTAAGAGAAAAACCAGTATTCTGAATACATTATGCAAAAGCTTTAAATCCAGTTAGTAACAAGGAAATGTCAACATCACTAGCAACTTATTTTTATAAATGTAGGCTCTGTTAAGACAATTGCAAAGAAATTGAGATTCAAGAATTTGACTGGAGAGGACTGCACATATGAACTGAAAACTGCAGCACTGGACAACTCTGTCTCTGTCCTCCAGTGTCCAGACTGAAACTCTGATGTCAATATTTACTGTTATCTGTTCTTAAGGTAATGTTTTACAAAATCATCGTTACCTAATCAAAAATTTAATTACTGTGAAGATACTAAGAAAACAGCTGTATTATAATGAGTTAAAGCTCTATTTGCTATATTTGACACCAGATTCACGTGCTCTGGGTCTTATTTTGGGAAAAATCTTTTCCCTCTGAGGGTGGTGAGGCCCTGGCACAGGTTGCTCAGAGAGGTGGTGGCTGTCCCTTCCCTGGAAACATTCAAGGCAAGGTTGGATGGGGCTCTGGCAATCTGATCCAGCTGAAGCTGTTCCTATTCATAGCAGGGGTGTTGGATTAGAAGGCCTTTATGGGTCCCTTTCACCCAAAACATTCTATGATTGGGGGGTGGGGAAAGACAACTGTTTCATTAACAAAATTGGTGTTTATTTCTGTGATGCAGAGCTTTGGCTGCTATGGGCACTGAACAAACCTTTCTGGGCTGACAGGTACCCAAATCCTGATTTGAGCTCTTCAGCTGGTTTTATCCAACAAGGTCTATAATTTGACTTTTTCTCCTGCTAAAAGGACAAGACTAAAGCATTAAAAATACATAAAAATCATCTGAGACCTTCTGAACTGGCAGCATAAGAACCAGGAGCTGGAAACTGAACCGTGACCAGTGGGGAACACACCTTGAATTAAATCCAGGCTCTTCTCCCTGGTGTGACACAAACACTTCCAATACACACACAAGCAAAATTAAAGGCTGTTCCCTACTACCAGGACATCAAAACGAAATAATAAATCTTTCTTTTATAAACTCCAATTATTTATTTTAAATGCCACTGAAGTAACTTACCCGTTTTCTCCAGCAGGCTCTACTACTATTATGTTGAATACTCAAGCAAACTGCACACAGAGGAGGTGCTGGTTTTCTTTTCCACCACACCCTACCCCAAAGAGTGGGCAGTGCAGCTACTGTTTGATAGAGGTACATCATGCTTTATACCAATTAAAAACCCAGCCATATTTCATGGGAAGTCTTGAAGTAAGTGGAAAAGGTTCATCCATCAAGAAGGTTCTTAAATAATGAATGAGTCATAATTTTTTACAGTCAAAAGCAATTAATTTTCTGTATTGTAATCAGGAGAATAAATCTGAAAAATCCATTCTAATGGCTTTGAATCTAAAGGTAGTGTCGCAGCTGAATTTTTAATCTTAAAATACAGGAGCAACGAGGACTTCTGCTGTTTAAACATACAATCTTCTACCAAACAGAACAGCTTTACTGCATATTTAATAGGTAGAACAAGTTTTGCAAGACCACATGAGATTAAAGACAGCACTAGATACAGGAAACGCATTTCAAGTAGAAAGGTCCTTCCAAGATACCTTTCAACTGTATAGCCACTAAAATACTTGAAATATCATCTAAGAAATGTACAAAATAGTCAGAAAAGCTTACTGAAAAAAGCAGTTTTACTTATATGTTTGCAAAGAGCTGAAAATATTGAGAAGAGTGTTAATGTGGAATCCAGCTCAACTGGATTCAAAGCAACTATTCCTATTAGGATGCATTTGCTGTCTTTCCTACTAACTCCTAAATAATCCATCACGTATCCAGAACCTCTGCCTCAAAAGCCAAGTGCTGTTAGCTGGGACTCTCAATTTCTGGCCTCAAATGGATTGCTTCAACCCTGACACCACTTTAGGTTTTAAATCTTTTAGAGAAAAAAACCTGTAAAATTAATAGAGCTCTTAGTAAAGCTAATAATGACACAGTCTGTTAAGAGAGAGAACATGGGAAAGGGGACATGGACACAGATTACAAGGCAGCTTCCATCTCTAAAGACACCACACCGCAGTTAACAGGGGGCAACACACATTCCCCTGCACTGCAGCTGCTCTCAGAAGCTTGTTAACAATTTCTGCTTTGAGTAAAGCCAATTTTAGCTCCCCCAGCAGCCCACCGGATCCAGATGGGAGTCACGCAGGAACATCCTCAGCAAACGCCTATCCAAGGATGTGAGCCAGGAAGGAACCACTAAGTTGGGAAAACCACACAGCAGGCCCCCATTCTGCAAGCCCCCAAGTGTAAGCACACACCTCTCATTTGAAGAGCAGGAGATACCAAAGTATTGTCTCTGCTGTCCTCAGCAGAAGACAACATGCTTCAGTAAAGACATGTAAGTACTCATCGATCGCGTCTCGCCCTCCAGCATGCCATCCCCAAAGAAACAGCAACATCTGCTTGAAATTCTGCATGACTAATTCAAAGGTTAAAGAATTCCTCTTCAAGCTTTCCAGATAGTCCTGAAGATGGAAATAGCTGTGCTGCTACTCCCAGGTAGGACAGACACGTTGCTCAGCACCCCGGGAGCCGCAGGGGGCTGCAAGGCTGACCAGAGCACAGGCAGCCGAGCTGGGAACTCCTAAGGACAGCCAGAAGCAATCTGGGTCTCAAGTGTGTATCTTCAGGGTCCAGGCCTTCAAGAATCTCACAGCCACAGGGCAGGCAGGCAGAGAAAGCTTCTCTAATTTATATTCTTCTCCATGGATGACGGGCTCAGCTCTGGGATGTCTGTTAGCACCACAGCAGCTGTGGAGCCTGGAAATAACAGAGCTGTGACTACATGACAGATGCCTTTTGCCTGCAATTAGCATCCAGAAACTTCCAAAAAGGCTAAGGTTAGACATTTGATTAGGTTGAACTACAAAAAAAAAAATACAGTAGCTCTGGCAGATTAGGTTGAACTACAAAAAAAAAAATACAGTAGCTCTGGCAGGTACTACATCTCCAATGTGACACCACGCCGCTGAACAGCGCAGAAATAAGGTACCTCTGACAAGTTCCCGGAGCCTGCAGTGACAGGGAACTTTCAGGAGGTGTCTGTTCACCCTTTACTGAAACTGCTCAACATCCCACATGTAATGAGCTCTTGCCAGGTATTATTCCCTGCCAGAGAGTGGAGAGCAAGTCTCCAGACCAGCTAAAATATGTCCATCCTTTGGATGAAGAACATCTGCTGCCCACAGTTAAACTAATCCAACACCCACAGAGCCCACTGCACAACATCACAATGGCATTCCAGGTGTTTACAGACCACTCCAGAACACCTTCAGTGCTGGGAACTGCTGAACACACTGCAGTGCCTCCTCCACTCCAAATTTTAGATTTGTCAGCAATGTAAATTTTTTATACTTATTAATAATATTTATAATTTTATATAATATTTATGGACAAACCTGAAACTTGGAGAAAACCCACCACTGCTCCAAATCCAAGAGGTGTTTATGGAATGAACTCAAAGCTCTTGCCCCATGCTGCAGGGGTACCTCTTCCCAGCAGAGAGCAGGACAGCAGCCAGCACCTGACACGCAGCGAGGCTCCTGTGCAAACCCCAGGATCGTTACAGGGAGCTGTGCACACGGGAGGTGTGGGATGTGCAGTGCTCTGCACCCTCCTCTGAGGCAGCTCAAGCCTCTCCAGGCCCCTCCTGTGACTAAGAGCTGTCCAACATCACACCCTAAAACAGGGCAGACAAATGGAAGTGCTGTGGAGGTAGACACAGACTCCAGTGCATCCCACAGATAAATTCCAGGGATATTGCCCCTCCATACCTACACCTGTCTGTGGACAACATGAGACACATGAGAAAGGTTTATACCACATTCAAATGAGCTCATGTACCACTCTGCAGACTGCACTGCTTGCTGCTTCTCACTGGGCTCTCCATCACTTGAATATGTCACCGTAAAGCTGCATCATCAAGACAGGAACTTTCTGACACCTACTTTTACTGTCCATTCATTCAAAATCAGTGGTCTTCATCAGGCAAATTAAGTGATCATCAGCTTTAAAAACCAATTTCAATTGTTAATGCAGACCCAGCTCCACTGCAGCACATTGTTCACTGCAACTCCTCCAACTCCACCCTGGGCTGGAACAGTCAGGACCAAAACTCAGTCCTGCCTGGCCATCAGACACACTCTGGGAGCCAGGAAATACACGGAAACCATTCCAAAATTATGAGGTTTTGCAAATAACAAAGCAACCCAACCACCCCATCCCTCTAAAACAGTCATTTTGCACACATATGTGATAAAATAATATATATCCATGTAAAATAGAGATGTTTCAGGTGGATTTACTTATGAAATATATGCAATCAGTGATTGTGGGGAGCTAACTGAAATCAATATTTAAAAATGAGACCTAAGTCTCAAAAAACACCCTACTGATGGTAAAGTTAAAGGGAGAAAAACTTCTAAAAGTTTTGTTCTTCTTTAGATTACTCTCTCCTATTTGCTACACTTGCTTATGCAAGAGAAATATTTTTACTGACAGGACTAGGACTCAACGACAAGTCCACATACTTGATGCAGATTGTTCACAGACACAAGGTGAAAAGTATGATAAAGAACATGAACAGGTTTCAGTGAGCTGAGCCAGGAAAAAAACCAAACCCACACCCCTTCTGAGAAGAAAATAGGACTTTTTTTGTGATTATTAAAACCAAAGCCAGTACACAGCCTGATTCCAACTTTGAAAAGTGGTTTGGTTATTTCTTTTTTTGTGTGCAGTACAGTTATAATCAGGAAAGGCCTGCTTTACCACTGTTATCAAAAACATTCCAGAGCCTTTGAACTGAATATTTCAAGTTAATAACATCTTTTCAGTCACTTCACTAATATAAAAAACGCTCCAAAAATCTTATTTCCTCATATGAGGGCTATAATTTGCAACTTCAGTCTTGCAATCTGTTCCTTAATGTAAAAGAAAATTCAGGCAAACACGTAAGTTACTCTTCCAAATTTCATAGCACCTTTTAACTTTAATGGCAGCTGACCAAAAGCTTCAGGACTGCTCCAGGTTAAATCAATTCCTAATCCCTGTAACTTGCTCCAGAAATCCCAGTCGAGGGCAATGCTGGGAGCAGCAATGCTCCCATGGGACTGGTAGAATTCCCATCTTAAGAACAACCAAATGTGGCTGCCCCATCCCTGGAAGTGTCCAAGGCCAGGCTGGACAGGGTTTGGAGCAACCTGGTCTAGTAGAAGAGGTCCCTGCCCATGGCAGGGGGTGGAAGGAGATGGCCTTTATGGTCCCTTCCAGCTCAAACCAGTCTGTGGTTCTATGAATCTCAGCTCCACGAAGGGACAGAATTCACCCCCAGCCATGCAGGAACCCAGCTGCTAACCTGTACATACAACCACCCCTCCCCACCCTGGGCTCCTGCTGCAGGGGCTTGAGCTGTTCGAGGGGTTCCCAACCTCAGCAAAGCTTTTGATACTGTCTGGCCCAGGATCCTTCCATACAAACTGTCCAGCCCACAGCTGGATAACGTGTAACGTGATGGGTGAGCAACGGGCTCATGGGTTGGGCCCACAGGGCAACAGTGACTGGGCTGACATCAGGCTGGCACTGGTCACCAGTGGGGTTCCACAGGTATCCATCCACAGCCCAGAGCTCTTCAACATTTTCATTCACTTGGATGCAGGACTGGAAGGGATACTGAGCAAGTGTGCCAGTGATACTAAACTGGGAGGAGCTGTTGACTCCCTCAAGGGCAGAAGGGTCCTGCAGAGAGACCTGGGCAGATCCAAGGGCTGGCAATCACCAACCATAAGAAGTTAAACAAGGGGAAGGGTCGGATCCTGCCCCTAGGATGGGGAAATCCCAGATGGATGGACAGACTGGGAATGAGAGGCTGGGAAGCAGTGCTGGGAAAGGGCCCTGGGGGTGCTGGTGGGTGCCAGTTGTCCCTGAGTCAGCAGTGCCCTGGCAGCCAGG